>RRZL01000037.1:37614-66569 GCA_006782975.1 Chlorella sp. Dachan
AAACGCCCGCCGCCGCCAAGCCCCCGCCCGCCACCAAAACGCCCACCGCCGCCGAGCCCCCGCCCATCCCCAAGGTGTGTGGCAGCGGGCAATGCTCCATCCACATCTCCCTCAGCTAGCTGGTGCAAAATGGCTGATGCTGTACCTTTTGATGGCCAGTTCGCTGCCGTGTGCCACTGTCTGCAGCCGCCCTCCGCCACCCCGCCCATCGCCCCGGCCTCCTCCAAGCCCAAGGTCGGTGTGGGAAGGTGATGATTGGTCACCCAGTACCATCGTCGGCCAGCCTAGCTGAAATCTGGCTGTAATGGAAACTTTGTCCGGGTGTCAATTACCTCCGTTTCCCTGGTTGCAGCCCTCGTCCACCACCCCGCCCACCCCCGCGCCGACCGCCACCCCCAAGGTTTGTGGCAGAGGGGCTGGTTGGTCTAAACCACACCAAGCACCTAGGCCGGCCGCGCCATGGGTGGCTGGCGCTGCAAACCCTGCCGACCTGCCAGGCCGACGCGGATACAATGTTGTGTGTTGCATGCGTCCCATGCTGACTGCAGCCCCCGCCCGCCACCGCGCTCAAGCCCCCGCCCGCCACCTCGCAAAGCCGTGGCTGCGGCTGCCGCCTCAGTCGTGGATCACCCGGCGGTGGTCAACGTGACAGGTGGGTCATTGCTGCCAAACAAGGTGGCAGCAGATGGGGTGGCAGCACCCTCATGCGCTCTGCTCCAGTGTCTGCTGGGAATGTGCTGCTGTGTGCAGTGGTGCCACTTGCGCATGCTCCCTGATCTCCATCTCACAAGACCTGTCCTGCGATTGTTCCTGCCAGCCCTCCTCTGTGGCGGCGGCCGCCTGGGCAGCGGCCTGTGCCAGGACTCTGGCGCGTGCTGCTCACGCTGGGGCCACTGCGGCCGCGGCTACGATTACTGCAGGTGCACTTGGCGACCGGCACATGTTGTTTGGCTTGCAAGGGTCACTTGGTTTATTCCGCAGATGTTGTCGCCTGTTCACTCCTTGTCCTTCTGCTATGCAACTGTCTGCACGCTGCACGCCAGATATACCAAGTAGGGCACACCCCACCTCACTCAACACTCAGTGCTGGTTCGCCCCTGCACCTCTGCAGCCTGTACAAGGGCCACTGCGTTGCCGGCATGTGTGCCGATCTGAGCTGGATGCCGCAGGCGCAGGCGCCGCCCGTTGCCAATGGCAGCACATCTGCGGGCCCTCACAAACCCGGCAGGAGCTGGCACTGAGATGTGCTAATGCCGCGCAGCTGTGCAGCTGCGCCTCTGCATGGCAGTAGCCAAAGACAGCACCTGCAATGCAGCTCCCGCCTCTCGGGCACAGCCAGCCTGCCGGCGGCGTTGGCACGCCGGGAGAGCCTGATGCTTTGCCCAACGGCCCATGGTGGGCGTTCCGAACTTGATTTCCATCATGACTTGTACCTGATCATGCCTTTTGTTTCAAAGAGCCTCTCACACCTGGCTTGGTGGAGGACGAGAGGTGCACATGACGCCCGGAGCCTGCCGGAGCTGATGTCATGACTCAATGACGCCACTGCTTGGCTCGCATGCACGCGGCCCAGCGACTTGCAAGCACTCTATCACGTCTTCTAGATCATTTTGTTAAGTCTGAAAGACCGCCAGTCGCGCCCGGGCAGCGGCCGCAGCTTCACAGGCTCCCCCGAGCGGCGGCTGGGCGAACCCCTGCGCTGCGGCGGATTGCGCTGCGCATCAGGGCGTCGGGATGAGGAGGTGCCGGCAGCGGGAGGCGGTGCTGCTAGCACTGGGCACCCTGCTGCTGGCGGCAGCGCCGCCGCTCTCGGAAGCCGCCCTGGGCGAGCGCGTCGTCTGCTACATTCCAGACTGGGCTGTGGTAAGTTTGACACGCCTGCCCAGCTTGTTAGCGATCAGCACGCTGCAGCGCTGTTGCTGCCGCACCGCCTGTGCTTCGCCCCGCCGCCTGTGCATGCGTCCCGCCGCCATACCACGTCCCTCCACCTGGTGCCGCAGTGGCGGCCCGACGGGTGCAAGTGGAGCCCCTCCCAGCTCAACACGGCGCACTGCACGCACGTGATCTACAGCTTTGCCTTCCTGGATGCCAGCTTCAACCCCCTCATTCTAGACGACACGTCCAGGACCACGCTGGTGCCACAGGCGGCTGCACTGAAACTGCGCAAGCCCGGGCTCAAGGTCATGCTTGCCATTGGCGGCTGGTGAGTCGGGGAGGCAAGGGGCAAGTTGGGGTTTGGGGTGGAGGGGAGGCAGCTGGCGCAGAGGCGTCTCACCTCAGGCGTCTCACCTGCGCATTTACATGCTGTGGCTTGAACAAGCTGGATGTGCAAGCAACCCACAAGCACAGCCCGCCGCGCTCTGCCCACCTCCTACACAACAGTCCCGTGACCGAGCCGGGCAGCCCACACCTGCGTGTTTGTTTGTTGGGTCTCAGTTCAACTTCTTTGTTGTGACTCCGTTCAGTTCCTTTTTTTACCACTCCAAACAGGTCGATGAACGAGCCGACCAGCCCATACCGAACGCGCTGGAGCGACGCGGTGGCCACAGCGGCGGCCCGCCTGAGGATGATCAATAACACCATGAACTGGCTGGACCGAAACAGCTTTGACGGGTGGGTGACAAGCTGCAGTTGGCAATCGGCCAGCTTGGCGAGTTTAGGAGCTGGTGCCAGCTGTTTGCTGGCGGCCATCTTCTGCAGCACACCTCCGCTTACGGCTGCAACAAGCGCCTGCGGGTAGTACTGCAGGCATTGCGGGTAGTACTGCCTTCCTCGGCATCAGTGGCCATGCTCGCTGCCTCCTCCCTGTCGCAGGCTGGACATCGATTGGGAATATCCAGGCGTGGCGGAACGTAGCGGGAGGACCACCGACCGAGCAGGGCTCGCGGCGCTGCTGGCGGTGCGTGGTCCTGTGCAGGGCTGATGTTTGCTGCCAATCCCACTGGTCGTGTGAAGGCTGCTCGGCGGCTGCCTGGACTTGACTCAGCTAGCACCACTGCTCAGATAAAAGAGTCGTGTGCTCCCGTTGCTGCCGCTGCTGCCGCCATGGCAGCTAGCACCGTTTGCCAAGCTGCTGCCCAGCTCTGCCGCTGGTGCAGGAGTGGAAGGCGGAGGCGGCCCGGCGTGGCAAACCCTACCTTCTCAGCATGGCCGCAGCCGCCTATGTGCCCAACTTGATAGGTGAGGGGTTGGAGGCGTGGAAAAATGGACACCAGTTGTTTTGCAAGCGGTTGCTGGGTAGTGCAGTGCAGGCCGCTCACCTGGGTTGATGAGCGGTTGGGTCGCTTGGGGGCCGGAGGCGCCGCTGACGCTGCAGGCAGAGCGTTGTAGGCGGCTGCTGGGTGCAAACTTGCAAGCCGTACCCGCTTTGCCACCTCCGCCGTGCTGCGCCCTTGCGCGTTTTGGAGGATACATGACGTCACTCGCCAAGCAGCACCTGGGTGCTTTTGTCAATCATGTCACGCAGCAGATGTTCACGTGTGCCAGCCGTCTTTTCACGCCCTCCCTGCTGCAGGCATCGACATGACGGCTGCCAAGCAGCACCTGGGTTTCCTGTCGAATACGTGAGGTATTCACGGGCGCCTTGATTTGCCTACTCCGCCGCAGGCATCGACATGACGGCCGCCAAGCAGCACCTGGACTTTTTGTCCATCATGACCTACGACTACCACGGCCCCTGGGACACAGCCACCAACTACATGGCGCCGTGGAGCGACCCGGCGGTGCGTAACCGCTCAATTTAACTGTTTCTGCCAGGATGTCCTTGCCAGTGAGGATGTTGCATGCCACTGGAGAGCGATGCACCCTTGGGGCACAGCCGCCAACTACATGGCACCGTGGAGCGACCCTGCGGTAAGGGGCAAGCCCGGTGGGGGGCAGTGAGGGTGTCACTTGGGTTCACCATGGAAGAGCACACCTGGGTCACAAACTGACAACGCAAACTGTGGTGGTGTCCTGGACTGACCCTGCGTGCGGCTGGGTTGCGAGCTAGGAGGCGGTGTGTGTGGAGATGCATGATTGACTGGCCGCTCAGCTTGATCCAGCAAGACGGAACTGCATGTGCCCCCTGCAGCAGCTGGCCTGTCCAACCTCAGAATAGCCTTCCAATCTGTGCATACATTGCAGGGAGGAACGCTCGACATAGAGGGGACCCTGGCTCACTACATCAACGTGCTCGCCTGGCCCAAGTGGTGAGGAGCCCCCTCCCGCTGTCCCCCGCTGATGCGCCTGCCGTGCTGCCTGCGCACTGCGCCAGTCGCCTGCCTTAGCATTTGAAAGGTGCAGCCATGCTTTGCCAGCCCAGCATTCTGACTCGTGTGCCATTTCACTTGTGCTGACCTGGCTCGGCCCTCCATCTCACAGGAAGCTGAACCTTGGCTTGGGGCTGTACGGCAGCTCCTGGACCCTGGCCTCTGGCGCCCCGGCAGTCATTGGAGCAGCAACAGCAGGCGGCGGTGCTGCGCAGCCGTGCACAGGTGAGCGCCGGGCTGCTGCCTTTGTGTTGTTTCTTTGTGCAATTGTTTCTTTGTGCAATAAGGGCACACACTCCAGGGCAGTGGCGGCATGCGCATTGTCTCCGCCCACCTTTATCCAGATCAGCAACCTTTGCATTCCCCCACCCTCGGCCCCGTGTCACAGGCCAGGCGGGGTATGCAGGCTGGCGCGAAGTTAAGGCTCTGATTGCCGCTGGTGCACAGGTGAGGACCTTCACACTGGCTGTCCATACTATAACCGGTGGGGTCGGGCCAACTGCAGGGCGGCTCACAGCCACTCCGATGAAAGACTCCGATGAAAGACCAACGGTCGCACGCTTTCTGCTTGCCGTGCCTGCTAACCCACCCCGCCCCACCCCACCCCACCCGCTCGCTTCTCCAACACCTCGCTTGCACAGGTTGTTGTCTCCACCGCCGCCAAGCACGCGTACGTTGTGTCTGGCCGCACCTTTATCAGCTGCGACACGCCGGCCACGCTGCAAATGAAGATTAGCGCGGCGGCGGCGCTGGACCTGGGGGGCCTCATGGTGAGGGAGATGTGATGTTTGCGAGCGATTTAGGACGCACACTGGACGCGCCTGGCTATGATCGTGCCGAGCGACTGGCACGCTGGCCTGTTTTGATCCTGTGAGTGTCAGCTGTTTTGATTCTGGGGTGTGGATCGCAAAGCGGTTGACTTTTGACTGTTGACCGTTGGCTGTGATGTTGTGCGCAGGTGTGGGAGTACAGCCTGGACGATGCTGACAACACCCTGATGAACCTTGTATCTGCCCACCTGCCACGCGTAAGTGGTGCGGTGCCGGCAGGTTGTGTTCCGGCCCTGCCTTGCGCATCAGCGGTTGGGCTGCGGCTGGCACGCATGGTAGGCATGCCCTGGCGCCGGGTTGTTCTTTTGGGAGCTTGCGCAGGCCAGGCAAGCACAAGCACACCACAGGTTGCCCTTGCTGTTTGCACTCACGTGTCTTCATCGGTGCCGCGCCCTCCCTTTGCAGCCCAGCCCGCCGCCCAGTCCTTCCCCCCGGCCGCCGCCGCCCCGTCCAAGGTGTGCTGCAGCTCACAGCCGGCTCGCCACTTGCTGTCTCGGGCACAATGCGCGTTTGCAGCAATGCCGCAACCTGACTCTCACAGCTCATGCTTTCCCCCGGTTTAACATCCCTTTCTGCTATGTCGCAGGCCTCCTCCCCCGCCCAATCCGCTCAATTACATCCGGCCCGCGCCCCGCAAGAGGCAGCCGCGCCCAAGCAGAGTGCCCGGCACAACTGCCACTGCGAGAGTCCCGCCACCACCGCCGGTCCGGCGGCCCCCGCCTCCTGCCCTGCGCCCGCCGCCCCCTGCCGCCAACCCAACAGTGGCTGGCGTTGTGCCGGCGGGGCGGCTGACAGTGGTGGATCGTCCCACAGTAGTCAACGCAGCAGGTGGGTTGCTCCCGAAGGGCGAGCTCATCCAGAAGCGGCAGTGAAGAGCATTGCTTGCGGAATGCCTGCTGCACCTGCACCTGCTTGGATTGCCGCCTGCGCCCTGAACTCGCTTGATGCAGATGGTGCTAGCTATGGAGTGCTGCAGCTGCAGTTTGCTGTCCCCCTGGCTCCCTGACGTGTCGACCTGCGCTGCCGCCACGTCCCACTGTTGCAGGCCTGCTCTGCGGCGGCGGCCGCCTGGGCAATGGCGTGTGCCAGGACTCGGGCGCCTGCTGCTCGCGCTGGGGCCACTGCGGCCGCAGCTACGAGCATTGCAGGTGGGGTTGTAGACTGGCATTGGCATGCTTGATTGCCATACAAGTTGTTAGTCGCCACCTGCATGGCTCTCGACTGCCAAATACCTGCCCGTCTTGCACATCCAGCTGCCTTGTTGCTGACACTAGCAATGCATGCCTATCCCGCACCATGCCTTCCCTGTGCCGCAGCTTGGATCGGGGCTACTGTGTGGGTGGAGCCTGCGCTGACCTCAGCCGTTGGCCACAGGCGCTGGCCCCGCCCATCAACAACGGCAGCGCTGCGGTGCTGCCAAACAGGCCCGGCAGGGGGCGGCCCTGAGAGTCGCGTCTAGTCTTACACTCTGCTGCCAGGCCCTGAGAGTAGCAGGAAATTCCACCTCGCCCAATAACGCGGTGCTGCTCACCTTTTGCATGGTGCACCTCAGCCGAAACGCTCATACCTGCACTTCCACTACCAAACTCTGCACTACTGATGCTCCAGCCATCTGCCTGCCGTTACCTCATGTGTACCTTTGTTGGAGATCTTACACTGTCATTTCGCACTGCTGCAAGGGAATTTGGCAATGTAACGCAATGAAAGGCAGCAAGCGGAAGAGGTGGCATATGACGAGTAGCACACAACACATGGCGAGTAGCACACAACTTGAAAGGAGAGATCGTGAGGAATCGGGAGGAAGCAATCGTTGCGGCACGGTTTGTGGGCGGGCTTGTGATAGCAGTGATGCACACGACACTCGTTGCCTGGCTATACGGCGGCATTCTGTTGAGCCGATGGCACCAACAATGATGAGTCTAGCTTAGCTGCCTATGGTTGCAAGATTGGCGGTGCTGGCTCTCGCTGCCTACGAGGTGCACTGGCCGTACGTCTTCTGGCAGCCGGCGCCGCAGTGCGCGGTTGTGATACCGCACCAACCATACTGCGGCAGAGTAAGCAGGGGTGGGTAAGGTAAGTGGGGAGACGAGCGTGATTGCGTGGGCTTTGGTTGCAACTGCTACCTGGGCTGCTATTCACCAGCTCGTAATGCGCAAATGCGCACTGTCAACGCAACCAACTCTCCAACTTAACCCAGCTGGCCAAGCACCCACCGATGAGCAGCACTGGTTGCCGGGGCAGCGCGCGCCCGCGCTCTGGCCGCAGGCGCCGCCGGGAAGCGCAATGGGCAGCGAGGGCGATGGGGAGGGGCTAGGGCTGGGGCTGGGCCGAGGGCTGGGGCTGGGGGAGCTGTTTGGGCTGGGAGACGGAGTCGCCCGAACAGGGCCTGGCTTGCCAGTGCCATACGTGCCGCCAGGCCGGCCGCAGCCAAGCGCAGCGGGGGTCAGCTGGTTTGCGGGGATGGGTTTCTTCATCCAGCCTGCGATGGCAAGGGCGAGGGAGGGAGGGAGGGCGGGCGGGTGGCGCACAGGGAAAGTTGCCACGTGGTGGCGCATGCAAGCAGCAGTCGACACACAGGACGTGCCGCCGCCCCAAACCTGCCAGCCTGCAGCTCAAAGTCGCCAGCCTGCAGCTCGACCCGTAACTCACCAATCAGCTGGCGCATCGTGACCAGGTACACATCCGGTTTCGCCAGGGCATAGTCCACAAACCGCCTCAGGTCCGCCAGGTTGCTGCCCGCCTGCGTTCGATTGGGGTGGAGCAGCAGCGGTAGCAGCGGTTAGGTGAGCAGGTGCTGCAAAGGGCAGAGAGTAGCCCCACACACAGCCTCAGGTCCGCCAGGTTGCTGCCCGCCTGCGTTCGATTGGGGTGGAGCAGCAGCGGTAGCAGCAATAGGTGATCAGGTGCTGCAAGTGCAGAGTAGCCACACACACACCGCCTCAGGTCCGCCAGGTTGCTGCCCGCCTGCAGCGCAAGGTCAGGGTGCACCGTTGTTCGCTTCCCGGCACAGGAATCAGGCTGCGAAGGAATGACGTGTCCTCTTGTGCTTGCCGGTGCAGCACAACCGCTCCAGGGCGCGCCCGGCGCTGCCCCTCACCTCCAGCCACGGCTCGTGCACACACGGCCAGTGCAGTCCCGGTTGCAGCACGTACCATGCAATCCCTAACCCCCCTCACCTTCAGCCACGGCTCGTGCACAAAGATGGGCAGCGGGGCGCGGTTGCCACCGTACGCCGCATCAAAGTTGGACTGCAGACCAAGCAATGCAGGGGCAGAGATGTACGTTAATTGCATGACAGAGCAGCGGTGCAAACAAGGCGGACAGCCAGCGGGTGACAGGCCTGAGAGCAGGGGCAGCAAGGCGGTGTGCCCCTGGGCCGCGCTGCACGACAGCAGCCCAGCTGGCCAGCACGCTGCAGCACTGCCTGGCACTCACCTTGAGGATCGCAAACGCGTTGGAGCCAGAGCCGTAGTCCATGGCATAGGGTGTGTTTTGGTACCACAAGTTCCAGATTGGGATCTGCGATAGCAGCCAGGGTGACAGAGGGATGGTGAGGAGGGTCCCAGGCAGCCATGCCAGCAGATGGGAACCGTCAAGGTTGACATAAGCTGCCGACCAGGTGGGAGCCCGCGCCCTTCGCAAGCCATGCCGGCGTCAGGTAGCAGCTCCGCCCAGCGCTCGCCGGTGGAGCGGCAGCAGCTGTGGGCTCCATAGCCACCTGCTGCACCAAACCCCTTGCAATCAGCACGCACACGCGCCGCCTCACGCACCTCGTACAGCCCTGGCCAGCGCTCGCTCGTCGAGCAGCTCTGGATGCCGCCATACCATTTGCAGTTCAGCGGCACGCCATTGTCCATGCTGAACGGGTAGACGCGCTGGGCGGGGGAGCGGGACAACGAGTTGCCGCTCGTCTCTTCCAGCAGCGTGCTGCAAGGGGTTCAGGAATCGATACACCAAGATTGAGCAGGGCGGGTGGGCAGGGCGCGGGGCACTGAATCGCCACTGTTTCTTTTAGCAGCGTGCTGCAGGGGGAGATAAGAGGATAGAAACATTTCCGGCAGTCGTTGCCAGACTAGGTTCAACCGCAGCAGGACAGCCCGAGCTAGGTGCAGCTGCAGGCTCCGCTTTTCAGCGTGGTCCGGCAGCGGTGGCACGCTAAACCAAACAAAAAATGCTCAAGAGGCAGCGCCCCCCTCACCTGTCGTACAGGAAGCCCAGCGCCTTGAGCGCCTTGCGGGTGTTGCTGTCGGTCTCCAGCAGCGGCCCCCGGAACCCGACAATGTCGGCGGCCGGGATGCCGCATGCCGCCAGCGAGCGCCGTCCCTCGCTGATCTCCTTCTCGACTTGGGCATAGGTCAGGCCCTTCAGCTGCAGCCGGAGGGCTTGCAGATGGCACACGCTTAGCACTTGCAAGTAGGGGCAGGCCGCGCAGCCACACTGGCGGCAGCGGGGGGTGGCCGGGTGGGGCAGGGCAGGCAGGATATGCGGCAGTACAGCAGGCAGGCGGGGTGCGCGCCACGGCGCTCAACTCACGCCGATGTGCCTCTGGGTGTGGTCAGCAATCTCGTAGCCCATGCCGTGCAGCTTCTTGACCAGGGCGCAGTCTGCAGGCAGCGACGGGGAGACGGCAGACAGTTTGGAGGCAGGCCTCTCTGGAGGGCCGCGCGCATAAACAGCAGCAAGCTTCAGCTGGCCGGCAGCCGCCTCTGCCGCCAACAGAACCAATTGCAAATTGTGCTGGGTGCTGCCACCAACATACCCCCCCCTGTGACCCATGCACGCACCTTGGCCCCAGTCGCGGCGGCCCACGGCAAACAGGGTGGCAGCGGCGGCGCAACCGGTCTGCGACTTGCGTCCGTTGGTCACCGAGGTGAGGGCATTGAACACGCCCTGTGTCACCGAGTCGTCATTGGTCAGCAGGATGAACTGGGGGTTGGCGGTACGGGGGCTGAGGGGAGGGTTGACCGAGGCCGGGGTGCTGCAAGGGTGGGAGGGCAAGCCAGAGGATGCGTGTGAGATGTGGGAGGGAGGAGGGAGGGTGGCGTTCACACCCAACTCCAACGGAAGCAGCAGTGCACGGAGCGCTGGGTGTGAATGACTCACCCGCTAGACTGAGCCACGCTGGAAGCGACTGCAGCAGGCATGGGGAAGCCGGCAGCAAATCCGTCATGGCGCTACTTGAGCGGCTGCCGCTGCCGCTGCGGCGGCGGCAGCGGCGGTGGCAGCCGGCACTGCACTGCCTTCCCGCGCTGCAGTGCGCATGACGCAACCGCTACCAAGCATGCAACTGCGGGCCTCAGCAGAGCAGCTCACTGCAGGAGCTTCAAACGCGCTTCAGCGCAACGCGCTCACCTTGCAGCAGCAGCGCCAGGGCGCAGACCGCCCGCAGTCTGCTGCACATCATTCTGATGATTGCTGCAGACTGACTGGCAGCGCCACGCAAGTCGCGGCTGCTGCGCCAAAGGGGGAGGAGTGCGGGCAGCGGCTGCAAGGACTGCAGTGCGCGAGCCCCGCTTCAAGAACAGAAACGAGCGGTGGTTTCTAGACGATGAAGATTGAAGACATCGGCCGTGCGCGTTGGGAGGCAGCAGCTGCGCTGCGCTGCGGCATGATGCGCCACCCACTGCACTGCTAGTTCTTTTGAGCTGCGCGTGGGTCACCATCCCCCAATTGTGTCGGCGCGCCTTACAACACTTCTCCACGCATGCTGATGCTATCGCTAATCAATAGTACAGTCACGTCAGCATGCGGCTTCCCCAACAGGAAAGCTCCGGCAATGGCGGCGGATGGGCATTTCAGAGCAATGGGATGGCTGGTGGCACAAGGTCGTTACATGCAACCGCGGCGGCGGGCAGACGGTGGGCAGGGCTGTCAGGCTCACTCGCCCACTGCCGCCGCTGCCGTTGCCGAGCCGCTCAATGCATCCAGCGGCGCCGCCGACCCGTGCGCAGCAACAAACTCACGCAGCGTTGTGCGCGCCAGCGGCCGGGCGTGCAGCGTGCCACCGGCCGCCGTCACCTCAACCGCCACGTAATCGCCCGGCTGGAGCCGCACCAGCGGTCCCTCGCTGCTGCCTACGCTGCCGCTGCTGCTGCCGCTGCCGCTGCCGCTGGGCATGCCAGGCTGGTAGCGGTAGCTGGCAGGGACGGGGACGTCGTCAAACACCACACGCTTGAAAGTGTCTGTGCGCCCTGTCAAAGCCGACTCTGCAGGTGCAAGCCCAGCAAGCATGTGCAGGGGAGCAGATTGGTGCAGCGAGGCACAGAACTGCAGCAGTGGGCAGTAGCGGGGTGGCACCACCAACGCAGCGGCCCATCGGGAACTTGCAAGGCGCAGACTCATTCTGCTGCGCCTGGCAGGCGACCAAGAATGGACAGCGCAGCAGCCCAACCGCATGACGAGCCGCACCAAGAAGGCCACTCCCCCGAGCCGCACCTGAGCGGCGGGAGGGCCCCTCAACGAGCACCAGGTGGCGGCGCCCAACCTCTGCCGCACTGCGCTCGTACAGGCGCTGGCGGTAGGCGGCAATCAGCTCGGAGAGCCGGCGCTGCTTCACCTCTTCGGGCACATCGTCCTGCAAAGAGACACAGGTGGAGGTGAAGCATGTTTCGTGTCCCACCAGTTCTGCCACCAGGGGGAGAGGGGGGGCGGAGGTGCCTCGCAGTGCTGGGCGGCGCACCTCGCAGTGCCCCTAGTGGGATCCCTAGTGGGCTGGCGCTAAGCTGTAAAACTAAAGTGGACAGACTACAGACTAACCTCGAAGTGCCGAGCGGCGTGCGTCTTTTCGCGCATCGAGTAGGCAAACAGAAAGGCCTGCAGGGCAGGGAGCCAACGCAAACAGACACACTGAGCGGCACGCTGGTGTGTTGAAGCGGTGGCTGTGCGGCGGCCGCGTGCCTGCCCCAGACGGGGGCAGCAGGTGGGTGGCGGCAGCTGCCAGGTTGCGTGCTGTACTGCCAGGCTGCCTGCCGTACCTGCTCGCAGCCCACTTGGTACCCCAGGTCCGGGGGCTGCCATCTGGGCAATCAACCGACCCGGTCATGGTCGGCCCCGCTGATGCCAAGATACGCGGGCGGCAAGTCCACCCACCGATATTCAACAAGAAGACAACCAACCACACATCTGCTCGCAGCCCACTTGGTAACCAACCACACACCTGCTCGTAGCCCACTTGGCGCAGCAGGTCCAGGCTGGCGGCATGGTCCTCCTCAGTTTCCCCACAGAACCCCGCAATCATGTCGGTGCTGCAAAGGAGACATGACAGGCGGTGTGGAGTGTCTGCGCACACGCACCCGCAGCGCCAGCGCCAACAGGAACAGCCACTGCAGGCTCCACAGCAGCCGGTTTTTGGCTGCAGCCAGCACGCACCGCCGCCTGCGCCTCACCTGAGGGCCACCTCCGGAATGACGCTGCGCACATGGGCCACCAGCTCATCATACGCTTCCCGGGTGTACCTGCAGTGAGCGACAACTCAAGTTCGATTCAGTGCCCAGCAAGCTCCCGTATGTACCTGCAACTCCCCAACTCTCATCCTCATTACCTCTGCAGCATCAAAATATTGCTGGAGACATGCTATATCATGCTATCCCAGACAGCACAACAACCAGTCAGGCATGTAGCTCACCCGCGCCGCATCTTGTCGAGCATCGCGCTGCTGCCGCTCTGCGCCGGCATGTGCAGCTGCTTGCACACGTTGGGCCGGCCAGCGATGACCTGCAGGGAGAGGGGGAGGAGAGGGCACAGGGTCAGCCAGGATGTGGGCATTTAGAGCAGCCTGCGACAGCAGGCTGGTGTGGCACCCAGCTCTGCCCCACAGACGCGTGCAAGGGAAACAGTGCTGCACCTGCAACGCATCCATGGTGTTACGAGCAAAGCAAGCCATCAAAGGTGATGAGCCAGTGCACAACAAGCCAGCCACCACAACGGGCTCAAGTCATGCACAGCAAGCCAGCCACCACAGCAGGCTCAAACCGTGCACAGCAGCAACTCACGCTGAGCACGTCGTCTGAAAAGTCCTTGGGGTGGGGGCTGGTGAAGCGGATGCGCATCTCCGGGTCCACATCTGCAGTGCAGCAACAGGTTGCGGTGCACGCCTCAGGGCAAACGCAAGTGGCTGAATGTGTGCACCGGATGTGCATGTCCGGGTCCGCCTCTGCGACGCATTGTTGGGGAGAGCAGAGCGGCAATGCAAGTCAGGTAGACGCTCACGCGCTCAAGTCCCGCCTCTGCAATGGTTTGATGCAGGTGGGCAGGCGAGGCTGGTGCAACGCAGCTGCGATTCGTCCCTGTGCGGGCATGAAGCCAGGCGTGCAGGCGTGCAAGCCAGGCTGCCAGTGCAAATCCAGGCGAACGTTTGGTTGCCCACCTGCCACGGCATCCAGCAGCTCTGCAAAGGTGGCGGCGCCATCGCGGCGCGGCTTGTACACGCTGCGGGCAGAGTTGCAGGCGGCACGTGCTGTGTCGACATCAGCAGAACCCACCCCGGGACACACAACCCTTGCCGGCAGGACACATGAAGTACGGGCGCGCATGCACAATGCCAGCTCAACCTCCAGCCGCAACAGACTGCCAGCTCCAGCAGACGGCCACCGTTTGCCTCGCCTACGGAAGCCGCGGGCATACACCCCCGCAAACGGATCGTCTGCTGCTGCCTGCACGCCGCTGCCGCTGCTGCTGCTGGCAGCCCTGCTGAAGTCTGCATAGCTGTTCACGTTCTGGCCGAGCAGGGTGACCTCTCGCACGCCCTGCTCTGACAGCATGAGCACCTGCAGAGGGGGGCTGGGGAGCTGGCATGGGTCAACGCGGCTAGCAAGGCATGGCAAGAGTGGTGGCGGCCTCAGATGAGACAGATGGCACGCAACAACCAAGAGGCGCAGACATGCAGGGTGTGCAACGGAGTGCTAGTTGTGGGCGGTCAGAAAGACTAATCATCTGCTCACGGAGCACCGAGCGAGCCGCACAGGGCCGCTGGCTCACGGTTTTTGTGTTCGCATCACCCCGCCAGGGAAGCAAAGTAAGCACACACACACAGTCATCATGCAAAGGTGGCACAAGAAGCAGCCGGCTGATAGTGCCTGGGCTCCAGCCAACCCCAGAGCGCAAGCGCGCAGCAGGAAGCACACGGTAGGCAGAAGTACACAGCGGGGGTGCACCATGCAACAGAGGCATGCGTGCCCCAGCAGACGACTGGCTGCAGCTGGCTCCCTCTGCAGGCACACCCAGCACGGCCGGAACGAGCAGCCCGCGCGGCGGCCGCACCTCGTGTACATTATAAGATTGGGCCCCTAGTGGGCTGGCACAAGCTGTTAAACAAGACTAACTAGACTTGCCGCACCTCTCCCACAATCGACTCGAGCGGGCGGCTGCGCTCGCGGCCGCGCGTATACGGCACGATGCAGAAGGCGCACAGGTTGTTGCACCCGCGCATGATGGAGAGGTAGGCGGAGAGCGCGTCCGGCTGGCGCACCGGCACAATGTCCGCATCTGCAAGGCGGGGGCAGGCCAGGGCGAGCCGAGCGGGCAGCTGTGCAGTACAGTGCAGTGCGTTGCAGCAACGAGGTGGCCATGTGTCGCTGCCCCAGCCGCCCATCCGAGACAAGCTTCAGTCATGGCACTCACATGTCTCGTCCGCGCTGAGCTGCACATTCATGGCTGCCGTCCGGCCGCCTCGCCGCGGCAAACCGTACCCCTCGCTGCTGCCGCTGCTGCTGCTGCTGCCGCTGCTGCTGCTGCTGCTTGCGGTGGCTTCGCCCGCCGCTGTGCCCATGCTGCTGCCGCCTTGCACAATGTCAATGAGGCTCGGCAGGTCCCTGCAAGGCAGCACCAGTGCAGGGTTGCCTGCGGGCCGGTGCTGCACAGGTGGCCGCCGCCCCCTGCTGTGCGTGTGAAGCCCAAGCAGCTGCCGCTCCAGCCCAGCATTCATCAACCCGCGAGCAGCACTGAAAGCCCAAACCCAAACCCACCTGTACGCATCTGGCCCCGCCACCAGGTCCACCAGCCGGTCGCTTTCCAGCAGCCGCTGCTTCAGCCGCTCCGCCATGCAGCCGAGGACGCCCACCACGGGCGGCGGGCGCCGCGCTTTGCGGGCCTCTGCTTTCAGGTTTTTGAAGAATCCCAGCCGCTGCCAGATCTGCGGGGCAGCAGGGACCGGCAGCAGAGGCGCAGTCAAATGCAACGTGCGGTGTTGGGAAGTGTGATGTGGCCCAGGTGATGCCAGGTCTGCAAACAGGATGCAAAAAGTGGGCAGCGAGGTCTGGAGTGCAGGCGGTGGCTTGGGGGGCAGAGCAGCGTGTGGCATGCCATGGCAATGGGCTTCCATCCCCACCTGAGCATCCTGCCCCAATGCTGCAGACCAGCAGCACTCAGTGGCCAGCCTTTGTCGCTGCCGCCGGATGCATTTGGCCCCCAGAACTGATAGAATAAAGCGGCTGGTAGACCAGCCTCACCTTGGCCTCTGCGTTCTCCCTGAACCCAGTGCTGCAGACCCGCAGCACTGGCCCCAGCACTAAAAGTAGCTGCAGCAGCCTCACCTTGGCCTCTGCGTTCTCCCGAATGGCGCACGTGTTGAGCAGCACGACGTCTGCTGCATCCGCCGCCGCTGCCTGGCCGTACCCAGCCTCCCGCAGCACCGCTGCCACCACCTCGCTGTCGTTCACATTCATCTGGCCTGCAGGGGCGAATGGCTGAGCAAGCTAAGTGAGGCAGCGGCGGCAGCGGCGGACGGCCGGCAACCTGTGCGGGCAGCTGCAACATTGAACGCAGGTTTAGCGCCCGCATTGCGCCGCCGCAGCCAAGAACAGGCAGCCCTGCCCACTCACAGCCATACGTCTCCACGAACGCAGTGCGCTGCGGGGGCGGCTCAGAGCTGGGCGCCGAGGCGGGCTGTGGCGGTGGGCTGGCGGCGGCGGCGGCGGCAGTGGTGTGCTCGGTGGTGCCCTGGGCCGCTGCTGCAGTGCCTCCAGCGCCATCGGCAACATGCCCTTGCCGAATAAAGTCCTGCAGCGTGCGCCCGTCGGCGGGCAGCCGGCCTCGCACGTCGCTTGGAGCCGCATCGCTCAGGCAGCGCGCTCCAGCAGCGGGGTTGGCTGCTGCAAGGGCTCGCAGCCGCTGCAGGAGGCTGGGGCCTCCCACCCGCAGAGCCATGGGCTGCACTGCGAGCAGCTGTGTGGTTGTTTTATGCTCCGAGGTGCACCAGCAAATTCATGCAATGTGCCAATTTAAGGTTTCGAGCCCAGGGAGGGATCTTGATCTCTCATGTGCCGCCGCTGCCCGGCTGGCTGGCGGCGGCTGGCAGCGCGACGGCATGAGCTAGGCAGCGCGCCTTGCTGCGCACAGTGTTGCATCTTGCTTGCAAACCCTGCTGGAAGCCTGGATCTGCTCAGGAGTTGCAGAGAGCGAAGGCCGTCGACAGCCGAGTTACAACGCGTCGGCTGCACAGCAGCGCGCGCCAGCAGCTCCACCGCAAACAGCAGCGCTACCGGGCCTCACAGCCCCCGCCGCCGCGCCAAACCAACAAGGGCCGCGTCAAAAGGGCGTTCGGTGCGCACCGGGCGCTTCCCGGCCTTTGCAGCAGTCCACGCGCGGCTGCCTAGCTTGTCTCCGGTGCCAGAAGAGCGCCAGGCCACCCCAGGCCTGCCGCCGCTCCTTGCCCCTCCCCAACGCCGCGCCGCCGTTCCCGCGGCGCCCGGCCCAGGAGCCTCCGTCCGCAGCAGCAGCAGCATGGTCATGGTGACGCTCGACGTCTCGGTGCCCTCGCCAAGGTGAGAGGGCCTGGCGCCCGCCGCCTGGGCATGCCAGCAGCGCAGCAGCCATGTGCGGCCTTGTGCACCGCTTGCCGCCGTACATGGCACCCCCATGCAGATCTTCAACACCACCACACTTTGGGGTTCGCCCGGCGGGCATGCCCGTCGAGCCAGCCTACCATGCAGATTTGCTTGCTGGCCCCACACCCAACTGCGCCCCTGCTCCCTCCCGGCGGCTGCAGGTCGATAGAGAAGGCCCGGATGCTGTACGGGGACGACATGGGCGAGACCACGCCCATGAAGGGGCCAGAAGAGAACTACCGGTGAGGGAGGGCACTCGAGTTGGATGGGTCTGGAGAATCGCACAGTCTGCTTGCCAGCCAGCGCTTGGTTGCTGCCGCAGACAGAACCGCACCCAGGGCCACTTGCAAGTGGCGCTGTCTGCTCTCCGGGCATTGCATCTGCCTGCATGCAGAACTCGTGGTCCCTGCTGCAGGCAGCACAGCTCTGCTCGCGCTCCCCCGCTGGGGCAGACTCCCTGCCCCCCTCCCCGCCCCCGCCTCTGAACGAACCTGCTGTGGAACGAATTTGCCCCCTGCGCCTTGCAGGCAGGACAGCATCTACGACCTGGTGCGCTCGCGCTGCGGCTGGCTGCTGCTCTTCTTCGGCGGCCTCGTGCTGGCGGCCATCGTGGTGGAAGCGTTTGAGGAGGTGCTGAAGCAGCACGTGCAGCTCAGCTACTTTGGTGAGTGGTGGTTGTGAGGCTGAGAGTGGGGCATTTGGGTGTGCTGGCGGCCGTCGTGGAGGAGGGGAAAGAAGCAGCACGTGCAGCTCAGCTACTTTGGTGAGCAGGTGGCTGCTGCTGTGAGGCTGAAGTGCATGTGCGCTGGCTGAGTGTGGGCCATTTGGGCGTGCTGGCGGCTGCTGTGGTGGGTGTGGAAAGGACCAATTTTTCGCGTGCAGTTGAGCTACTGTGGTGAGCAGGTTGGCAGGTTGTGTGTTGGGCCGTTGTCCATGCGACGCGGGCGGGGCCTTCAGTCAGCCAGTGCTCACGCAGCGCGTGCAGCTCAGCCTAAAACCCTCACGCCCTCCATACCCGCCCTCCCCTCGTGCCGCTGCGCAGTGCCGCTGCTCATTGGCCACGGCGGCAACACCGGCAGCCAGAGCAATGCGACCGTGATCCGCGCGCTGGCGCTGGGCCACCTGCGCGCATCAGACTGGCTGATGGTGGTGTACAAGGTGAGGGCGGAGGAGGCTGCTCACGCGCTGGGAGGGCGCTGCTTGCACGCTGCTTGCACGTTGCGGCTGGAGGCTGCCCGCCGGCGCGAGCCGAGCTGCTGCCTGCGCCCACACTGCCACGTGTCTCTGCAGCCACTCAACCACCCACCCACCCCGCCAAATGGGCTCTTCCTTGACTTGACGTACATAGCGGTTTCACAGCCAGCAAGGCTCACACTACGCGCTTCCACCGCCTGCAGGAGTGCGTGGCTGGCACCATTATGGGCGGCGGCTTGGGCCTGCTCATCCTCGCCTTCTGCTCATTCTGGAGCGGCCTGGACGCACAAGTGGGGCTGACTGTCGCGGTCGCGCTGCCGGTGAGCCGCCCCGTTTTCCTGCCCAGTGCTGCTGCGCTGTGTGTGTGCTGTGCCGCTCGCCGTGGCGGTTGCGCTGCCGGCTCTGCAGGGCTGTGCAGGTCTGTTGACCGATCTGCTCTGGCTCGCTGCATCGTGTGTGCATGCATGGTGTGGCCTTACCGTGGCGGGCGTGCTGCCGGCGAGCCAACGTCTTGCACAGCGGACCACATCTGCTGGTGGGTGGACCACACATGCTGACTCTGCCGCTTGCTTGCAAGCCTTCCTTCCACAGATTGTGTCGTGTTGGGCCAACTTCCTGGGCGGCCTCTTCCCCCTCATCTCCTCGCACTACGGCTTCAACCCGGCAGTCACGAGCGCGCCGCTCATGGTGCGCACGGGTTGGTTGTTGTTGTTGGACATGGCAGGGTTGCTGCACCCTGTACCCTGCTGCTGCTGCCGCTGCCGCCGTCGCCGCCGCCGCTGCCGCCGCCTGCAAACGCTGCACCCTCCCGTCCCGCTCCCCACCCGCGCTGCAGACGACGGTGGTTGACGGCAGCGGCCTGGCCATCTACTTTTGGATCGCCAAGATTATCATGGGCCTTTGACGCAGGCTGAGCCATGTTTAACGCTAGAGCGGCACACTGCCCAACCCAGGCGGGCGCCGCCAGGAAAGAGATATCCTTTTCCCTAGGCAGCCCTAGGATCTAACCTTGCCTGACCTTGCCTGTGGCCTGGCGCAGCTGAAACCTTAGCGGCAGCTCCCCGGCAGCACCCAGCAGCCCACAAACTCACCCATGCTCGCTGACGTGACTACCTGCCCTGTACATTTGCTCCCCTGACTGCTCCCCTGATTGCTGAGCTGCTACCTGACCTCTGACCCTCCGGAATGCTTCGTTTCTTGCCCCTGCTCGACCCCTCTGCTTGGATTTTGCCCCAAATCAAGGCTCCCAACCTGCGAGCCTCCTCATCCCTCGTCGGTTGTTTGACTGATGATGCACTGCGGTGTAAAGCTCGACACACATGACCGCACATGGACGCATCGGGAGGACAGCTGCAAGCACGCTGTGCAGTCTGCTGAAACTCTGCTCCAGCCCTTGCCACCAGCCTTGGCTGCTGGAAGCAAGGCCTGCAATTGCACCCGCCTTCCCACCTGCCATGAGCGCGGCGCCCTGCTGGCGGCGACCACCAAGTCTGCATTCCATTGACGTCGAGCTTCCTGGCCCTTGCGTGTTTGCACCGGGCAGTTCCAGCCGTGAGAAAAGCGGCGTGTTGCGCGCCCAATGCCCCGCCTGCCGCTCCCAGCTTGAATGTGCCGGGCGCCCAAAAGGCGCTCGCTGCCGCCCATCGACGAGAACAGCCCCGCCAACCACGGCTGGGCCACCGCGGGCATCGCTGGTGAACGGTGCGAGCGGTGCCTGCAGACTTGTTGCAAGTGGGGCTGCTGTGAGGCCCCTCTGACAGCTGTGCCACTCCTGCGGAAGCCTCTTTTCTGATCTGCTGCTGCCGTGATGTGATGATGTGCGTGTACGATTGATGGCAACCCACCCCACAGGAGGGGTGTGGGGGCGGGATGTGTCCAATTTCACCACCCACAGTCACTAACAAGCTGGCTGCTGCTCTCCACGCGCAGACCATGCCTGTTGCTGCGCCGCCTGCTCCGCAAGCAGCGGGCGGAGCGGCGCGACGCGGTTGAGCTTCGGTTGGCACAGATCACGGCTCGACTGCGGCTGGCTGTGCAGGCGCTGCGCACCGACCTCACAGAGGAGCAGCGCCTGCAGATAGCTGCTGAGCTAGACCCTCTGTTTGAAGAGCAAGAGCAGCTGCACAAGCGCCTGGCGCGGTGGGCGCAGGGCCGCACGCGGGCGGCAGCAGCAGCGGCACCGGCACAGGCACAGCGGGCGAAGGGAGACAATGGCAGCGAGGGCAGCGATGGTGCCGACAGCCAGGACAGCAATGACCCGGCGCTGGCTCAGGAGGAACTGGATCAGGCAGCCGCGGCTGCACCGAAGGAGGGCCAGGGTGCCGCGGATGCTGGCCCAGCGGCCCAGCAGCAGCAGCAGCAGCAGCAGCAGCAGCAGCAGCAGCCGGATGTGATCATGGATGCAGCATTGGGGTCCGCTGCAGCCCAGCAGCAGCAGGAGCAGCAGGCCGCAGACGCTGTGGCCGCTCAGCCAGGCCTCAGTGAGTGGGCTAATGGGCGCTGTTCTCAGAGCCTGGTGTCTGCAAGGCCTCGCTGCACTGCCCAGCTGCACTGCCCAGCTGCCAAGCCCCAATCGTGTAACCCACTCTCCGTTCCGTGGCCCCTGTGCCTTGCACCTGCAGTGGCGTTCGACACGCCGGCGCTGCCTGCCGACAGCGCTGCCGCCTGGCCTACGGCAGGAATGGACAGCTAGCAGCAGCTGCAGATTAGCATGCATTGCCGGCTGGCCAGTGCTGGCCCAAGGATGCGGCGGTCAATGGGGGCCGGGATGGGCCCTGTACAGTCCCCTACCTCCCTCACCTCTGAATTTTCCTGCTAAGCGATTTTCTGCCGTCGCCGGTTTTGATGGTGCTTTCCGATGCGCTGATTGAACGCCATGAGCCCTTGCCTTATATTTTGCCTACTTGTCCGTTCTCATGCCTGCCTCTGTTCTTTCTCTAGCCTCAACTTGCACAGCATCATACTGAAATCCACATCCCTTCCAGCAGCAGCAGGCATGTGGGAGAGGTGCATCGTGCCGCTGCAGGGCACTGAGGTGGTGTTGCAGAAAGGCGTGCTGCTGACCGTTTCCAGGGAGCCGCCCTCCCAAGGATGCATTCAATAGAGCCGGCAGTGAGCCAGAAGGATAGAGCGCATGTGGCTCTCACGTGCTGCCGTGCCTGTGAATACCTGCTGCCGACCCGCCGCCCATCTCGCCAGCCTCAGAGGTTTGTGTGCTGGTTTCCGTTTGATCGACACCCGCTGCAGACCTGCATCGTCAACACAGCAGCCGAGCCAGCGTAACACCCCATTCGAGCCGCTGAGCGGGAGAGCCAGTCGGGACTTGGGGTTTGCCGGCGTGTGCCGCCGCTCTGCTGGCCCTGATAAGCGTCGGTAGTTCCACAGCAGGTAGGGTGATGCCGCGGATGGCCCACTTGCCGCTGCCGGCACTCGGCGCCGCTGCCGCCGCTACGGCAGTCGCCTGGTGGACGATCAGCTCCCCATTTGTTCATTTTTCCCACTGCAAACCTGCAGCCAGCAGCCTAGGTGGCAGCATGGAGGCGGATGCCAGGCGTGACCATGCCATTGGGGCGCTGCTCGGCGCAGCGGTCGGCGACGCAGGTGCGCACCGGTCCCCTGCTTTCAGCTGCTGCTGGCCAGGCATGCCTGCATGTCTTGCTGCTGCACGCAACACGCACGGTTGGCCGCCAGCTTCCATCCCGTATTGTGCATCATGGCCTCATGCAGTGGGGGCCGTGCTGGAGTTCCGAGGGCACATCAGTGAGGAGGCGGCGGAGGCGGCGCTGTCCCTGCCGGGCGGCGGAGCGCATGATGTGGGGCCCGGACAGGTGAACCAGCAGCAGCCTGTTGGTTGAATGTCGAGGCTGCCCAGGCACCCAGCGGTAGACAATGGCCGACACGTTTGGGCTGGCCGCAGCTGCCCATGGCATGGCATGGGGTTGGGCAAGGCATGGTGCATGGCATGGGGCGCGGTTGCCCGCGGCATGGCATGGGGCATGCAGCATGGCTGGCGGTATGGCATGGCTTGCCCGCTTTCTTGCAAGCTGCAGTTAGCTGCCCACCTGCTTGCGTTGTCACGCTTGCTGTACTGCCCTTGTGCTGGCCGCAGTTCACTGATGACACCGAGCTTGCCCTGTGCCAAGCGTACGGCCTGGCGGGGTATGCACCCAGCGCCGGCTTTCCGGTAGAGGCAAGCCCATTATTGAGCTATCGCGTTCAGCTTGCCATGCTGCAAGGTGGCAAGGACATGTCATGGCGAGCGGTGGTGTGCCTCGTGCCAGCCATGCTGCACCATGCTGCTGCACGCGGCGCATGCATGTAGGCGGCTCCATCATGTCACATGCGATGGACTTGCATGCCCTGTTCTGCCCTGCCATGTTGGGCTGCATGCCGCTGCCATGCTGTGCCATGCCACACACGCTGCTTTACAAATGCCTCCACATCTGCAGGCCGTGGCTCGTGAGTATGCCTGGTGGGTGAACGACAGCGAACCATTCGATGTTGGCGCCACCACTGCCACGGCGTTCAGTTTACCCTATGGGCAGAAGAGCGACTATGCGGCGACCATCCAGGTGAAGGGGTGGGCTGTGCGGCGGGTGGATGCAGTCCTAACTCAGCTTGCTTCCTTGCTGCGCAGGATTTGCTTTGTTCTCATGACCCATGTCGGCGCATGCCTGCCTGCGTTCAGAAGCGGCTTGCATGGGTGCTCGAGGGACCCACCCTCATGACTCATACCCAGCTTCTGGCCCCTGTGCCGCCGACCCCGCCCTGCGCCCAACACTGCAGGCCAACGTACAGAATCCGCAGAGCGCTGCCAGCAAGGCCAACGGTGCGCTCATGCGCGCCACGCCGCTGGCCGTTTGGGCACACCGCCTTCCCACGGAGGCGATTGCTGCTGCCGCAGCAGCCGATGCCCGGCTGTCGCACCCAAACCAGGCGACACAGGATGCGAATGCGGCATATGTGGTAGCGCTAGCATCGCTGATCCGGCAGCCAGGCGACGCAGCGGCAGCGCTGGCGGCGGCAGAGGGCTGGGCGGCAGAGCACGCCTGCTCGGAAGTGCAGCAGTGGCTGGCGGTGGCAGCGGATGAGAGCAGCATGCAGCACTACCAGGCCACTGCGCTGCTTGGCTTTGTGAGGCACGCCTTTCAGCTGGCGTTTTACCACCTGAGGCGGCGCAGCGGCTTTGTGGAGGGCCTGCGCCACACGCTGCTGGCCGGAGGGGACACCGGTGGGGGCCTCGCTGCTGTGGCGGTTGGGACCCTCATGCTGCATGTTTGTGCTGGGATTGCTGGGTTCTGGTGCAGTGTGCTTGCAGCCGGCGGCGACGCAGGTGAGCGACGTGCCGCTGGGTTGGTTGTGGCGCGCCACGCGACTGCCTTGCGCGGCGCCTGCATCCTGCTGGAGTCGAGCGCCTCCCTGTGCACAGCTGCATCACTGAGTTGGCAGCAAGCATCGTACTGAAGCGGCCTTATGCCATGCCCCTCATCTCCCCTGCCGCCCCGCAGACACCAACGCGGCCATTGTGTGCGGCATGCTGGGGGCGCTGCACGGCGCTGCTGCCATCCCAGCTGAGCTGCGCACACAAGTGGAGAGGTACGAGTGGTCGGCCACCCTGCCGCACGGCAGCAGATGCGTGAGGCCGGACCGCCTCCTGGGCAAGCACTTGGCGCTGCTGGCGGGCCGGCTGTATGAGGAGGCTGTGCGGGATGCTGCAACGTCAGGCCAAGAGTCTGCATGCGTTCAGACTTCACCTCCGCCTTTGCGTTGCGTTCCGAGCACATGTGATTCGGGCAGCTGAGGTGGCAGCCTGCTGCTCGCTGTGTGCCCAACTGAACCAGGAGCCGCAAGTGCTGCTTGTGCAGCAGGAGCAGGATAGGGAGCTGCCATGCCAGGTCTACAGCCGTGTGGGGCAGCGCAAGAGGGACGACCCGCCGCCATGCCCGCTGGGCGCTGGTCATGTGCATCTTAGCGGCAGGGCCGCAGAGTGGTCGGGGGCAATCTGACATCACCCGCAGCACTTCCACAAATCTGATCTCGGTTGAAACGATGCTCGCCGTGCAGCGGCCCGCCACTTCCATCCCCGCTCGGCCTGTGGGCCGGCGCGTTCTGGCTGCGGGGCTGCTGGCAGGAGCTGCGGCGGCATAGGCGCCGCGGGTAGGTCTCAGCCGCCCGTGGCTCGAGCCCTACTCGCAACGCGGCGTGGTGACTCTGTCTTTCGCTGCTCCCGTGTTGCAGGCTTGGGCTGAGGCGATGCCGTCGATGGTTCAGGACGAGGTGCGCAGCAGCCTGAATGTGGCCAAGGTGCTGAGCCAGGAGCCGCCAGCCGCCAGTGGCCGAGGCGCTGGCGGCCGTTGCACATTGCAGTTGCGCTGCGCTGTTGTGCAGCACCATCACTGCGGACAGTGAGTGATCCATAGCCGCAGACAATACCCTCGACACTCAGGCAGCGCTATCTCTAGTCTCTCTATCTCTCTCTGCAGGTGCCCCCCGCACCCGAGTACCAGCCGCCCCACCCCCCTGCCGCCTGCGGGTGAGCCCCGTCAGCGTTGCATGTTGCATTCCCGGGATGCACACATTGATTGTGAGGGCCTGTGGTTTACCACAGGGCAGGTGAGCAGAGCCTGGCGTCCAGCCTGGCCAAGGGCAGCAGCCTGGAGGCGGCCCCCATGGGGCCCCTGCTGCAGCTGCACTCTGCTTGCTTGTACGGCAGACTCGTCTTTGCCTCAGCTAGCGTCTGCTTTGCTGAAATCATGGCGGCTGGCCGTCATGTTGAGGCTCACCACTCAGTGCAGGCAGGCCGCACGCCTGCAAGGCAAGCCACGTGCAGCACAACACAGGCACTCACCGCTCCACATGCCACTGCCCCGCTCCTCGCAGCCAACGATGGGCTGGATGAGCTGCGCTGCCGCATTCGCGAGTACGGCCTCAGGTGAGCAAGGGTTGGCTCGCTGGCTGTTGACTGCCCGATCAGCAGCTGCCTCCTGCCCATCACCCTTGTTTGCGTTGCCGCACCTCGTCGCAGCCAGGCCGCCCCACGGACAGACGTTGCGCGGTCATAGGCAAACATGGTTCTTTGGACCCTTTCTTTCCGCAGGCCCCTGGAGGAGAAGCTGGTGTCGCTGAGCGCGAGTTCCAGGCGGACGAGAAGAAGTTTCTCAAGTGGTTTGCCGAGGCGGAGCGCGAAGGTGGGCGGGGACCTGCCTGCTAGCACGGCGTGCTATGAGCATGGTGCCAGGTCATGGCGAATCGCTCCGACTAAGTCGCCTGCTAGCTACACTGCGGGGACCTGCCTGCTAGCACGGCGTGCTATGAGCATGGTGCCAGGTCATGGCGAATCGCTCCGACTAAGTCGCCTGCTAGCTACACTGCCCCTGCCTGTCGGGCAAAGTTACCAGTCAGCAGCCGGTGCGGCCCGCGGCGTGAATGAGCGAGCCTGGGCACCTCGGCCAACAGAGGTGCTGGGTGGGTTTGAGTGGGTGCCCCTCTTCTACTCCACGCCCGCTGCAGGGGACGACAAAGGCATGCGCACGTGGCACTCTTCATGGAAGGACAAGGCGGAGGAGATGGAGCTGCTGCAGTCCAACCCCCGCGAGTTTGTTCGTGGGCGCGGATTCCTGTACGATGTGGCCGAGCCCAAGAAGAGGAGCATCTTTTCCCGGTTTTTCTGAGCAGCCTGCGGGGCAGCGCCTCGCCGTACCGCTTGTGTCCTGCGCTGCTGGCCTGATGCATGAGGCGGCAGTGCTGGCCCATTGAGCGGTAGGGCAGCGGCGCCTAGATGCCGCAGGCCTGCGCTAGAGCACTATCATATGTGCTGCTGCCGCCAGCGCCCGGCAGGCCCTGAACGCAGCACAGCGGTTCCCAATGTCTGAGGCTGCTGGTGTCCGCACATCTTCCAGCTGTTTTCCCTCGCCTCTGCCATGTTTCCTCCCTTCGTGTGTGTCTGCTACTTCCCTCTGCCCACTGCACAATTAGGTCCAGCTTGATTGAATGACGGCTTTTACCTTGCAACACATGACACTTGATCTGAGGCTCGAGCAGAAGGAGTGCATGCACGGCAGAGCAAGGGGAGCAGCTGGCCGGCACGTGCAGCGCGTGCAAGCAGAGCTGCATGCAAGCCATGCATTTGTGCAGGGGCCATTGGTCAGAAGGTTGCAGTGTGTGTGTGCTGTGGGCATCCCTCATCACCCGCTGCCCCCAGCAGCCTTGGCTGCGGCCTGCAGACGGCGACACTCGGCTTTGTGCGCCCGCCAGTGCGCGCGGCAGCAGGCCTCGCTGCAGTAGCGCACGGTGCCGCAGCCGCCGCAGCGGCGCAGGTCGCGGGTGGTGCAGCAGCCCTCTGCTGCGCACACACGGGCAGGGCGCTGAGCCTGCTGAGCCTGCTGCCGCTGCGGCCGTGCCTCTTCGTCCTGTTGGTCATCCAGCCCCCTGAGAATGACAGCAAACATTTCAGACATGCCGTCACCAATCGCATCCCGTAGCCTGTCCAATGCATCATCTCCAGACCTGCCCACCTCCCTGCAGCAGCCGTTGACGCGTCACGAGTGGACAGCAGGGCAGGTCAACAGCAGCCATGCACGTTGGGAGTGGCCGGCAGTAGCTGGTGAAACAGGCAGCACGGCGTGCATCACGCCACTGCTCATGCAACAACACCCCAGGCGCAGGACAGCCCACCTTGATGTGCCTGCTGCTCAGCTTCTGCTTCTTCATGCTGCTCTGTGCTTAGCCTTCACCCTTAGCTCGCCATCTTGCAACAACGCTAGCGCTGCGCAACAGCTGGCTCGAAGAAGAGCATTGCACGGGGCGGGAGGAGGCACAACTCAAATCGCTGGCTGGCGTGTGGCACCAGAGGGGCCGCCGCAGCAAGTGAAAGGCATGTGGTTGAGAGCAGCAGGTAGTGGGCCAATAAGTGCGACACACAGAGAGTGGCAGCAGCTCGAATGCACATAAGAGTCCTCAGCTCCTCATAGCCTGCCACACCACACCAGCCTGCATGCCCTTCCCTGCCAACCTTGGTCATGCAACGCCAACATGGCAGTGGCTGGACAATCGGTTACAGGATGGGAGAAATCAGGGACTCTAATCAACGGCAGACAGGGAGCAAGCTTGGGATCTTGTGGGTGCGAAGCGCCAGCATTGGCAGCACCACAGAGCCAGCCCATGCGGTCGGAGCTCCCAAGCCAAGCAACGAATCAGGGGGGGCAAGGAGCAATGGGTAGCGCAAGGTCAGTAAGAGGCAACGGCTGGTATAAATGGGGTCAGGATGCGATGGGAAGGGCACCGTGCCATGTTACAGGCCGGTGGGAATCCTGGGGGCAGGCCTGCAGCTGCGCCCGTGCTGCGATTGCATCTCGAGCCTGGCGGCAGAGGCAGGGCGCGCTGCAGCCTGCCGCTCTGGTGTTAGCACAACGCTGCAGCACATCACTCGGCCACGCCGCGGATGGAGATGTGCAGGTCAGGGCCGCGCGAGGTGAGGCGTTTTGCGCGGCGCATCGTCAGGTCTACCGGCTTCTTCAGCAGGGGCAGGTCCACGGGGCCGCTGCGCACCTGCGGGGGGCACCGGAGTGGTGGCAGGGATGCAGGGGGGAGGGCGTTGGAATGGAGGGCATCAGGTGGGCCGTGGGGTAGCGCTAGGCAGGCAGGCGGGGAAGGATGCGGCATGGGAGTTCTTCCCCAGCTCTTCCCTCCTGCTTGCATCCACATTGTGCACCCTGCTTTGCAGCACTTCAGCTCCGCATGAGTGCCTCCGACCAGCAACACAGCGGGCAAGCAGCCGCGGCTTCGCTCCCCTCCCCCTCACCCGTGCCGCCTGCGCGCCAAAGTCGACCAGTCGGTCCAGGGGGCAGTAGGACCAGGCCAGCGTGGAGAAGCGCTTCTTGTCGCTCTTCCAGTGCTTCACCTCAACAAACAGCACGGAGCCTGGGGGGAGGTGGGAGGGAAATGGACGGGCATAGCGGCGGCTGAGAGATGTGCAGGCAGGAGGCGGGGCAGAGCAGCAGGCGCAGCCACGTATCCGCGACATGGCAGCGCACGCGCACAAACAGCGCAACACTACCCAGCTGCCTGTCACAACCCGCTGCCTGACCCACCACCGCACCGCCCACCCTCTCCTGCCCAAGCACCCACCGGGCGGGAACTTGCGCAGCTGGCTGGCCAGGCGCACGATGGCCGAGGAGTGGATGGTGGCCGTCTCGCGCCGGTAGTGCCCCGGGTGCGTGTCGATGGGCAGCTCCACCAGGCGACCCAGCGAGTCGCGCACCTGGAGCGAGTAAAACGCGTGAGCAGCTTATTTGCATGGGATGCCACCAACTGTGAGAGCCATACACCCAGCCACTCCCTCGTTGGAGGGAGGGTGGCGGAGGCAACAGGTGCGTTGCAGCACGTAGGTTGCAGGTCCAGTCAGGCTAGAGGGGCGGGAGGCAGGCAATGACGACAGCCAATGGCACACCCTGCTTCCTGGCAAGATGACCGGGCACCACCAAGAGCAGCGGCAGAGACTGCACACCGCCACAGCAGCCACTGCACACAGCAGCCCCGCACCGAAATGGAGAAGATGGGGGTGCTCAGCGGCTTGCGGTACCGGATCTGCAACAAGAACGCAAGGCGCGCAAGGCGTCAGCCAACTGGCAGAGGCCGCTGCCGGCGTCTTTACTAAGAATCGACCCAGAAGACCAGCACCTGGAGCCCCCACGTCCTCAGGCAACCCCGGCGCGTCAGTTGCACACCTCCCACCCACCTGGGCCGAGTGCACGGTCAGCTCCAGCAGGTTGTGCGCCACGTCAGCGTCGCTGCCGTACGGCACCAGCCGCGCAATGGCGGAGCCGGTGGCCGCGGCGGGCAGGTAGGCGCCCGCCGTCGCG
>RRZL01000037.1:68910-118054 GCA_006782975.1 Chlorella sp. Dachan
CGCCAGCAGCGCTGCTGAAGGAGTTCTGCCGCGACAGCGCCTTGGCGCCGTGCTGCAGCGGGCCCGCCGCCAGCGTAAGCGACGTGGCGCGGCTCAGACGGCCGGGGGCGCCGGCGGCCAGCGCGGCCGCGGCATCGTACTCGCCCTCTGCGCCCTCGCCCTCTGGGTGCTGCAGGGGGGCTGCCGAGATCTGCCACGAGTCGATGCCCGCCTCCCGGATGGCGGGCGGCCGCTTCTTGTGCGTGGCCGGCAGCTCCTGCAGCAAGGGGTCGGGCACAGAATCGGGCACAACGAATTGCTGCAGCTGTTGTCTTTTTGGCTATGGCCAGGCGTGGGCCTGCCTGGCTGGCCGCATACACGTTTGTTGGCAGCCCAAAACAAACACGCAGCAACTGCACACCTGGCTGCGCAGCGCGTCCTCAGCGGTCACCAGGTCAAATGCTTTGCCCTGCATGGTGGCAGGCAGGAGCCACTGTTCAGCGAATGCAATGTCCATGGTGGCAGTGTGTCTCACTCTGCATCGCACTGCAGCAGGGTGAGGTTGCATGCAGCGGCGGGCTGCCAGGCTGCCGGCTGCCTTCCCTCGCTCTCCGCACCTGTGCCACCTCTGCCACGTGCGCCAGGTTGAGGAACTGGCGCTTGGTGAGCACCGGGGGGGCGCCGCTGCCTGCGCCCTTGCCCAGCACTTGGGCCACCACAAACTCCAGCGGCGCGTCCTGTGGGAGCAAAAGTAGGTGCAGCTTGAATGGGCTTGCAGCGTGCGGCAGCATGAGGGCCAGGCCAGCATGTCTGCTCGTGAGCACCACATCCGTCCAGCACTCCAGCGTAACGATGCACCAGGCACGGACCGCTCGCCCACCAGCTTGGCATGCACACCCCACAGCCCGCCTGTCCAACCCACGCGGCTCACCGCCAGCACCTCGGCGCCCAGCAGCGCGGTGGCGTCCTCAAGGCTCACGCCGCCGGCGCTGGCGCCCGGCAGCTTGGCCCACCGCTTCTCCAGGTGCAGGATGTCCTCCACCGAGGGCGTGGCGGCGCCGGCCTGTGTATGAGAGGCAGCGTGGGAGGCAGGCAGCACGAGGGCTGGCTTGGTGGAAAGGCGAAATGCTAGCTGGTGGTCCTGACCCACCAGGCAGCTGCCGACAGGCGGCGGCACGGCGCTCGCCCTTCTGGGCGCTCACCTGGAACTCGGCGACGGCCAGCTCCGCCGCTCGTGCGAGCAGGTGTGAGTGGGGGTCGGCCATGGCTCCGCTGCCGGGTTGTTTGGCGCCAACCTCCGTGCACCTGGGGCTGTTGCTGGCTGCGGCCCCCGCGCAGCGCGTGTCCTGGCCTTGGTGAGGGGGCTGGAGATCTGGTGGGGCTGGCAGGGCGCCTGCAGAGTTTGATTGGGGCCTGCGCTGCTGGGCGAGCACAGCAGGCGAGTGCTGTGGGGGGCTCTGGCGCCTCCTGGGCACTGCTGCTGCCTGCCACAGCGCTGCTGGACGCCCGCCGCCCCCTCCCGAGCAGGCAGCCGTTCTCGCTCTCGAGCGCCCGCGGCCTTGCGGCCCACCGCGCTGCTCAGCAGGTCGCTAGATTGCTGCTCGGTTCATCCAGCGCGCCGCGGCCGCCCGGGGCGCCGCCCCAGCACACTTTCAATGGCGGAGGGCCACAGGGGCCGCATTCTGCGGCTGGAGGTGACCAGCTTCAAGAGCTACCGCGGCCACAATGTGATCGGGCCCTTCAAGTGAGGCTGGGAGGCCCCCAGCCGCCGCCGAGGTCGCCGCCGCTCCCGCCTGCCGCGTTGCCTTCCGCGCCCCGTTTCCATGCCGTTCATCCCCCCTCACCCCGCCCCCGCCGCAGGCCCTTCACCACCATCATCGGCCCCAACGGCTCTGGCAAGTCCAACGTCATGGACGCCATCTCCTTTGTGCTGGGCGTGCGCACCACCCAGCTGCGCGGCTCGCTCAAGGAGCTGCTGTATCACAACTCGGCGGGGCAGACAGCCGAGGACAGGTGGGTGGGTGGGTGCTGCGGCACTGGCGCGCACCTGGGTGCATGGCGTGAGTGCTGGGAGAGATGCTGCCGTGCTGCCGCTGCCTGGGCCGGTGGGCTGCCGCTGGCGGTGCATGAATGCACCGCCACGTCCGTGCACGAGTTGGAAGGCCGGCGGGCGCTGCTCGGGTGACCAGCCCTGCCTGGTTCGCCCGGCCCCTGCCATGCCGCGACCCACCGCAACCCCCTGCAGGCCGCGCAAGGGCGGTGTGAAGCTGGTGTTTGAGGCCTCGGATGGCGAGGAGCTCCACTTTGAGCGCACCATCAAGCCCACGGGGGCGGGTGCAGACGCCTTCACCTCAGAGGTGCGTGCGCCCGTGAGCGGAGTGCTCAGGGGTTTGTGGCCTGCCTCGGGGCGGCCGGACGGCACTGGGGAATGCGGAAGCAGCTGGCGTTGCGCGCAGACTGCGGTGGCAATGCGGCATGTGTCGGTGTGCGAGCCGCAGAGCGGCGGATGCAGCTGCGGCGGTGTTGCATTCAACTGCATCCATGTTACATGGATGGCAGCCTCCCGCCGCTGCGGCTGGTGGCCCATGCCACCTGCTGTCAAGGCTCAAACCCACCCTGCCCACCTTTCCCTATGCAGTACAAGATCAACGAGCGGGCTGTGGGGTGGGAGCAGTACAACCGCCGGCTGGAGCAGTTCAACATCCTAGTCAAGGCCCGCAACTTCTTGGTGTTCCAGGTGGGTGCTGCCTGGCTGGTACATTTGTGGCCGACATTCATTTTATGCTAGCAGGAGTTGGGCCAGCCGGCCGCTGTGCGCCGCCTCCCTGCCGGCTTGAGTCCTGCTGCCGCCGCTGCCTTGCCCTTCCACCTTGAGGGCAACCTTGCGAGCATGGTGGAGATGCAGCCGCAGCACACACTCCTCCTCTCCGTCCATGCCAGCTTCAAGCCAAACTCCCAGTCCATGCCTGCTTCAACACGATTGCGTCCTGGTTCCCCGCTACCCACAGGGCGACATTGAGAACGTGGCGCAGATGCAGCCGCGCGACCTCACCAACCTGTTTGAGCACATCTCCGGCTCTGCGGCCTACCGCCAGCAGGTGCGGCCCAACGCTAGCAGGTTGGCTGCCCTGCTGTGCGCTTGTGTTGCTTTCTCCTGACTGCTGTGCAAGCCCATGTCCGGCCCCGCTGCTCACCGCCTGCTCGTGGGGTTGCGAAGGGCTTACGTGGTTGCTGCCGGAACCATGCACATGCATTGTGCATTGTGGCTGCCACCGCCGATGCAGCAGCGCCCTGCCTGCCAAGGGACATGTGCTGGTTTCGGCGCCCATGTCCAACCGCAGTACAATTGCTGCCCATTTGCAACTGCAGTACGAGGAGCTGGAGAAGCGCAAGGCGGAGGCGGAAGAAAAGGTGACCTACATCTTCTCACGCAAGAAGGCCATCACCCAGGGTGGGCAAACCCCATTTTGAGCCTTTAACCAGATCTGGATTGAACTGTATAGTTCCCAAGTGCGAATGTTTCGGTTTCTCCTGGCTGCATGATTGCAAGGCTGCTCGGCAGCTTGGCATGACAGCGCAATCCATTCCTGCAAGAAGGGCCGGACGCAGGGTCACGGAGCCTGCCCTTGCGGAGCTGCTGTGTTCAGCCCCGCCAGCAGGCCATCGGTGCTGCAGCCCAGCCAACACCTGCACTTATGTTTATGTTCCACCTGCAGAGAAGAAGCAGAAGAAGGAACAGAAGGACGAGGCGGAGAAACACCAGGCGCTGCAGACAGACCTGGATGAAACGCGCGCCGCGCTCTACACCTGGCAGGTGGGCGGGCAGTGAAGCTGGGTGTGATTGGCGCGCCGAGGGAGCACAACTGCTTGCTGCTGCAGATCGCCACCGGCTGCCACAACGCGGAGTGTGCAATTGGTGGGTGTCCTCCGCGGGCCCCTGAACTATCATCTTGATGAGCTCTGGGTTGATGGTCCAGACTCCTTTCTAACATGCCTNTGCAGATCTACCACCTGGACCAGGACGGTAAGGATGAGGAGAGCGAGGTGCGCACGCTGCGCCAGCAGCTGGCGGAAGCGGAGCGCTCCCTGCAGGCAAGGCTCACTTGTGCGGTGGTGCTGCGTGCGGTTGGTGCGCTGTTCGCAGCAGCATGTGCAGTGCGATGCGCAAGCAGTGGTGTTGAGGCGAAGCGCGGGCTGCAGGTGGGTTAGCTTTTGGATGAGCTGCAGAGGCGGTTGGCGTGCCGGCGGTTGCCTAAAGGGTGCATGGGAGGGTGCGCAGTGTCCCAACTTGCTGGATCCCAGGCGGCGTGACAGCAACAGCAGCTTGCCGGCATTCGACTTGTGCCCTGCCTGGCATGTTTGTACTTAATGCTCCTGCAAGCTGCGGGCGCACCGCCGAGGAGAAGCAGCCTGAGCAGGCGGGCCTGCAACCTGACTGCCTTTGCTTGCCATGGGTGGTCGATCCTGCAGGTGGCGGAGCGGGCCGCCGAGGAGAAGAAGCGGGAGCAGGCGGGCCTGCAGAAGGAGCGGCTGCTGCTGGAGAAGAAGGCCAAGAAGAAGCAGGCGGACGCCGACAAGCGGGTGAGCTGGTTAGTAGTGCAGTGTGTCAGTTGAACAGTGGTGCGTTGGGATGAAGATACAGGCGACGCCGACAAGCGGATGGGTGTTTGTCACTGCACTTGGGTTCAAATCGAGTGGCGCCCGGCAGTGTGGTGAGCGGCCAACCCGTGACGCGTCTCCTGCCTGCTGGTGCCGCTGCCTCAACTTAGGAGTGTCAACCGTGGGCAATTGCTTCCTTCCCGAGGCCCACGAGGTCAGAGAGGGAATTGCCAGCTTGCCGGCTCCATGCTGCTGCATGCATCTGCCACATACACTTGAATTCCTGCTTTTTTCTGTCCATGCAGAACCCCGAGGCCTACAAGGTGAAGGAGGGAATTGCCAGCTTGCCGGCTCCTTGCTGCTGCATTAATCTGCCACATACACTTGAATTCCCGCTTTTTTTCTGCATGCAGAACCCCGAGGCCTACAAGGTCAAGGAGGACATCGCCCGCCTGCAGCGCCGCATCAAGAGCGGAGAGAAGGTGGGCTGGCCGCTGGGCGGTTGGGTGGGTTGGAAGGTTGGGAGGGAGGGCAGCGTGAGCGGGTGAGCGGGTGGGTTGGTGGGCTGGGAAGGAGGTGGCATGAGCGGGTGAGCAGGTGGGAGGATGTGGCCACCACGCGGCAGCAGTGGCTGCTGCTAGCTGGGCGTTGTTGCAGGCTCCAAGGGCTGGCGTGCCTGCGTGCCTGGGCAAGCCACAACTACTGCCCTCCTGCTGTAGACACTCGTCATTACTGCCTGCAGGGGCTGGGCAAGCTGCAGCGCAAGGGCGTGAAGGCTCCGATCACTTCTGCACATCTCTCCTGTGTAGAGGCTCATGCCTGCCCCCAGCAAATACTCACCACTGCAGGAGCTGGGCGAGCTGCGGCGCAAGGGCGAGGAGGCGGAGGCGCGTGTGACGTCGCTGCAAGAGCAGCTGGAGGCGCTGGAGGATGCTCAGGTGGGAGCAGCTCTTTTGAACTGGCCATTGTTGGGCTGCCATGCGCCGTTAGGGGCTGCCTGGGAGCAGCTGGAAGCGCTGGAGGATGCGCAGGTGGGTAAAAAAGGTGGGAACACACTCTGAAGTGACTGAGTGTTTCATGAGCTGATGGGGGGCGAGGGACAGGCGCGCCAGGGCGGCTGGAAGCAGTGGAGGACGTGTAGCCGTCTGAGGGGATGGCTTGGGCTGCGGGCGCAGAGCAGTCGTCAATGCTGGGTGTTTGAGAGGCCAGCAAACTGCTGCCTGCGTTTGCTTGTTCTCCACACCATCTGCCAACATGTCTCCTGTGGCTCCCCTTGTCTGCCACCCGAGCAGAAGTCTCTGGAGGCGGACGCCAAGCGGCAGCGCGGCAAGCTGCAGCTGGGGCCGGAGCTGCTGGACGAGTACAACCGCATCAAGCAGGTGCGGTGTTGGATCTCATCTTGACTGCTGCACAGCGGCCACAACTGCCGGTGCCACAGCGCTGCGCTGCCTGTGGCACAGTGCGCCACACACCGGTTGAAATCTTGGGTTGCCCAAATGTGGTGTGGGAGCTGCCGGACGAGCTCAACCGCAACAAGCAGGCAGGGGAGTTATTTCCGCTGCGCATGATGCGGTAGTGCCGCTACTTGCATTTGGTGAGCTGCTAGACCTGCGGCTGTTTGCCTCCCCTAGCCCGGCTCCCTTGTGTGTGCAGGAGGCGACGGCCAAGACCGCTTACATGGGTGCCGACCTGTTCAAACCAACCCGCCCTACTCTCCCCAACCACTTGTCGTTGTTGTTTCTTCCAACTCTGCAGGAGGTGAAGGCCAAGACCGCCCAGATGGATGCTGACCTGGCAGCCCGGCAGAGCGGGCTGGAGGCGCAGGAGCAGGTGCGCTGGCCTGTTCAGCATGTGGAGGTGTTGTGTCCCATGTGCCGAATGTGAAGCAATTGGCAGAGGTGCTGGCCATGCGCTGGGGCAGGCTGGCGGCAATGTGCTGCTGCGCTGCTTTGCCGGAATCGCGTTTGCGTCGTCCGCGCCGCCTCACCGCCTAACGTATGTGTAAGCAATGCAGTTCGCCTGCTTTCCGTCGCAACCTGCAGGCGCACGACATGGCCAAGGAGAAGGCGGAGACCATTGACTCCCGCATCGCAGCCCTGAGTAAGCACCCTGGGCAATCTGGGCCACAATGGCTGGTGCTCCTGCGGTGCCACACTTCGTTTCCCCAGTCCCCACCCTGACCTGGCAGCCTGCCTCGCTTCCGCTTTGCTTTCCTTGGAGGCGCACGCACGACATTCTCTGCTTTACAGCACCCACATTCCACACCTAAACGTCACCCCCTGTGTCGCTCGTGTTGCCCCCTTGCAGCCCAGCAGGCGGCGGAGGCGCAGGCGCGGCACGACACTGTGGTGATGGGCCTGGATGACAAGCAGCGCCGCCTGCAGGTGCGCTTGCTTGCGTACCGTGTTGAATCGGTTGCGCTGAGGCTGTGGTGGCTGATCTGGAGGGGACGCAGCGCCGCGTGCTGGCCAGCTGGCTTGTTCTGGCCTGGATCGTGGAGCGGGGCGGCAGAAGTGTTGTTTCCAATTCGGCCCTCACTGCAGTGTGGAGGCACGAGATTGCCAGTTGGGGGGACATCGTTGCCCATGCATGTCCTCGCCCATTTCCTGGCCCATTCCCTGGCCCATTCCCTGGCCCATTTCCCGGCCTGCCTGCAGGACGCCAAGGCGGAGCTGGACCGTGCGCAGAAGGAGATTCGCCACGTGGACTCGCAGGTGTGTTGTTTGAGGGCTGTGCTTTCAGACTTGGAATGTGGAGCACGTAGTGCAAGGGCTGCACTTTCAGACATGGCATGTGGAGCACGCAGTGGCAGGAAGGGCGGCGCTCTGCAGCGTGCGGGCCCGCCCGGCCGAGCCCAAAGCCTGGATGAAAGCGCTGCCAACCCCGCAGTGCGATTCACCCCTGGTTGTGTGCAGCGAAACCGGCTGACCGTGCAGCTGGAGGAGGTGGAGGGGCAGCTGCGGGAGGCGCGCCAGGTGCGGATGGTTTGTCTGCCGTTTCCGCCCGAACTGCGCAAAGAAGTAGAATGGGCAGCAGCTGGTGGGGGCCCAGCTGCGGGAGGCACGGCTGTGTTGTTTTTTAAGTGGACAACGCGGGCACCAGGGAAGCAGGGGCCAGCTGCGGGAGGCGTGCGAGGTGGCTTTCTTGTGGCGCGAGCTTGATGGCATGCGTGTGTGGGAAGGGGCAGTTTGGCTGGCTGGTCTTTGTCGGGCGCCAACTGGTGTCGACCCCTAAGGATTTGGCGCGTGCAGCTTGCCAGCAACTCAACCGACGCATCTGTGTGTTAACCCACCCACCCAACCGGCTTGCAGGTGCGCAAGGAGTCGGAGCGGGACCGGCGCGTGAACGAGGCCATCGCGCAGCTCAAGGCGCAGTACAAAGACCGTGAGTTCTTGGGTTGTTCTGCAAACCAATCGCTGTGGTTCTGAGTTATTTCAGCGCAGCATGCCGCTCAAGGCGCAGTACAAAGACCGTGAGTGCTCTGCAAACAGTTGGTTTGGCCCTGATTCGATCGGGACAAGCGCAGCATGCAGCTCAAGGCGCAGCTCAAGTGCGGGGTGTTTGCTGCGACCGCGGTCCAGCAGCTCATGACCCCATGCGGCGCCCAGGCGGGTGCAATTATGCAAACGCCCCCGAGCTCCCACCCAGCGAATGCCCCCTCGCTCCTGCTCCGTTGCAGGCGTGTATGGCCGGGTGGCGCACCTGGCCGACATGCGGGACAAGCGGTACCGCCTGGCTGTCACTGCAGCCATGGGCAAGGACTTTGATGGAGTGGTGGTCAAGGACGGTGCGTGGTACTGTTCAGACTTGTGTGCAGCTTGCGGCGGGTCAGTTTCACGGGCAGCTTGTGTGCAGCGCGGCGGGTGGTGGCGGCAGCGCATGTTCATGGACAGATCTCTAGAGCCTATGTGAGAGCTGACTGAGCCATGTGTAATGTGTTGCGTCTCACTTGTTACCCCGCTCCACCCATCTGCAGTGGAGATGGCTAAGACGGCCATCCAGGTGTTCAAGGAGCAGCGGCTGCCGCCCACAACCTTCATCCCCGCAGACGTGCGCTCCCGGGTTCAAGGGCGAATGGGTAGAGCAGCCGGCTGCTGCTCGGCTGTGGGTGGCTCGCTGCTGGTTCAGCGGTGGGCTTGGACCCGTCTCGCGCCAGGTTTAACAGCAGGTTGCGCATGCCAACGCGCGCCGCGCACCGCTGCCCTTCCGCGCCACGCTGACGGGTCTTTGGGGGTCAACTACCTCTTTCGCAGACATCCGCAGCAAGGGCGCGCCTGAAACGCTGCGCACCCAGCTGGCGTTCTGCCTGTCCCGACTTTGGTTGCAATGCCTCTTCTCCACCGCCTGCTGCAGGACATCTGCGTGCCAGAGATGCGGAGCAACCAGCAGCTGCTATCCCATGCATCTGTCTCACGTTGCTCGCTCTCCACTGCCTGTTGCAGGACATCCGCGTGAAGGGCGTGCCTGAGGCGCTGCGCAACCAGCTGCACCGGCGCGGCGTGGGCAAGCTGGCAGTCGACCTGGTGTCGCCCAAGCAGCCGGGCCTGGAGCGCGTATTCCAGATGCTGCTGGGGTGGGTACGGGCTGTGCACCAGCTTGGGCGCCTTCAGGTGGCATTTGGCTGCCTGGCACCGGGCCTGGCTCTGCCAGGGCTACAGCTTGTTGTGGGTGCTGCTGGGTGAGCACTGCCTTGCCTGCCTGCTGCCCTTTTCTGCCGTCCATGTATCGGAGTACTACAAGTGTGCCTTGCGCAGCGGCCGCCCGTGCTTCACCTGATTTCACAACTGCCCCCCGACTGCCTCCTGCTGGCGCAGCACCACCATCGTGACCGACACGGCTGAGCAGGCGCGGGACGTGGCCTTTGGGGCGCAGCGCCACAAGGTAGTGTCGTTGGATGGCACACTGATCAACAAGGCGGGCATCATCACGGGTGGGTGCTTGGTCGGGGGTTGTGTTTCTTTTGTTTTGTTTGTGGGTGTTGCATACGTAAGTTTGAGCTGAGGCCACTGGTGCTGGGCCACTGATTTGCAATGGCAATGTGCGCCACGCACCAGGCTCCTGTTTGGTGAGCTCGGGTAAAGATGTAAGCCTGGCTCCCTCCGCCACGAGATATGGTGCCCCCCCCTCCCCTCCCCAACAGGCGGCATGCACAGCGGGCTGGAGGCGCGGGCGGGGCAGTGGGACGCCGGCGCTCTGGAGGAGCTGAAGCAGGCAAGCAAAGGAGCTGCCCATGCTTATTTAATGGAATTTTGCCTCTTGGGGGGTGGGGTCGGTTGGCCAGTCAATTGGCGGCTCAAATGCACTAGCACCTGCAAGCTCGTGGCGCGCTGGAGCAGCGGATGCAGGCGCGGGCTGTTTCGGAGCTGGGTCGGCCTGAGCGCCTCAGCTCTTGGTTCACTTGTCAGTCCCTGCTTAAACTCTGCTTCCCTTTTCTTCCTGCAGCGCCACGCCCAGGCGCAGGAGGCGCTGGAGGCGCTGCCGGCACACCGCGAGCTGGTGCAGCAGCAGCAGGAGCTGCAGGTACGGTTGCGTCTGGAGTGTGTGTTTGCATTCAGCCAAGCATGTGGCTGGTGTGCGGTCCGAACAACATGCAATGCCGCGCGACGCCGTGCGAGCGCCACCTATTGAGCAACGACTGCAACTGCCCTGCCCCTGGGGCTCCCATGGCGAGCTGGCTACTGAACTCCTCGGCGTTGGCTGCTCACCACCGCCACAGGCGCGCATCAGCGGTCTGGAGAACGACCTGGCTTCGATGCGGGTGGACATCAAGGCCAGCCAGGACAAGGTCCGGAGCGCCAACACCACTATCGCCGCCCTGGAGAAGGTGGGTGGCTGGAGGTTGGGTGGGAAGGTGGATGGCGGTGTCGGGCTGGCAAGTCGCTGCGCAGGCCCTGCCAGGACAAGACAAGGTCAGGAGCGCCGGCCAGCATTGCCGCCCTGGAGGAGGTGGGTGGCTGGAAGTTGGGAAGGTGGATGCTATGGCGGGCTGGCATGTCGCTAGGCAAGCCTCGCCAGGACAAGGGCAGGAGCGCCAATGCCAGCATCGCCGCCCTGGATAAGGTGGGCAAGCAGTTGGGCAGTTCCACCTGCGCATTGCTGAGTTTGCCCGGGTTTATTTAGGGTTTAGGGTTTATTTGGAACTCCACACGCCCTGCGCCTGGCCGTGCCAGCGCCGGGGCCGCCATCGCATGCCTGCTTCTGCCACCTCACCGCAGCTGCAGCAGCAGGCGGAGCAAGTGGCCCGTGAGCTGGACCGCTTCCCGCAGACCATGCCAAGCTGCCTTGCTGTTCACTGCTGGTGCCTCATCCTGCACGTTCTGAGCTGCAGGAGCGGGAGGAGAATGTGGCCCCTGAGCTGGAGCGGGCAGAAGACGCCATCACTGAGGCGCGCCGCGAGGTGCGCGCGCCTTGCCGTAATCGCCCTGGCTTGCCGCACTCACTGCATGCGCTGGGTTGCCGCAATGCATGCGCTGGCCCTGCCGTTGCACAGGCCAGGGCGATGAGAAGGGTTGCAGTGTGCCGCAGCTGTGGTGTTTTGGCGGGGGCGGCCATGCCTGCCGCCTGCCCTGCTTGCCAGCAGAGCATTGGCAGAGCCACCCTCATGTTCTGCGCCAGCCGGCTGTGTGGAATTAATTCGCCCACCGCTGCCTCTGCCGCCCGGCAGGTGGGCAAGCTGAAGAAGCGGATCGACGAGATCATGGACCGCTCCTTCGCCGCCTTCTCCAAGTGAGGGCTAGGGATGTGTGTTGTAGCCGGTTCCTGCCGACCGCCCCTACCGCAGCAGTAGCAGAGAGCAATGGGCAGTTGGTATACTGAGGCCCCTTGGGCACCTTGCCAAAGCGAGGCTGGCGCCGGCAGGTGCCGGGGTTTGCCTCCGGCCAGCTGCCACGCACAGTGTCTGCCGTGTCGCTAGGCCACCAGCGATCCGTGCCTGCTCAACTCCGCCTGGCTCGGCTCGCTCTGCATGAATGCGTGTGCTCTGGACGTGCGTCAGTGCAAGGAGACGCACCTGTCTCAGCCTCTCACAGACCGTATCTCTGCACCCATCATCGGTTGCTCGCTCAGCCTCTCTCTCACAAACACATCCCTGACCCATCACCAATTGCTCGCTCTGCAGGAAGGCGCGGGTGCCCAGCGTGCGCGAGTACGAGGAGACGCACCTGGCGGAGCAGCAGCGGTTTGCCAAGGAGAAGCGCGAGCTGGCGGGGCAGGTGTGGTTCTCTTCGTGGCTTTTTCATTGCTATCCGTGCTTGAACCCACCCTGGCGCATCAGCTCTAACCTACGTGCCTCGCCGCTGCTGAGCCCCGCTGCTGAGCCTGCATCATTATTAAGTTATCAAGCCTGCATCATCATCATCAAGTTGTTCCCGGGTCTGCAGGTGGCCAAGGTGCGCAACCAGCTGGAGTATCTGCAGCGCCAGGCCAAGGAGCAGCGCGCAGTGGCGGCCGCCAAGGTGGGGCAATTTTGGGCTGGGCCGAGGGGAGCAGAGCAGGGGGCGGAGGGCTTTGGGTGGTCGGTGTGCGGTGCGATTGCGCCCTGCAGGCTGCCCCTTTGGCGAAATGCGCCGCGCGTGGTGCCACCCTCCCACACCGTGCTGTGACTGACCTGCGGTGTGCCCCTTGCCTGGCCGTGCGCGTTGAGCAGGAGGCGGCCATCGAGCGGGAGCGGGAGGCGCTGGCGGCGCGCCAGCAGGACGAGCAGCGCTTTGCTGCTGACTCGGAGGCAGCGCAGGTGTGGGTCTGGGTTGGATGGCAAGTGGGGTGGCTGTGTGCGCTGTGCCAGCAGGGCGTGGGTTGCGGCGGCACCCTTCAGGATGCATCAGACGCTCCTGCCCCCTCAAAACCTTTAAAAACTGAAGGGTGCAGCACGAGCTGGCGGGCATGAGACGCTCTATGCCCTCCGTACACTCAACCCTCATTGTTTGATGTGCTGCCCATTTGCAGGCAGAGATTGCCGGGATGCACAACGAAGCTGGCGGACAAGTGGCGCGTTAGATTGTGTGTGCCCAGTTCTCGGTTGCTGAGTAAACCAGAACTGCGTCACATCCTGGTTCACAGGCGGAGATAGCGGAGGTCCAGGGCGAGCTGGCGGGCAAGAGGCGGGAGCTGGAGGCGCTGGAGGCGGAGCTGAAGGAGGTCAAGGAGCGGGTGGCGGCGGCCAAGGACGCAGGTGGGCGCTGTGCTGCATTGTGGCGTGGCGTGTTGTGGTTTCCCCTCGGGTTGCTTGGGTGGTGTTGTGGCAGTTTTCCCTGTGTGCTGTTCTGGCGGTTTTCCTCCCTGGTTTGCTTGTTCGGCTTGCCTGTTTGGGTTGCCTGTTTGGTTTGCCTGTTGGTCTGCCTGTTTAGTTGCCTGCTTGGCTTGCCTGTTTCGTGCCTGCTTGGTTGGCCTGTGCGCCTGCGCCTGCGTCCTGCCGTCCGCCGTGTGCAGCCCACACCAGCCATGCTTGTGGTGCCCTGCTGCTGCTCCATGCTCCATACCTGCACGGCCCACTGGCCGCGACACACCGCTGCTGCCACTCTGTGCAGTGGCCAAGCACCGGCGCGGCATCAGCGCACGGCGTGCGGCCATCGAGGACCTCCAGACCAAGCGCAGGTGTGTTATTAATAAAAAACACGGCAACTAGCTTGGGCTGTCTTGGGGCTGCTGCGGGGTGCTCCTCAGCTGTGGGGTCGTTGCGGCGGCACGTGGGCACTGAGGGTCTGCTCCTGCTGGACCATTGCCGTGACCCCTCTGCAGCGATGTGCTGGAGGCGGCGCGCATGGAGCAGGTGCCGCTGCCGGTACTGGTGGACGGCAGCCAGCAGTCGGACGAGGAGGAGCAGGAGGAGGATGCAGGTGCGGAGAGTGGTCGGGTGGGCAAGGCGGCGTTGAATGGGGGCGGTGCACAGCCCAGCACAACCCCACCCCTGCAGTGTGCGGCTTCCAGGCATGGACTGCACAGGGAAGTCCTACCCCCCTCTCCTAGGCTGACCGCTGGCTCTCTGACTGATCTGGCTTCACGCCCATTTTCGCATTTCTAACACCGCCGCCCGCCTGCTGCCCTGCTTTCTGCTTCCCTGTTTCCAACCGCTCCTTCACCTTTGCTGCAGAGGGCATGGAGGTGGACGGTGAGGAGGGCGGCAGCAGCGGCGCAGGGCCCTCCAGCGCACAGAAGCGCAGCAAGGGTGGGTGGGCCAGTTGGCATTGTGAGGCTGCCGAGGAGTTGCCACCAGCGCCCTCACACACAATTCTTGCAGTTGCTGAGCACCGGCATAGGTATCGCATTGCCTGGTAACTGGCCTGGGCAGATGCGCTACTGCCGTCCCCATGTCAACGCTGCAACTTACCTTCAGGTGCAACCATTGCGTACCCTGCCTCCCTGCTGCCCCTGCCTGCAGTGCGCCTGGACTTCTCCAAATTGGATGCCGCCGCCAAGCTGCGAGACCGCAAAAACCGGGAGGCCTGGGTGAGTGCCGGAGCTGCGACTGGTTGCTAGTGATTCCCACCTGCCCCAAGTTCGGTAGAACTGGAAGGCCTGGGCAAGTGGCGGCTTTTGGAAGCTCTGGCCAGCGTTTCAATGCTCAAAGCTGTGCAAGTTTCTGGGCAGCAGCCCGCGTGTGCTGGATGGTTCAGCCATACCTTATAAACTCACCACCTCGCGTGGAGCTTTTCAACCAAGCTTCTCAACCGAACAACCATCTGCAGGAGCGGGAGGTGCTGGCATCGATAGAGGAGATGCGAGCGGAGCTGTCACGGCTGGCACCCAACCTCAAGGCAAGCGGCTGGGGCTGAGGGGCGGGATGCCGGCCTAGCTTCCACGTTTGCGTCTGGGTGGCTTGCAATGGCTGCTTGAGCAGGCGGCTCCCACCACCGAGCGGACGTGAGCTCGCGGGATACATAGGTGGCTTGCAGGCATGTTGCCACAACTCATGTTGCCACAACGTGCTCTGTGTTGGCTTTGTGTCGGCTTCTGCAGGCGGTGGAGCAGTACGAGGCGATACGCGAAAAGGAGCGGGAGCAGCTAGAGGAGCTGGAGGCAGCTCGGCGGGAGAGCAAGGCGGCCACAGAGGTGGGTGGGCGGTGCAGCTGCTTTGGGTGCTGGTTGTCTGCGCGGCGGGAGAGCAAGGCAGCCGCAGGGGTGGGTGCACGGTGCCTTCATGCAGGTGTGGTGGTCAGGCGGCTGGGGCAAGCCCAAGCGTGTGGGCGCAGCGAGCGAGCAAGCCATGCAGGCATGCACCTAGCGCAGACGTTTCGTTGCAGTTCCTGCACATATTCAGCCCTGTTCAGCCCTGTCGCACGTACACTCAAGAGGGCATGCGCTACCTGTCCGGCTGCTCCCCGCAGGCCTTCCAGGCGGTGCAGCAGAAGCGGTACGACGCCTTCATGCAAGCGTTCGAGCACGTCACGCACCGCATCGACCCCATCTACAAGGTGCGATAGACATTCAAGGGTTTTCGGTGCGCGCTGCCTTGCGTGGCGAGCAGAGGATCAAGCTGGTTGCTGATGGGTACCTGGCGTGCAGCCAAGTGCACAGGCCGGGTGGTCAGCTCACCGCCAGTGTGCCACATTCCCTGCCCGCCTGCACACCCATGCCTGCAGGAGCTGACGCGCAGCCAGGTGCACGGCACGGGCGGCCAGGCGTACCTGTCCCTGGACAGCACTGATGAGCCCTTCCTGCATGGCATCAAGTTCACCGCCATGCCGCCCACCAAGCGGTTCAGGTGGGCCGGGTCGGCGGCTGCCGCCGCCGCCGCTGCTCTGCTGCTTGCAGCCTGCAGCGCTGCCCTGACTGGCCACAGACAGCCACTCAGCTGCCAACCAGCATTGACTCCACTGCCAACCAGCAACCCCTTCATTCTCAACCCTCCTTTTCGCAGGGACATGGAGCAGCTGAGCGGTGGCGAGAAGACGGTGGCGGCCCTGGCCCTGCTGTTTGCCATTCACAGGTGCGCCAAGTGTGGTTCGGGCACAGTGCTGGCCTGTGGTTGCAAGTGCTGCAGCCCTCCCTCGCCTCTGCTTGCAGCGCACTGTTGCGCTTTCTGCTTCCACCGGTCGCTCCTCTGCAGCTTCCAGCCCTCCCCTGGCTCCCGCCGCCTCACCTGCCCCTGCTGCTCTGCCCCCCTCTTCTCCACTGGTGCAGCTTCCAGCCCTCCCCCTTCTTTGTGCTGGACGAGGTGGACGCTGCGCTGGATGCCACCAACGTGGTGCGTTGAGTGAACGTTGTGCATGTGCCAGTGCATGCAGTGACGCTGCGGAAAGGTGGCGGCGGCGGGCCGGATGATGTGCTGATGGAAGCCATCAGTGAGTCGCTGGCTGGCTGGCTGGCGCAGTCCTGCTTGACGATTCGCATTGCTTCCTCGAACCTCCCGCTGCAGGTGCGCGTGGCCAACTACATGCGGCACATGACGCGCGACGACACCGACGGCAACTTCCAGGTGGGGGGTTAGGAAGTGTGGGGGCTTAGATGTGTTGCATGTTGGCCTGTCAGGGGCCAGCTGGGTCTGTGTTTGTATGTCTTACGCCCCTGCTCGCGCCCCACCGGCAGTACAGCACCCAACAACCGCGTCCCTGAACGGCGGGCTGCCAACGAAACAACCGCGTGCCAGCCCTCCCATACGCCGCGTTTTACACCGCCACGCCATGTGCTGTGATCGCTGCAGGGCATCGTCATCTCGCTCAAGGACGTGTTCTTTGAGAAGGTGCATGCACTGGGAGAGGGCGTGAGGCGCCGGTTTCGCAAGCTGCCGCGGTGTACCGGCTTGCCTGCTGTGCCTGCTGTGCTTTGCTGTGCCTCTGGCGCGGCTGGAGTGCACAAGAAGCCTGCCCGCCCTCATCCCACAACATATGCCCCCATCTGTCATCCTGCCAGGCCGATGCGCTGGTGGGCGTGTGCCGCGACGCGCAGCGCGGCTGCTCGGAAACGTACACATTCGACCTGGAGCGATTTGGGCCGCCCGCTGGGGCGGTGGCGTGAGCGCGTAGCGCCGCAGCGGCAGTGGCCACGGCAGCTGCACGCACAAGCCAGCAGGCGCAGCGGTCACCTGGCCACAGGGCTTGGTGGCGTGCTGCGCAACCGGCCAGGCACCGGCGGCAACAGCTGGCCATGTTCAGCGCTGCCCATGTAAAGTAACTACCTGCAATGAACCTATGACTGGCTTGCTCTTGTACAGACCTGTTGGTCAGCTGCTCCTGCAACCTTCAGGTGGGGAATGGATGTAACATGGCTTAGGAGGGCAGGAGGAGAGGGGGTGCCTGCTGGCGCATTGCCCCTCAAACACCCTGTGCCTGCTCACAAGGTCACACCAGGCCTCTGCAGTGCCCTGCCCACCCGCTGCATGAGGCCCCAGGGCTGCTGGGGCCCGCCTGCTGTGCACAGCAGGGCGCCGGCGTGGCGCAGCCTGCCATACAAGGCGGGGGGTCGGGGGGAGGTCATTGCCCTGCACATGCTGCTGCTTCATCGCTCCTGCAGCCTTGCAACTGCCATGCTTCTGGTCTGCCATGCTCCTGGCACAGTGATGCAGCAGGGCAGTGAGGCAGGGCACCCTGCCTGCGGCCGCCGCTGCCGCTGCCGTCGACGGCGGCGGCGGTGGCGGCGTGAGCGGCGGGGCGGCCATCGCCTATACCAAGGCGTCCTGTGCGCGCATATAAACTCATACTGCATGCCAAGGGCGCTGCAGCGCGACTCCCGGCAGCAGGGGGCGTGGGGCTCGCCGGGACAGCGCCTTTGCAGGCCGCAGGGGGCGATGCATTGCCTCGGAGCAATGCTTCAAGCTCACGGCAGGCGTCCGCGGGGCGCCGGGGGCAGCGAGACCCCCCGCCCTCACTTGCAAGTCGCCACAGCAGCAGCTGCAGCAGCCTCTGACAGCTGGGGCCAGATGCTGCCATCACACAAGGTCGCCACATGCCCATCCAAGCGCCCAGCCTGCCGCCCCAGCAGGCTCCCCCAACAGCCCCCAACCCGTGCCGCCAGCGTGGCGCCCTCCCCAGCACGCGTTGGGGGAGCCACCTCACACCGCGCGCTGCACGCCACCCGCTGCCCGTCCGCCAGGCAGCAGTCGTCAGGTGTGGTTTGGGGGAGCTTCCTCGCCACCAAGCGCCCTGTCCGGCAGCGTCGAGGTGTGCCTGCTGCATGCAGGTCACGTACAGCAGGCGGCGCCAGCCTGGCGGCCTGCCATACACGACCGCGGGCCGCTGCTGCCTGGACGGCCCAGCAGCGCAGCACGGCACACCCAAGCTTCTGTGCTGCCGATGCTGGCAGCATCATGAATCACCGCCGCCCCGCGGCAAGCTCAGCGCGCGCGCTCTGGGCAGGGCTGGTGCGCGCTGCCACACAGCCATCATCAAGCGTTGGCGGCAGGCCGTGCCCAGCAGGGAACGAAGGCAGCAGCATGCCCGGCATGGCAAAAGCGACGCGCAAGTAACCCAGCACTGCTGGTCAAACCAGTTTACAGGCAGGCTGATGAGAAAGAGCGCTAAACGGTGCAGAAAAGAGAGCGCAGAATCACACTGCCGCCAAGTTCATGCCGCCGCCCGGAACGACTGCGCACGCCTGCTAGCATGAAGGAGGCCAAAGCAGCACGTTGGTGTGCCAGCGGAAAGCATGAGCTGCATCAGGTTCTGGGAGCTGGTCTACCCAGCAGTGCTGCACCTGACAGCTACATGCCTGCACCCTCACCCTGTACCACAGCAGCCACCCGCTCCCCACCTGAACGCCTCCACATCTGCCAGCGCTTTGTCCAGCGCCGCCTCCGCCGACTGGCTGGCCGTGGCCACAATGAGCGAGCGGATGGCGACCGCGCGCTCGCGGGAGCTGAGGGGCGGCCGCCCCGCCGCCTGTTGTGGGATGAGGGCAGTTGGGCAGGGGCAGCAGGTGTTGAAGGCGGGGGAAAGGCAGCGGGGGTGCGCCTGCAGTGGCTGCTCCAGCTGAAGGCCTCAAATCCACACTTGTTTTACAGCCAAACCTTGAGCCAACCGCAAAACAGGCAGCACACTGGGACAGCAGGCAGCACCCACAACGGCTCCCGCTGCCGAACAGCCGTCACCATCTGCAAGCGCGTCTCCAAGTCGACCAGCAGCGCCGCCCACTTCAGGCATACCGTGCTCCAGCAGCAGCAAAATAGCAACGACATTGCGCAGGAACCCACCTGCAGGCGCGCGTTGATGTCGGCCAGCAGCGCTGCCCACTCCGGGTCCAGCTCCTCCTCGCCGTACTCCTCACCCGACACCTGTGGAAGCAGGAATCATGTCGATCAGAAGACAATGCAGCAGCGCAGCACGGGCATGAAGGGCGGCAGGCAGGCTCATGTGTGTGTGTGGCTCCGCTTGCCTTTCACCAGCCACCCCACAGCCACCCCACATCACCCAACCACACCAACCCCGTGAGGTGGTGTAAGATCCCACCTGCCGCAGCAGCTCCTGCTTGGCCGCCGCCTTGGCCGCCACAGCTGCCGCCTCCCGCTGCTGCTCCTGCTGCCGCAGCGCGGGAGTCTCGAATGGGTTGGTGGCCGCGCTGTCCAGGGCAGCGAGGTAGTCGCTGCTGGAGGGCGCCGGCCGCCCTGCTGCTGTGCCTGCTGTAGATGCACCCACAGCTGCGCTTGAGGGCCCTGCCCCGGGCCCAACCACTGTCGCACTGCGGGTGTGCTGCGGAGCCTGTGCGGGCGGCGCCGCTGTGATGCCCGCCGAGCGTGCTGTGCCCGCTGTGGAGGCATCCATGGCCGGCCACGCAAAGGGCGCGTTGGTGCTCGAGGGGTTGGAGGCTGCCACAGGCGCCGCGGCAGCGGCAGCTGCAGCTGCTGCGGCAGCGGCAGCACCACTGGTCTGCTTCACAATGCGGGGTGAGGCAGGGTCGGAGGCGGGGCCACCGTACACCGCGGTGCCAATCAGGCCTGTGGAAGAGAGGCAGGGCGGGGGACATGAGGATGAGCAGGCAAAGCAAAGCTTATGACTGTAGGTGCAGCTCCGGCACTTGCATGCCTTGCCAGCCGGCGCCCCACTGACGCTGTTATTGTATCCAAATGTGCCACTCGCTGCTTACTCAGCTGCTTTCTCCCCCCCACCTGCGCCGCCCACGCGTGCCGGGCTCGCCTCCATCGAGTTGTTCAGGCTGCAGATCTCGTTCTTGACCACGTTGAAGGAGGACACCTGGGCGGCAGGGCAGGGCACGGGTGTTGTAGCAGGTGGCGCCATGCTACATTTGAGCCCACATGCAGGCTCTGCAGGTTGGGCTTGGCAGCAGGGGCGCCAAGCGCCAGCCCCCGCATGCACCCAGCACACCCCCAGCCTGCCCACCTCAGTGAACGGGTTGCCGCTGCTGCTGCGCGCCATGGCGGCCCTGCCGCTGCTAACCATCGCGTTGGCGTGCTCCTTAACGCTGGAGCGCAGCGGGTCGTGCTTGAAGGAGCCCACGCCCACGCCCAGCGGGCCCTCAGTCATGGCGGACGCGCCCTTGGACAGCGCGGGCCCCGCCGGCGCGCCGCCCTCGCGGAACATGGAGGGCGGGCCCGCGATGGTGGGCGTGGTGGCGGCCTGCGGGGGTAGCAGGGTGGGCAACCATGCAACAAGTTGGGGCGTGGGGGTTGGAGGGCATGGCGGCATGGTTGCAATGCAACAGCCCAAAAGTCGGCATGGGATCACGGCAGCTCAGGCAGCAGCAGTTTGCGGCATCCGCCCGGCCCTCAGCTGAAGGCCTGAAAGCGCACCTTTACCATGGCCGACACATCCGGCAGGCCCGCCCGCACCGCGTCGCCAAAGCGGTTGCGATACTCCAGCTGCAGGGGGGCGTCAAGAAGGGCGATGAGGTGCATGTGCGCATTTAGCGTATTAAGCAGCACGGCAGGCTGCATATCCAATGCCGCAGCAGCCCGCGCATGCAGCACCACAGCACCACAAGCAGCGCCCACCTCGATGCGAACTTGGCGACGCTCCTTGAGCCAGAAGAGGAGCCAGGTGGCGCCGGCGCCCGCCACAAAGCCGACCAGCAGCAGGATGGCGATGGAGCCGCCCACGCCCACGCTGCCCAGCACGTTGCAGTCCTGGAGCAGGCGGCGGCCGCCGACCTGCGCGTGGAGTGGAGGTGGGGTGGCCTGTGAGCGGCGTTGCGGCGACGGCGGCGGCGGCAGCTGCAGGCGGGAGGGGCCTTGTGCGGCAGCGGGGGGGTTGGGGCGGCGCGCAGCCCGCGGCCGGCAGGACCCCCGAGCAGGCTGCTCGAGCAACAGCTGCGGCCAGGCAGCCAGGAGCAGCTGGCTGTCCCTGTTTTGCAGTTTGCGCTCCCGCGGCAGCTGCTCGCGCACCCGCAGCACCGTCGAGACGCCCTCCATGCTGTGCTGGGGCCCGCAACGGGCGGGGCGGAGGGTCTGAGGCTCTGGGCGCGAGCCGCCAACAGCTGTGGGGCGGGAGAGGGGCGCTGTGGTGTATGTGGTGTGATCGTAGATTGCTGCACGAAGTCTGAATGTGATCAGGAGGCTCGGATCATCGGAGGGAAGATGGAGTCATGGCGGCGCCATGTGGAACACATGCGACGGCGGCGACAAGGGACTGGCTCATGGGCGAGCCACAGGGCTTTGCATTCACTGGGCGGCTGCTAGTCAATCCTCCAGCCTAGTGCAGCTCCCAGCCAAACGCCTCAGGGCGCCAATCCGCACCGAGACTGCTGGGTGCGCCGCCTCGGAGGCGGCTTTCCGCAATCCATTGGCCCAATTGGGTGTCTCAGGCTCCTCTCAGCCCACCCGGGGCCCCAAGTTGCCCCACACACACCCCGCCCGCCCTTCCCCCGCCGCCACAGGCCATGGACTCGCCCGACGCACGCACCCAGGCCATCATCAAGCGCGTGCAGGCCAACTTCAAGGCGCGCGCCCCGCCCTGTGGCGCTCAACCACCGCCGCCGCCGCCTCACCGCCGCCGCCTCTCCTGCCCCGCCGCAGCTTGCCGCCTGACGTCAGCCCGGCCTCACAGCCAACACCTTCTGCGCCCCGTCGCCGCAGGGCGCCACCAATGACGCAGCGCGCCAGATCATCGGCGAGGAGGTGGCCCGCTTCCTGAGGGAGGGCGCCGGCGCCGAGGTGTGCAGGTCGTGGTACATTGCAGAAGGCGGTCGGGCACCGGCATCCGCCACGGGACGGCCGTCTCCTCACCACCAGCTCCTGCTTGGTTGCCTCACTCCTCCCCCCCGCAGGAGGAGGACATCAGCGCGCTGGAGGACGCGATCCGCAACCGGCTGGCGGGGCGGCACGGCGCCAGCGGCAAGGCGGAGCGCCTGGCCACCAAGAAGAGCCTGTTCAGCCGCGACGAGTGGAGCCAGGTGGGCGCCTTGCCCAGTGGCGCATGCCTGCACGGTTGGCTGGTGCAGCCTTCCAGCTGCGTCTCTTGCTGGCGTCTCAACCTGCGCACTCCGCCCCCCGGCCCCACAGATCTCGCTGTACGTGGCCTTCATGGCGCGCGAGGACGAGAAGCGGGCGGCGGCGGTTAGCCGCGCCACCAAGCGCGAGGTCAAGGAGCAGCTGCAGGGCCAGGCGGCGCAGGCGGCTCAGCGCAAGTGGGTGGCGAGGCGGGGCGGGGGCTGAATACTGTGCGGCGTGGCGCTGAAATGCTGCTGCTGGCGGTGCTGTCGGGTCTTGTGGCGTCCCACCACTCTGCCAAGTGCATGCCTTCACCTTGCGTGCATATGCCTTCACGTCCCACTCGGTTGCCCCTCCCTGCACTGCTGCAGGCGGGCGGAGAAGGAGGGCAAGAAGGCGGAGCTCAAGGAGGTGGAGGCGGAGCTGCAGCAGTTTGAGAAGGTGGGGGGAGGGCTGGAGTGGAAGAGTGAGAGGGACGACCGCTGTCCGGCAGCAGGACCGCATGCATGTCGAGGTCCGCTGCTGTCGAGGTCCCCTCGTGCTGGGCCGTGCGCCGTGCGTGTGTGCCCCGCTGTGCTCACCACCTGCCTGCTTGTCGCCACGCCTCGCAGGAGCGGGCGGCGGAGCAGCAGCGACGCGCTGCCGAGGTGACCAAGCTGCGCTCCGAGCGCGAGGTGCAGCTGGAGGAGCAGGTGGGGCAGCGGTGAGGGTGGCTGCCGCTTGATGCTGGGCAGCCGCTGCTGGGCGGCGGGTGTGGCCACGGTGGCAGTGCTGCGCTTGACATCAGGAGCAACCAGCAAGCGCGGTAGATGGCAGGCCTGGGTGCCGCCGCCAATCATGCCTCCCTGCCCGCCTGCCCACCTCTTCGCCAGGCCAACCGCAAGGCGGTGGCTGCAGAGCTGAAGAAGCTGGCGGAGGAGGAGATGAGCGCCCGCATCGCGCTGGACCTCAAGCGCCAGATGGAGGTGAGGCGGCGTGAGGGGCGACCTAAGGGGGGAACGGTGCCCCCGCATCTGGTCAGTGCGCGGTCCACATCGGGCGGGCGCCAGCGGTTGAACGATGGACGCCGGCGGCAGCCAAAGGGCAACGGTGGGCAACTTGTACAGGCAGCGGCTGTTCTTGCCAGCTGCGGCATGGCCCGGCAGCATGCATGCTGGCAACAGGATGCATCGACCTTGCTCGCCTGCCCCGCAGGCGGAGGCGGCGGCCAAGGCCAAGGCCAAGGAGGACCTGAAGGCCTTCCTGCTCAGCAACGAGGTCAACAAGAAGGTGCCCAGGGGTGGGGAGGCAAGGTCGGCGAGCACACACGAGGCAGGCCGAGGTTAGGCTGTCACAGCCCAACCACGATGGTGATGTCGAGAGATGCCGCTGGATGCCATGCCGCTTGGCAAAGCCTGTACAAGCACTGGTTCGCCTCCCCATCCTGCTCGCCCTTCTCAAGCCTTGCTGCTCCCACGCCCTACCCCTGCCTCTGCCGCACAGATCAAGGAGGAGGAGGCGGAGAAGGAGCGGCTGCAGGATCTGGAGTACATGCGGCAGCAGGCGGCGCAGCTGTGGGTCTGGGGTGGCCCTGCTGAAAGGGGGGCGGGGGGCTGCTTGCGCTGTGAGGGTGCCACGCTGTCGGGTGGGCCGCAGCAGCGACCGCGAAGGAAGGGTGCGGCGTGCTGCTGTTCACGACAGTGCACGTAATGCCGCCCTCCTGCCACAGGGACAAGCAGGAGCGGGAGCGCCAGCAGCTGCTGGAGAAGGTCAAGGCGGTGCAGGTGCGCCTGACTGGGGACTGTACTGTGTGCTAAAGCATCGGCATGCACAGTTCTCCGCACTCAACTGAGGATCAGCCTTACACCGTATAACATGCGCACACCACCGACCGCGGCCGCCCCTGCTCCCACCCCTTGCCCATCCGTAGAACCGGCAGGCGGCGGACGCCGCGCAGCGCCCGCCCTTCAAGCGGTGGGTGGACGAGGAGATCATTGAGCGCCAGTTCCGGGAGAAGCAGGAGGCGCTGGCCAAGGAGGTGGGCGGGGGCGGGGGCGGGAGTGCACCCATGGGTGGCATGGGGGGCGCGCGCACTGGATCTGTTTCGGAAGCTTGAGCGGCGGTAACGGTGCTGCAACATTGTGGAAAGGAAGGTGCAGCCCAGCCGTACCGCAGTGTGTGCCGAGCGAAGCCGCTGTGCGCCATGCCCTGGCGCAGGAGGCGGCGCGCAAGGCGGCGGCCGCTGCCGCCGCTGCCCGCTTCCGTGCCGACGTGGCGGGACAGCTGGAGGAGAAGGAGGCCGCTCGGCTGGCGGAACTGAAGGAGAAGCGGGAGGAGCTGGTGCGCATGATGGCGGACCTGGAGGTGAGCGTGACTGGACGTGTGTCTTGAGTGGCTGGGCTGGGCTGCCCTGCTGCTGCTGCTGCTGCTGCTAGCTGTGATGCGCAGCAGTTCGTCTGCTGGCGTCTAGAAGAGAGGGACGCGTCGCACGCATACAGGCGCAGACCACCACCTGCAATTCCTTCCTTGCCTGCCGCCCGCCTCCTGCCCGCGCTTGCTGTTGGGCGCTTCACTGCTGCACCCCTCCCCTGCACCTCTCTGCCCACCAGGTGTGCAAGAAGACGGCTGCGGCGGCCAAGGGTGCCGAGCTGGCCAAGATGCGGGCCTTCAAGGCGGAGCTGGATGCGCAGATCGACGACAACCAGGCAAGGGGAGGGTGCCACACATTGGTGGGCAGGTTTGGTGTGCGAAGCCAGCGCTGTGTGGATGGCGGCTATCTGGAGAGCAGGGGGCAGGACGGACACCAATTGTGCCCATGCCGCACTCCCCTCGACCGCACACCGCATCTCTTCTCCTGCAGGCGCGGCGCGCTGTGTCCGCCATGAGCGACACCGAACGCAAGCTGAACGCCAGGCTGCTGCGGGAGATGGAGGCGGCGGGCGGCATCCCTGCTGTGCGCGGCTCGCCCGTGCGCTCGCCGTGAGGGGAGCAGGCAGCAGTGCTAGCAGATTGTGGCTGTGTGACAAAGCAGAGTGTATGCTGGGTGGGGCAGCCTGGGCTTTGGGGGCAGTGAATCCGCGTGCCTGCTTGTGAGCATTGAGGAAGGCAGCACCGACTGCCTCCCTTGTAATCGTTTGAGGTGAAGCTCCCGGTCACAGCCACGAACGCACATGTGCAGATGGCAGGTGCCCCGCAATGCAATGGAACATACAAAAGAGGCATTAGCAGAGAAACATGAACAGACTGATCCGATGCTGTGCACCACCCCTGAAGCCTCCCTCAGCCCTCCTCTTCCGCCGCCGCCGCTGCCGCTGCCGCCTCGCCCTCCTGCCGCAGCGCGCCGCATGCCAGCCGGTGCTCGCTGCGCCAGGCTGCCCGCGAGCACTCCACGCTGCAGAACCTGACCGCCTTGCAGCCGCTGCACCACTTGGCCGGCAGCTTGGCCTCGCTCACGCCGCCCAGGTTGGGGCACAGCGCATTGGCGCAGCGCCGGGTGGTCAGCGCCCGGGAGCGCCGCACAGCCAGCTGCTCAGCGGTGGGGGGCGGCGGCCATGCGAGCGATCCTGCTGCAGTGTGGGCTGGCTGCTGCGGCTGTGCGCTGGCATTGGCTGCTGCCTCCAGTGCATCTGCCCCCGCAGGTGTCCCCACCCCTGCTGCCTGCTGCTGCGCTGCCCTTCAGCTGCCGCCAGCTCTGCAACGGCTGCCTTGGCCGATGCTGCCCCCTCTGATCCATCATCTGCCAGGGCAGCCAACACTGCCAGCAGCTGAGGCAGCGGTGCGATGCCTGCATCGCAGCTCAGCAGAGCCTCCATCGCTGCGGCAGGTGCCGCCAACAGGCCTGCGGCGGCGCACTGCTTCAGCCGGCCAGCAGCAGACCTGAGCGCTGCCTCCAGCTGCACACACAGAGCAAGAACGGGTTGGAATGGCTCAACACAGCAACAGTGGGGGGCAGCACGCGAAGCCAGGTGTGGGTGTGCGGCAGGTGCGTGCAAACTGCACAGCAGCACCAACAAGTTGGCATGCTAGGGTGCAAGCGACCTGGGTGCAAGCGACTCCAAGGCTTGCCTGAGGGTGGGCATCGTTGACATCACAGGAGCAGGCTACACTCAGCAGAAATTGCAGCAGGCCGGTTTGCACTGCGGGATGCCCATTGCGCGAGGCGCCTTGGCAGCTGAGCAAAGCCAAGTCGGCCACTGCTGGCGTTAGCAGCACGGGTGGGAGCATGCTCAGGAACATGCGCAAGTAGTGGTCGGGTGGCCAGTCCACAACAGCCCCAGATGCCAGTGCCTCGCAATAGCAAACAATGACACTGTCTGTCCCCCTGCAAGGCCAGGTGGTGAGCTAAGGGTGTTGGTCGCACACATCGCTGCGGCCAGTTGGCTCTTCCGAGGGGGAATAGATGTGTGCACGGTCCTCCCAAGCCCCTCTGCCCGCCCACCTGAGGCACAGCTCCCTGCAGCAGTCATCCAGCTCCCCGCCCTGCTGTGCGGCCCAGTCCAGTGTGAAAGCAATGTTGAGGCACAGCGCGTCTGGGAAGAGAGACGGCATGCCGCTCAGATAGCCAGCACCCTGCTCAGCCGTCCCCCAGGCTGCTGCTGCCTCAGCTGCTGCTGCCTCTACGCCTGCTGCATCAGCTATTCCTGTCGTAGCACGCATGAACGTCGCCGCCAGCCCTGCCTGCGGCGGCGTGCGTCCAACGCGCAGCGCCTGTGCTGCTGCTGCAGATGCTGCTATCACAGCTGCCCGCTGCTCTGCCGTCAGCACCTCCATAAAGCCGGCTACTGGAAGCACTGTGAGTGCGCTGTGAGCCTGCAGGGCCCGGGCATGCAGCAGAGGGGCGCCATGCATGGGAGCCATATAGGAGACGGAGTACATTTGCAAAGCCAAAGACCACAGCCACGCAGCAGCCTGTGATATGTGAGAACAGCAGCCAAACTGTCATATCAAGCCGCACCAAACTGCCCCCAACCTCAACACCCCGCCGCCTTGCCTGCACAGCTCCGCTTGCGGCCGCTTCTTCAGCAGCGCACGCCGCATCCTCCGTTGCCGCCTGGGCCGCCTCAAACTTGAGTGCCGCCCAGCAGGCGCGCAGGGCCGGCAGCGCCACGTCACTCACTGCCGCAGGCTGCTGCCCCACTGCCACTTCTAGTGCACAGCTGAGAGTAGCAGCCAGGCTGTGGGCCAGCTCGGCAGAGGCTATGGCGAGCCCCTGGGGCGGGCTGACTTCGCAGAGGCGCCAGAAACCATGCGCCTCCACTAGCGGCAGGCCTCCGGCGGGCTGGAGTCGCACTGCTGGCAGCTCCCTGCTGGGGTTGCCGGCAATCGGCGACGCAGCCCGCGGCAGGCCGGGAAGCAGGGGCGTCAACGCAGTCAGCTGCCACCGCCAGTGCGCGGCTGTGCCCACTGGGCAGCGGGCCGGTGGCTAGGTTTCGGAACGCAAACGCCAGCATGTAGGTGGCCCTGTACGAGTTGAAGAAGAGGGCTGTGTCAGACCACAGTCGCGCAGCAACGCTGCTGCTGTCCGCTGTGGCTGCCAGCGAGCCGGTGCGAAGCAGAGCTGACAGGTGTGCCCCCTCGGCGCCGGCAGGCACTGCTGCCGTTGCCAGGAGAAACGTGACGTGCACGCCGCGCAGGAAGCTGAGCAGCTGGGGCAGGATTGGACCCAGCTGTGCCCACGGGTCACCGCTCTGGGCGGCAGCCTGCAGTGCAACCGCAGCTAGGGCGAGGTTGCTGACAGGCACCCCTGCTGCAACTGTGGCGTGGGCTGGTGCGCTGCTGGGCAGGCTGCCCAGGCCCGCCAGCTCTGCGGCCAGCGGCTCCTGGCTCTGCAAGGCCAGCCTGAGCACGGAGCCTCCACTCTGCTGCTCGTGTGCCCGGACGCCCTCGTAAAGCGGCGCAAGGCTGAGCAGCCCGCTGGAGGCGCTGTGCAGGTAGCACCAATTGTAATCTTCCAGGCGGGGCGCCTACTGCAGCGCGGCTGCCAAGCCGCCAGCAGCCAGCTTCACCAGCGCTGCCTGCCGCTCGCCCGCCTGCTCCAGCTGCTCTGCCACTCCAGGCACCTCAGCAGCCATGGCAAGCACTGTCAAATCATGGCTGAGGCGTGGGTAGGCATCGGAACCTGCACAAGGTGTCTCCGGCAAGGGTGTCCAGAGGCTAGCGCTGTGACCAGCAGCTGTACAAGCAGGCTTGCAAAATGCTCACTGCCTCCGCAAGGCGAGGCATGGCTTGGCAGCACACCAACGCCGGCCCAGAAGCTCACCAAATCGCTCCACAAGCTGCGCCGCTGTATCGCTGGCCAGCTGCAGCCATGCAAACACAGCCGATGGCGGCAGGGTTGTGACCGCGCCCGCATCTGCGCTGCCCTCCTCTGCACAGGCAATCTGCAACACTACAGCCGCCCCGTTGCAGCTTTTCGACAGGTGTTGAGCCAGCAGGCTGAGCCACGAGGCACAGGCGATGCCGGCAGGGTTGCCGGCTTCGCAGGCCGGGCTGCTCATGGCATCGCGAACCAGGCGCGGGGGCAGGCTGAGTGGGGTGGCAGCTGCGCGCAGCAGCGCAGCGAGCAGCGTGCGGCTGGGCTGCAGGCGCTGCTGAGCGATCAGCTGGCCCACGCTGACGCACAGCAGGCTGGGCAGCATGCAGGAGTGCAGCAGCTCCAGGCTGTAGTGCGCATCCTGGTGTGTTTCCGTAAAGGTTGCAGCCGCCTCGACCAGCGGCTGGAGGGCGCTGCAGCAATGGGCGTGGCAATGAGAGGGGTCGGCGGGGGGTAGCACCCCAAAATCAGAGGGCACGCCAGGGAAATCAGAGGGCACGCCAGGAACGTCGGCAGGGCTGCTTGTACTGCTGCATGTGCAGAATGTTGTTGGGCTAAACCTAGCAGCGCCCACCTCATGACTGCAGCAGGCAACGGCCTTGGCTCCTCCTTGGCGCGCCCAAGCAAGCACTGCAGCTCATCTACAGCTTTGAATGTCTCTCTGCGGCCAGCATCGCCGTGCAGGGCAGCAGGCAGGCGCCCATAGTAAGGCAGCAGTCTGCAAGCCGCCCGGATGATGGCCGCATCGTTGTCGGCCATGGCTGCTGGGAGGGAGCACCGGTGAGGTTTGAGGCGGCGGCAAGGCAGCGGCGGCGGCAGTAGCTGCCACAATGAGGTGGGCATGCTGCTGGCAGAGCTGCCTTGCCTGCTGCACTGCTCAAGCTGCACCGAACGGCTTCACCAGCGGCCGGCGACACGCTCGTGCGGTCCAGCGCTTTGCCGAGCCTCCTCTCTGCTACTTCGAAACAGGATAGCTTCAGGAGGCACTCGAGCAGGCAACCGGCTAGGGTCGGCACTGCAACCCTGCTCATGAGCACCAGGCATGCCCGCTCAGCTGCCTGCCTGTGCTTCGCAGGTCTGCCCAGGTTTTTCACAGCCCTTACATGCATACTGATATACAGCTAGGAGCAAATACGAGTCAATACAATGAACTTAAGTCGTGGGCTGCCAATGTTCGCGTCGCCGTCCGCCACCGCTGACCAATCACGCCTGTGCCGGCAGGGCCTTGCCCATCCAGGCCGGCAGGCTGAGCTGCTACCAGGGCGACCGCCCTCCCACAGGGGCACCCATCCTCCAGTCAATGCCGCACTCCCGAGCCGTTCAAATCTGGATTTCGTCCTCCCAGGACAGCGGGTTGACGTGGGTGACCGACCGGTACTGGCCCGGCAGCTGCGGCGCCGCTGGCCGCTCCACGCGCTGCCACCCGTCCTCGTCCTCGGTGTCACAGCTGCATGGGTTGGGCAGAGCGGCAGCTGTGAAGCAAGTCCGTCCTGACCGCAAGCCTTGCGCGCAGTGCCAGCTACCGATTTCATGCAGCACTGTGCAGCCCGCCGCCAACTAGGTGCATGCTCAAAGTGGCAACGGCGGGTTCCTGCCCGCCCACCCAGACACAGCTGGCCCAGCCAGGCTCACCCTTCGCCATAGTCCAGGTCGGGGTCTGTGTACCGCTGGTCAGCCCAACTTGGGTCTTTTGCCTGGACTGCTGCCGCCGGGGTGCGCGCCGCCTTTGCTTTTGCCGCCGCCCCGGGGCTGGCCTCCGCTCCGTCCACTGATCGGCGAGCCGCCTTGGCCCCCGGCGCCGCCTGGCTGCTGTGGGCTGCCCCGTTCTCCTGTGGCTGCTGCTGCGCCTCGCTGCCCGCCTGGGAGCAGGGGAGGGGGGAGAGGAGGGCGGGGCAGGTGTCTGGCACGGCGCAGCACTGACCGCTGGGAGACTGCGTAGTGCACAATCTGGCACCGCTGCAAGCAAACCACTGTGACCACATCCGCCACCTGTAAGCACGGCGCCCCTCTGCCATTCTGCAACATACAACAACCATGCCAAACCAGACCCACCGTGGTCTCATTGTTCGCCCGCTTGCGCATGGCCAGCAGCAGGAGGTCTCATGTCTCACGAAAAGCAGAGGTCAAACGCACATCCAAACACAGCACCCACCGTGGTCTCGTCGTACGCGCGCTTGCGCATGGCCGACGGGATCTTGAGCGGCAGGTTGCCCACTGGCCGCAGCAGCCCGCCCCCGTTTTTTGCCGCGCCGCCTGCCGCGTCTGCAGGGATTGGGCGGGGCAGCAAGGGTGGAGAGTAAGGGTCCCGCACAGGCGGCATTGCGCGGACCGCCGCGCACGGCATGGCATCACTGCTGCCTCTGATGCTGGTACAGTACACAGCACTAAAGCGGCAGCGCTCACCCGCATGGCTGATGTGCTCGTAGCCCTCTTCCGCTGCCTCCTGGGGCGGCGGCGGGTTGGAGGCTGCAGGGCCGCCGCGGTCCGTCACCACCGGCAGCAGCACCAGCTCCTGCAGCAGGGGGGCGGCAGATTGGGTGTTGAATGGGCGCTGGATCAGGCGTTGACCATCCACATACAAATGGCTCACCGCCGATTGCCAAACTACCGCATCAGCTTGAGCCTGTTCTACAGCCCATCCAGGCATTGCACGCACCTGCTGCTCCGCGTCCTCCGGCAGGTCCCACTCCTGCACGCCTTACATCACCCTACCCGCTCCCACCAGCAACGGCCTTGCAACAAAATGCTTCTTACCTGCTGCTCCGCGTCCTCCGGCAGGTCCCACTCGTGCAGCATGCGCCGCCACTTCTTGATCTGCCCGTCAAACGCCCGCTTGCTGCAGACCTGCGGCGGGCGGGGCGGCAGGGGCGGTGTGCTGAGGGAAGGTAGCATGCAGGCTGTCAAACGCACGCCTGCTGCAGACCTGGCAAGGGGCAAGGTGTGGGGTGGAAAGATGGGACTGCAGCATCAGCAGCAGAGCGCAGAAATGGCAGGCATGTGTGCTTGCAGGCCTGGCAGCAGATGATGCACAATGCAGCCCAACAGTGCAAAGTCGGGTTGGCCCTGCCACAAGTTGGCCGCACCTGGTAGATGTCGGGTGTGATGGGGTGCTCCTTGCGGTTGCGCTTGTCCCTGCGGCAGGCAGGCAGCGGCGCCACAGTGAACCATCCGCCGCAAGCAAGCCACTCACAATGCGAGCATGCAGGCTATGCCGCCACTGGGCCCGCGATGCGGCAGAGCAGATCCGCAACGCCAGGGGCAGGCAAGTGCGCACCAGGGCACCTCCGCCCGGTAGCGCTGGTAGCCCAGTGTGTTCTTGCCCAGGTCCACCTGCGCAAAATTTGGAGTGTGCAATATGACAGTTTGGATGCTGCATCAACTTGGGGGGTGGAAAAGCAGGCTGATTACACGCCTGCACAGCCACCCTCCCTGCGCCCGCCCACCTGCTTCTGCCGCTGCGCCAGGCGGTGCGGGTCCTCCTCCCTCTCCGCGGTGGGTGGAGGGGCACCAGGGGGCAGGCCGCCAGGTGCGCGGCGCCGCGAGGCTGCAGGATACGGGGCGGCTGCAAGTTGGTGGTGTGCGGCAGCGGCGCCGGCGGCAGGTGCGGCACAACCTGCGCGGCGGCGGGCGGGGCAGGACCAAAGCTGCGGCGGCGGAGCAGGCGGCCGGCCCCCCGCTCCCAGCAGCACTCACCCGCCGCGTCCTCCACCATGAAGTCGTCGCTGAAGTCCCGCACGCCCCGGTTCATGGCGCCGCCGCTCGCTCGAGCTGCCTGCAGGCCGCGGGCCGTGCGAGGTTGTTCGTGAAGCGATCAGCGACCCTCGAAGCCGCAGCCGGGCGCAGCTGTCGGGGGAAGGCGCGAGCCGAGTTTTGAGTGGGCCCGCAGACAGAGGCGACGTGCTTGTGCAGACAATCAGCAGGCGGGGGAGAAGAAGCAGCAGCCGCCACCCGTCTGCTGGCCCGGGGTTGAGCGGCGGGAGCGCAGCGCGCGGCGTGGCGGCAGGCAGGGTCGAGGCCCTCGATTCATGGGGGGTGTCGCTGTCGCTCGCCGAGGAGGCAGGAGCTCGCCCCACAGCCTCCAACATCACAACTTTGGGCTGTCAGTGGTGGTTTATTCCACTCCCCGGGAAATCACATTCTGGCAGGCAACCTTGCAGCCTTGCCGCCCGTCTCTGCCGCCTGGGCTGGCGCTGGTTCGAGTACGCCCAACTGACTCGGAACTGCGGCAGTCACTGTCCTACACGTCAAGTTGCACATGCACAGGGATGTGGCATGCAAACGCTAAAACCTAGTTTGATTTATTTGCATAAAAAAACTATCGATTAATCAAGGGTGTGTAGCAGTGCGGAAGCGACAGGGGTAGCATACGCAACATCTTAACAGTTGGGCAACCAGTTTGGGTGCACGTATCAGGCCACAGTTACGCAACAAGCTGCATTGCTCAACACCCCGGCAGCAGCGCCAGCAGCGGTACGGCCCTCAGGAGGCGGCAGGCCGGGTGGTCCTGCGGCAGCGCCGCAGTGGCCACCATGCATACAACCACGCAGGCCGGGTTGCGCGCCCAGCGCGGCAGGCCGTGCTTGCCGCTCCGTCCCCCGCTGGCATCATCCGGTAGGCTGCTGCTGCTGCCGGCCCTGCCGCCACCGCCCCGCTGCCGCCGCCAGCGCTCAAGCTCTTGCAGCCGCCGCTCCGCCTCGCCCTGCCGCCGCTGCACGCTGTCGGTCAGCACGTGCACATACTTGAGGAGCAGGCGCTTCTCAGAGAAGGCCATGCCTGCTGAGCTGACCTCGTCCCCGCTGCAGCTGCTACTGGGTGCAGGGACCAGGCGGAACAGCAGCTGCTCGCACAACCTGCAGGTGGGGCAAGGGGCAGGGAGCAGGGAAGCCAGTTGGTTGGTCCAGCAGCGCTCAGTTGGCCGCATTCACGAAAGACGGCAGCAAGCACACCTCCAACATGTGCCCACCGCTGCCAGCTGCTCGCCACGCAGCAGCAGCCAGCCTGGCGCTACAAAGCGGGCCCCCACAACGCCACCTCAGCACAAAACTGGTCCAACTGGCCCCCCAGCGCGGGCGGCATGCTGCGCCAGTTCCACCAGCGTAACTCGCGACAGTAGGCATCCAGCCCACCTGAGCACAAACTGGTCCCCCAGCGCGGCATGCTGCGCCAGGTCAACCAGCCCCTCCCAGCCCAGCCCCGCTCGGTTGCCGTCAAACAGCGCCACCAGCTTCTCAAACACGTAGGCGTCTGCTGCCGCCGCCGGCGCGCTGCAGTCGGCTTCCGTCCAGCAGCTGCGCAAAGTCGCGGGGGTGGGTAGGGTGAGGCTGCGGGTCAGCGACGGCAGGGCAATGGCAGGGTGTTGCTGGTGAGGGTGCGTGCCAGCCCCAGCCTGGGAATGGACAGGTGACACCATGCCTGAACATGCCGTCCGCTGGCCGACCTGCTCGGGAAACCCCACCTGAGGCAGCGGCGCAGCAGCTCCGCCTGCTGCACGCGGTCCGCATCCTGTAACAGCAGCGTGCTGTAAATAGCAGCTGCCCGGTCGCGGTAGCCAGCCTGGAACAGGCCCGAGGCAAACAGCTGCAAAGCAATCCTGCACGGTGGTGGGTTGGGTGGGGAGGCGGGTGGCTGAGGGCAGCACAGCATGGCACCGTCCCTTGCAGTTGGGCGCCCAAACCGTGCCCAGCAGCTCAGCAAGGCGGCAGCCCAGCTCAGAGCAGCTATGCCAACCTGGCGCCCGCACGGTGCGCGGCAGGCACTGCTCACCGGTCGTAGGCGTTGGAGGGGTGGGACGTCACAAATTCAATCGTCTCCTGGGACAGGCCCTGCAGGAACGGGTTCACACACCTTGCTGCCTCAGCCTGCTGTGCGTGTGACGCACTACGGGCTGCCGCCACCTGTGGCCATTGACTAGGCCAGTTGCTGGAGAAACACACACCGCAATGGGCTGGGCTGCTTGGGTGCCAGCAGCCTGCAGGTAGTTGCGGCATGCCCGGCTGCACCCAAACACCCCTCGGCAACTACCTGCACGTGGCAGCCGGTGTCGGCAACCAGTTCCACAGCTCGCCGCAGGTAGCGGACCGGCTCCGCCACGCCGCCGCTGCAGATGCGCTCGATACACGCCTTGGCTGCCGACTCCCGGTACTCTAGGGCTCGCGAGCGCAGCACGAAGACGGGCGTGAGCGAGCTGCATGGGGCGGTGGGGGTGGGGCGAGGTCAGCAACTGCACTTCAGGAACGTCGGGCCAAAGAGGTGGGCTGGGCTGCAGGCGGACACTCGGTTCGAACAGCAGTTGGCCCAGGCGGCAGCGGCAGGCAGCAGGTGACACTCGAGCGGCTGGCAGATGCAGCAGCGGCCATCTGCCAGCAGATGCAGCAGGGCCCACTTGTTAAGGAGCGGCTGGCGGGTGAGCGGGTCGGTGTTGCTGCGCTCCAGGTGGCTCTTGATGGCCGCCTTCTCGTACACCTGCGGCAATGGTGGGTTTAATTCAGAGCACTTGTAAAAGATGCAGCGGGGGGCAACATGATGCACGTGCCTGCCCCAACAACCGCCGTGCATCCCGGCCTCACATGGCCCGCGCTCGTTAGCACTGGGTCGATGAACGGCGCCAGAGTAAGCGGGCAGACCTACAGCAAGGTGTGGGTAGCGGTGGCGGGCTGTGTGAACTGCCTTCTGCACATGCAGGCAGGGTATGGCAGAGCGCGGGCAAACGGCTGCCGCTGCCGCCGCCGCCGCACCAGCTCGGCCGGTGCAGAGAAGAGCCACTCGTCGCTGAGGTCTCCTTGTGACCGTGACGATAGTTGTCGAGCTGATTGAGGGGTGCGAGGCCCGGGCGAAGCCTGCGCGGCCATAGTGCGCCCCAACCCCGTTGCCGCGCTGCTGCTGCACGGGTTGAGGCCAAGCACACGTTACGTGCGGTTGAAGCTCGTCTCTCGAGCGCTTGCAAGCTTGCATCAGTGCCCTGAGCCGCCTAGCGGAGATGCTGCGCACAGCGCAGCGGCGGCTGCGGCTGCTGCTGCTGCATCTTCCCCCCCAAGTCAACAACAACCTGACAAGAGAACCTCCTTGTGCACGAAATATTACACTCGATTCTCAACGGCATGTGGAGCTTGCCTCAAACGGCCTGAGCGAGCAGGTGCCCTGTCCATAATATCAGTTCTGATCAAGGGGTATGAATCAAATGCTGAAAGGCTCTCTCGCTCTCGTGCTCAGGCTATTGCCTCTGCCCGCACCCGCCCGCTGGTGGCGTCTGCCAGCGCGGCGCTGAGCGCCTGCGCCTTTGCTGCCTCCAGCCGCACCACCAGGCTGACCCCCGCTGCATCATCGTAGCTTTCCTCCTGCTTCTGAGCGCCGTGCTGCTCCAGCAGAGGGTACACGGGGCCCAGCAGCTCAAATGGCACCTGCGGGTGCCACAGGGTTCAGAGCAACACAGGCACTGGCGCCACAGCCGTGGGTGAGGTGCGGCAGCGGCGCATACAGCACCGACAGCGACAGCTGGACCACCGCCTGGTCGGCGCGGCTGCTCACAAACCGCAAGCTGCCAGCGCCAGTGCCAACAGCGGCGCCAGCTGCACCGCCCACCTGCAGGCGCAGCTGGACTTGCGGCGTCAACTGGCGCTTGGGTGCCGCCCGCAGGCAGTCGCGTGCCGCCCCGCCGTACGCTCGGACCAGGCCGCCCGCCCCTAGCTTGATGCCTCCGTAGAACCTGAAGCAGGCACAAGTGCGTTGTTGCACCAGGGAGTGAACAGCGATGGCAGCGACGCGTGGTCCAGCACTGCCGATTATCACACCCAGCCCTCAGCACGCAGCTCCACTTCGCAGCGGTGGCGCGCGCCCAGCGCCTCACCTGATGACGAGCACCGCGACTCCGTCTAGCCCCTCGCCCTCAATGGCGGCCAGGATGGGTCGCCCCGCTGTGCCGCCCGGCTCGCCGTCATCGCTGCTACGGTACTGCTGCCCCACCTGCACACCAAGAGTGTAGGGAGCTTGATGCGTGGGCTCGCAGGCTTCTTGTGGCAGGTACAGGCTTGCAAGCCCGAGGGTGCCGCTTGGACGGCGAAGGGATGAAGCCGCCGCTGCTGGGTTGAGTGGCTGCTCCTCTGCCCGCCCATGCTCGTGCTTCCCCCCACTTGCCAGGTATGCCCAGCAGTTGTGGGTGGCTGACGGGTCGCGCCGCGATCCAATCAGGTCTAAGGCTTCGTCTGCTGATGAGCAGGGCCATGCGTGGGTGACAAAGCGGCTCTTCTTGACTTCCGTCTCGCTGCTGTGCGGCTCCACCAGTGTCACGAATGCCCTGGAAAGGCGGGGCGGACGGCAGGGCGGACGGCGGGGGTGCATGGCACATCACCTGTTGTTCACTATGCGGTCAACGCATCCGTGTGCAGCAGGCTTACCCAGGGGCCGCAGCCGCGGCTGCCACATTGCCGCCGCTGCCGCCGCCTCCGGCGCGGGCTGCCAGCCAGCGGCGGTGCCTGGCCGCTCTGCTGCTGATGAAACTTTGCAATTGTTGTTGTGTGCCATCCAGTCGCGGCGCCACAAGAGGCAGGGACCGCAGCAAGCTGGAGCTCGGCAGGTGAAGGGCACGCAGGGAGGCCGCAGCCGACATGGCAGCGTACCAAACGAACCGATCACCAGTGCAGACTGCTAGGATGTGCATTGCAAGCGCCGGGGGCGCCTCCACTCCGACTGCATTGGCCATGCTGGGGCGGTCGGCGAGGGCGAGCACCACTTCCGCTGCATCACCCTCATGTTCGTGGCGTGCCATGCAACTGTAAAGTCGCGGCAACAGCCCAAGCTAGACCGCAACGCAACTCCCCGCCCGCCTCCCTAGGTGCCCACTGACCAGTCCGGAGGCGGTGTTCACAAGCGGTACCTGCCTCTCTAGCAGGTGAGCTGGGCATCAGGCCGCTCAAGGCTCCCCGTCAGCTCACGCGGAGGCATCTGCTCGGTTGTTGCTGGCTGCTTGCTTCCAGCCGCTTGCTGCAGCGCCCCTGACACTTGCACCCCCCTGACATGCACTGATCACGCAGTGCCCAAGCGGCTCGCGCGCCACACATGGCGGGTGGGCGGCGACGAGCGGCACGGCCCGGCGCCGGCGCGCAAAGCTTCCTCCTTGCAGCAGCCCTGCTCGCCGCTGTCGCAGGGGCGGGCGCGCAACCGAATGGCTGTGCAGCCAACCCCTCGCAGGACGCCTGCAGGGACTATGTTGTGCCGCAGGCGGCGCTGGAGACCGACCTTTCCCGCGTGTGCGCCAGCTCCGCACTGGGCGGCGCCACCTACAGCGGCTGGCCTTCGGCCTGCACGCTGTGGCACGAGTGCCAGGCCGGCCGCGCAGCGCCATCCAGCTGCCAGCCGCTGGCGCTGCTGCAGACGGCCTGCAACGAGCCGGGCGGCATGGACACCGAGATTTGCATGACGTGAGTGCTGGGGAGGGAGCAGGCGGGCTGTAGATTCTCCTGCTGCGCAGAGCTCCGCTGCTTGCTGAATGCAAGGTGTCCTGTACCGCCTGGAACGCCACATGGGCCCTGCATCGGCATGGGGTGCTGCCTGCGATGCCCGCCACTCACGCCTGCGCTCTATGCTGCTGCGACGGGTGGATGTGCAGGTACCTGCTGCTGTGCGCGCCGGGCTCCAAGGTGCACCAGTGCGAGCAGCAGGCGCCCATCCGCCAGCTCAAGCCGCCCATGCAGTACTACTCGGCCGTCCAGAAGCTGTGCAACGGCACCGGCGGCGCGGCCGGCGACGCCGCTGCTACCGACGGGGCGGTGGCCAATGCCAGCTTGGAACTGGAGCTTGGCAGCGAGGAGGCGGCGGCAGTGGCGGCGGCCTGCAAAACCTGCAGCGCCATGAGCGACGACCCCGCCAAAGTGGTGGTGCAGGCCACGCAGGCCAACTGCCCTGACCCCCTGGGTGAGCGCATGCTGTGGGGCACGGCTGTGGGCGGTCGCGTAGTTTGCTGTTGCGATCGCAGCTGCCGCGTGCAGTTGGCGTGGCCGCCACTGCAAAATAAATACTGCTGCTGCTTGACATGTAGTTGTTGCAAAATAAGCTTCACGCTTCGCTGACATGGCTGCCACACTCTGCAGGCACGCTGTCCACGCTGTGCCAACTGGCGGGCGACGCTCCCTCCGCCAATGCCAGCTGCGCCGGCTGGGAGGCGCTGTGCAGCAGCGATGTTGGCGCCGGCTTCTGGGGACTGTGCGGCGGCGCGGGCCCCGCACCCGCCCCTGCGCCAGGTGCGCTGCGCTGTGCCCTGCTGCGCCTGCTGTGAAAGTTGTGCCAGAGCTGTGGTTGTGTGCACTTTTTTGCCGTGGCCCACCACCTGCGAGCCTGCTATCGTACATGCAATGATGCCGGAATGCCCTTGGCCAGCTGCTGTGCCCTGAGTTGCCGCCCCCTGCCACCACGTTTGTTCGATTTGCAGCGGCAGCAGAGGACAATGGGCGGGCCACAGCAGCCTCGGCACCCTCAGGGCAGCAGCCCACTGCCGAGGCATCTGTCAAGGTGCCAGCCGCTGGTGCTGCAGGCACTGTGCCGGCCGCCAGCGCCCCGGCACCGGCACCTGCCAACGCTGGCAGCAGCAGCAGCACGGCGACCACCAGCGGCGGCGGCAGCAGCAGCCCCAGCGAAGACGCGACAGCGGCGCTCCAAAAGAAGTACCTGCACGCGTCCATGTCAGGTGCGCATGGCCTGTGCTGCGATCATGCGCAATGCGTGCGAGCTGCTGCTGCTGCACCACTGTTTGTGTGTCGCTGCTGGCTGCCTGCACGCGGCATGCACCTCGGTTGCCGTGCCTGTGAGCTCCGCTCAGCCGCACCAACCGCACCGCCAATAACTCCGCCCCACCCCACCTGCCCTGCCGCAGCCGTGATTTTGTTCAAGGAGTGGGTGCCTACCAGCGGAGGCGCCTACATCGCCTCTTGCCTGGCCATCATTGCGGTGGCTGTGGCAGTGCAGGCGGTCAAGGCCACGTCGCAGCAGACCGAGGCGCGCTGGGAGGCGCAGCGGCATGCGGGCGCCTGGGCCGACACCAGCGGCAGCGGCAGCCCAAGTGAGGGAGGGGAGGGTTGGGCTGGAGGAGGGTGGTTGCTCGCGTGACTTTCGGCATGGTATAGCCACTTGACCTTCTACGGCCTGCCCACGTGACTTTCGGCATGGTATAGGCACCTCCACCTAATCTGCTGTCGCTTCTACGGCCTCCCGGGCAACCGACCACCCGCCACATTGCCTGCACCCTGGCCCTGCTGCGCAGCCTACGGCCACGCGCTGAGCCGCACCAGCATGGACTCACAGAGCGGGCACGAGCCGCGGCGCAGCAGTGCCATGAGCACCATGCCCATGCTGCGCGGCATGGGCAGCGGGGTGGTGCGCTCCTCACTCAGCAACGGCGTGGATGGGGCCTACATGCCGCCGCAGCACCCCCGCCAGTTTGTGACCCGGGACGAGGTGAGGGAGGGAGCAGCGAGCCTGGGAGTGCAAACCCACGTGTGCCAAGTGGCTTGGGAGTGCCACGTCATGTGTACCAACCGCCTCCCAGGATGCGCAGTGTTCCAACGCGTTCGCTCCACCACTGCTGCGAGTCGCCGGACGGCCAGCCAGCCAGCCCTGCCTGTCGCCTCACCCTCTCCCCTCCCACACCCCCACCCTGCAGCTGACGCGCAACGTGCAGCGCGCGCTGTTCACGGGTGCCACCATGTTCCTGGACTTGATGCTGATGCTGGTGGCCATGACCTTCAACCTGGGCCTCATCATTTGCATCACCCTGGGCTACATGCTGGGCGCGCTGGCCTTTGGTGAGCGCAGCAGGCAGGGCGGGGTGCCGCGAGCATGCCGCCGCATGGGCCGCGCCTGCTGCAGCCCGCAGTGCTGCCCACCCGTTGACAGTTATCAACCAGCCCAGCTGCTGCCCCATCTACCCCCGCAGGCCACCTGAAGGAGCGCGGGCCGGCCGCGGCGTACGCGGGCGGCGCCGCCAAGGCAGCACCTGCATCACCCACCAACCCTTTGTTCATTGTTAGCATGCAGCCGACTGCTGAGGAGGCGTTCGACCCGGTCCAGTTGGATCCGCAGCGCTCGCTGCGCCAGATCCACACCCAGGCGTGACGTGGGTGCAGCATCGGGCTGACTCTGGCGGCTGCTGCCGCCCCCGTATCCATCCGTCCAGCGTGTGGTGCGGCTGCCGCTGCCCCCCCCATCCCCAACCCTCCCTTGACTCTTTTCCCCCCCACCTGTTCTGACCCCCCTCACCCCCGATTTCAATGCTGCCCTCGCTTCCTGTACAGCTGCTCGCCGAATCTCTTGCCGATTTTTAGCGCGGCGCGCTCTCATTCCCTCTGCCCCGCGCCGATGCGCGCATCCTGACGCTCACCCAACCCTGCCCCCTATGCTGTCTGTAAAGACCCTGTCACCATCCACCCTCACGAATCACTTCAGGCTATGCCAGTTGTAACGAACAGCAGAGCAGGAGCAGTGGCCATTTATGGATGGACGCAGACGGCCAATGCAACAGTGCTGGGGTGATCGGCAGTGACCAACCGGAGGGGCCAGCCGCCCGGGTTGCCCTTATTCTGACTTGCCTGGTATTTCGTGAGTCGTTCCAGCAATGGAGGGCTCGCCAGAGGCCCTGCAGCTGGGCGAGGCGGCGCGCCTGGCCTGCAGGCTGCAGGAGCTGCTGGGGCAGGAGCTGCACAGGCCTCTGAAGGATCGCGATCAGCAGCTGCCAGCGAGCCAGGTCCACGCGACGGCCGCAGCGCTGCTCAGTCTGGAGCTCGGCCTTAGTGAGGGCCGGCTGCAGGAGCTGCGCTCACCTGCAGCACCCCAGGCGGACGGAAGGCCAGATCAGGGCGCTGGCGCGGCTGAACCGGGCGGCAGCAGCGGCGGCGCCGATGCGGAGCTTGAGCGGCTCGAAGTGAGTGCACGCCATTTCCGTCCTTTGTCTCTCATTTTGGCTGCTTCTGGCCTGTTGTTGGATGGCTCCTCAATACCAAACTGATTGTCACACTGCAGAGGCAATTAGAGCTGGCCGCCGCCAAGTGTGCTGAGCTGGAGCGGCACAAAGCGGCAGCACATGCCGAGGCGGCCGAGGCAGCAGCATCAGGAGCGCCGCCCGCTGCTCTGGCCGCTGCCCAGGCAACAGGTGCGACAACAATGCTTGGTGATGTTGTCCTCAAACAGGGTCCTGTTGTTGTGAAGAGGCATTCCTGCTGCATGCCTGCTTGCCTGGCTGTTCCCTGCGCATCTTGGCATGCCCACCCCTGCCCCTCGGCTCACCGCCCGGCCACTCCCTTGCCGCATCAATTCTGCAGCCACACGTGCGGCCATCCTGGCACAAAAGGCGTCGATAGAGCGGCAGGAGCTGCAGCTGCGCGTGCTGCGCCTGAAGCGCAGTCACAGCAGCGCGAGGGAAGGTGTCGGGGGAGGCGCGCCGGCCGCGGCCGCGCCAGCGCTGGACGCTGTGCTGGAAGCAGCAGCAGGCAGCTCTGCGGCTGCAGGGCAGCAGGTGCAGGAGGAGGAAGGCATGGCTGCGGGTTCACCGCTGGCAGCCGTGCACGGCCGTCTGGATCAGCCAGAGCAAGCCGAGTGAGTGAAGTGGGGCGCTTGGCTGATGCGCTGCCCATGTGCCTCCGCCCACCTGTGCTGGTGTGCGTGCGAACCCTTGCTTTGCAGATGGGCACTGCCTGCTCGCCCCGGTTTATTGGGTGCCCTGCACTGTCCGCAGGTGCTCACGTCGCGCCCGCCACCCAGCCCTGCCTGCAGGTGCCATCTGCACGCGCTGGCGGCCGCCAGCCAGCGGCTTGAGCTGACTTGGCAGCGAGGGCAGGACCAGTGGTGGGCCTGGCAGCGCGAGCTGGCGCAGGCTCCGAGCAGCCAGCTGCAGGTCTGCCTGCCGCAAACGCAGCGCACGCAGCAGGAGGAGCAGCAGATTGCAGAGCTGCAGCAGTGGCGCACGTGCGTGGCACTCTTCCTGGAGGCCGCCGGAATCGCGCTGCTGCTGCACTTTTGGCGCACCGGCAGCGGAGGCACCGCCAGCCAGCAGCAGGAGGCTGCAGAACGGGCGGCCACGCCTGGCTTTGGCAGCTGCGCAGAGCCAGGGGATGCAGGCATCGCCGCCGTGCGCTTCTGGTTCCCAGGCGCCAACAGCAACGGAACGCAGCTGGGCGGCGCAGCATCCGCAGCTGCAGAGGGGGAGGAGGAGGAAGAAGAAGGTTGGGCGCCAAGCAGGCAGCAGCAGCAGAAGCAGAAGAAGCAGAAGCAGAAGAAGCAGCCGCAGCAGCAGCAGCAGAAAAAGCAGAAGCAGCCGGCAGCAGGCACAGAGGTGAGAGCGCCGCGCCAGCTGTCCGCCATTCAGACAGCTGCAATGCAGACTCTGCAGGCGTATGCTCTGCCGTGGCACCAGCGCCAGGAACGCATGGCCGAGGCACGGTGGGGCGGCCAGCGGCAGCGGCAAGCCGTGGGCCAGCCGGGCTGGCAGCAGCAGCCTCACCAGTGGCAACCGCAGCAGGAGGGGCATGCGGAAGAAGTGGAGGGAGAGGAGCGGCAGCAGCCGCCGCCGCCGCCGCCGCAGCAGCAGCAGCGTGCGCATCTAACGCAGCAAGAGCGGCAGGCGACGACCCAGCAGGCAACCAAGCGCGCAAAGCAAATCCTGAAGGAGCGGCGGCAGCAGAAGCGGAAGGCAGCCGCCGCCGGGGAGCAGCAGCAGCAGCAGCAGCAGCGTGCACCCAAGCGGCGGCTGCAGCAGGTGGCAGCTGACATGCAGCAGCGCTGGGTGCCCGCCAGCAATGAGCAGAGCCTGGTTCCAGCTCAGCCTGCAGCAGTTGAGGTCCACCCAGCTCCAGCTCCGCCTGCAGCAGCAGCAGCCATGCCGGCAGCAGCAGCAGCGCAAATGGCACCAGACCCGCAGCCGCCCCGGTGGGAGGGCCGGCAGTCGGGTGCAGCGGCCGAGGAGCCGCTGGGAGCTGCGCCTGCCGGCAGCGGCAGCGATGGCGGCGCGGGGGATACACAGCACCCGCACCATCAGCAGCAGGAGCAGCAGCACCACCACCACCACCACCATCAGCAGCAGCCGCAGCAGCAGGGAGCTTCGCAGGAGCAGCACCAGCAATCGCTGCCGCCGCCGCCGCCACCACAGCAGCAGCAGCAGGATGACGACATCGTGCAGCAGACGCGGCAGTTGGAGGCGCTCCTGACCGAGGCAATACAGCTGGACCCTGCTCTGCAGGAGCAGCTGGCAGCGCTGCTTGGGCAGCTGGAGCACTACGCCTTGATGCAGCAGGCAGGAGCAGAAGGCGGGCAGCCAGAGCAGCAGGCAGGAGCAGGAAGCGTGCAGCCAGAGCAGCAGGCAGGAGCAGAAGGCGGGCAGCCAGAGCAGCAGGCAGGAGCAGGAAGCGCGCAGCCAGAGCAGCAGGCAGGAGCAGAAGGCGGGCAGCCAGAGCAGCAGGCGGCACAGCTGGAAGGGTCACAGCCAGGGGGCGCGCCGGCTGCGGCAGGCGGGCCACAGCAGCAGCAGCAGCAGCAGCAGCAGCAGCAGCCAGGAGACGCGCGCATGGCAGCACCACGTGGGCGCCCCGCTGCCCTCGCCATCCCGGCCAGCAACGTTGGCTTCCAGCTGCTCCTGAAGGCTGGCTGGAGTGAGGGCTCTGGGCTGGGCGCACGGCGGCAGGGCCGCTTGGAGCCTCTGCAGCCAGCGGCCACAAAGGGCCGAGGCCTGGGCTTCCTCCCATCTGCTGCCGCAGCGGGGCAGGAGCAGCAAGCGCAGCAGGGCCAGCAGGCCAACGGGCAGCAGGCGAAGCGGGCAAAGGCGCAGCAGGCGCAGCAGGCGAAGCAGGCGAAGCAGGCGCAGCTGGCCAAGCCGCTGACAAAGAAGCAGCGGCAGCGGCAGGCGGAGCAGGCAGCAAAGCAGCAGGCGAAGAAGGCGGCAAAGCAGGCCAAATCTAAAAAGGCGCGGCTGCAGGAGCAGAAAGATTTGAAACGGCTAAAGGAGCTGATGGCGGAGATGAGCTAGTGGTTGTGGCAGCAGGCACCCCGACCGCCGCGTGCATCCTGGCACGTGCAGGCTTCTGATTCTTTTTGTTGCTGACCTAATGCTTGAACTACTGCCGCATCAGGCACCGTTGTGACCTTGAGAGCCATGTCGGTGGGTCATCGAGTGAGCAACATTCACAGAGCAAACGGCTGCCTCGACGGGCGCAGCGGCGGCGGCTGGCTGGTCCTCTAACCAGCTCCATCGCGAGCTCCAGCACTGCTCCTCTGCCGTACGTTGAGTGTTGAGCTTGCCTCAAGCGCCCTGCCGGTAACACGGCTCCACGAAACAGCCTTCCGAGCAAGCAGCGAGCGGCTGTCGTTCAAGGCACTGGGCGCGACTGGTGATTGCGCAGCAGCTGACATACATCAGATCAAAGGCACCAGGGGTGAGCCGCAGGCTTGGTGCTGCAACAGCCCCGTTCGAGCGCGGTGTGTCGCCCTGCCTGCTCCCTGCGCGTGACAGCAGGCGCACGGCACATGCACATCACTGTATAGCGTGCCGCGGTGTTGCCGATCGCCGCAGCCCTCACCGCCGCCGCCTCCCGCCGCCGCCGCCGTTGCAGCCGCCAAGCGGTGCATGGCCGCTGGCGGGGGTTGAGGGCCAGGTCCGCGAGCAGGACCGTCACCGCCAGCCATGAGCGGCAAGGCCAAGCGCGCGGCAGGCGCCGAGGTGGCAGCCATGAACAAAAAGAAGTTGAAGGGCACTGAGGTGCGTCAGCATGCGGCGCATTGCTGCCAGGTGCTTCATCCACCCTCGCCTCCCGAGCGAGGCCGGATGAAGCAAGCATTCTGCCGCTGCTGCTTGCTGACCAGCTGCATGCTGGCAGCTGATGATCATCCGGGCCCAAGTGCCATGCAAGTGCCATGCCATGCCAACCATGGGTTTCCGGCGCTGCAGGAGATTCTGGCTAAGGAGATATCGAGTCAAAGTTGCCTTGCAAGTGCAAGTGCCATGTCATGCCAACCATGTGCTTGCACCGCTGCAGGAGATTCTGGCCAAGGTGCGGCGGCTGGCGGAACGCGTCCAGGCGGAGCCCGAGGTGCAGAAGTGAGACCTGAGACCCACCGGCTGCCGCAGCATGTGTGTCCTGCTGGCCCGTCCGCCTGCATTCATGAACGAACCTGCCTGCCGATGCTGTGGCCATTCGGTGAAGCAGCGCCTGCATTCATGAACGGGCATCGCCAGCGCACCTGTTGTGTGTGTGTGGTCGCGCTGACTGGTTTGGTCGTCGTGTGTGCGCTGCTCCAATGGTCGCCGTTGTCGAGGCGGAGGAAAGGGTGGGGGTGGGGCCCCAGCCGTTGCTGCGCTTGTGACAGGCTGCCTTTGCGTGCTGCCCTGCCTTCCTTCCCTGTGCAGGACGCTAGCCGAGCTGGACCTGCCGCACGCGTGCCGAGAGGTGGTGGACAAGGATGCGGATGCTGTGCTGGGCGAGGTGGAGACCGCCATTCTGATGGTGCGCGGCATTGGAGGGGGATGGCAGGCCTCTGCTTGGTGGTGTATGGCAGCGCGCTTGCTGCATGGCGGCCTTTTGTCCCTGCCCCGTGCACAAGCCAGCACCGGCCCGCCCGCTGCCGCCGCAAGCAAAGCCCACTTTAAGCTCCGGACGCTGCATGCCCTTCCAGGTGGCGGCCTCCATCCTGCGAGGCGAGGGCTTCACCTACACCCTGCCCAACCGGTCGAAGGGAAACCAGCTGTACGTGCCAGGTGTGCGCTGGCCATCCAAGCAGTGGTTGAGTGTGGCGCCCCAGGGCCCCATGTCCTGGTTTGCAACCAGCAAGGCCAGTTGCAAATGTTGCTGCCTGTTGTACCGAGGTGCTGGATGTATGAGCCACCCATGTTTTCTGCAGCTCCCTGTCCTCACCCAGCTGCCTCCTCACCCAACGCCACCCTCCCTCTCTCCTGCCTGCCCCCTACCCTCCAGAGCTGGACCGCATTGTGCTCAAAGACTCAATGAGCCACCGCGCCTTTGCCAACACAGCCACGTGCCGCAAGGTGGGCGGGCAGCAGGGGCGCTACCGCCAGCGCATGGGGGGAAGGGGCGGAAGCAATCAGGTGGAGTGGTGGCGCGCCGGCCGCCTGCTCTGATCCCGCAATCAGTATCTGTTGCCTTCAGCAGCTGTTGGCATCATAGCTCAGGCATGGAGCCACTCCTGCTCCGCCTGCGCCTGCAGGCGGTCATCACCACCCGCATCCTGCAGCTGGTGCACGAGCTGTGCCGCAAGCGCATCCACGTCACCAAGCGTGACCTGTTCTACACAGGTGGGCGGCAGCTTGGGCGCCCCACAGCTGGGCAGTGCAGCCAGGAAGCGCGTGCGGTGGCGAGCACGGTGCAGGTTTGAAGGAGCGGCTGGTGCCGCTCCCCGCCGTGCGTGGCTGGCAGCAGCATGCAAGTTGACGAGCGGCCCTGCCCTCATCAGCGCGTGGCCGACAGTAGCTGCATCAAGGTTACATGCGACCCTACCCTCGCGGGTGCACATCCCCCCTCAACCTGCTTCCGCTGGTGCACACCTCCCCTCAACCTGCGTCCTCTGGCGTGTGCAGACGTGAAGCTGTTTGAGGACCAGGGCAACAGCGATGCAATTCTGGATGACCTGGCGTGCATGCTGGGCTGCACCCGCTCCTCGCTGCATGGTGGGCATGGGTTGGGGTCGGGGCGCAGCCGATATGTGCTGGGGCGTGCAGCAGCCCTCTGGCCGCGCTGTGCCCTGCCTCCCCCGCTCTGTGCCCTGCCTCCCCCCCTGCGTGGTTGCCTGTGAGAAGCGGGGCAGTTTTAAGGCGGCAGGCCTTCCAGGAGAAGTGAGACCCCCAGCAGCATTGCTCAGTATGCTCACCAGCCCCTGCACTGCCCCAACCTCACCATCCCTGCACTGCCAACAAACCTCACCAGCCCTGCACTGCCCCAACCTCACCAGCCCTGCGCTGCCCCAACCTCTCCCCTGCAGTGGTGGCATCAGAGAAGGGCGTGGTGGTGGGGCGGCTCACATTCCGGGAGGATGGCGACCCCATCGACTGCCGGCGCATGGGCGTGGGCGGCAAGGCCATCCCGCCTAACATTGACAAGGTGTGTGCTCCAGGGTGCAGCGGGCGCTGACCAACTGGATGTCTGCAGCAGGTTGCAGCCGCAGGTTGCAGCGGGCGCTGACCAACTGGGTGTCTGCGGTGTGTTCTACCTGGCACTGAAGTCTGTCTGTGGTGGCTATCAATGCTTGGTTTGGCTGTTGGAGCAACGCCATCCATCCAGTTGGATGCGATCTGTGGTTCCATGCGTGTGCCTCGGTTGCTTCGATGCCGTACATCCCTGCTCCCTGTGCCTCGCTGTCCAGGTGGACTCGATCCAGTCGGATGCGCTGTTCATCCTGCTGGTGGAGAAGGACGCAGCATTCATGCGCCTGGCGGAGGACCGATTTTACAACCAGGCAAGAATGACTTGTAAGGGGCCAGTCCCGTTGTGAGGGGCCAGCCCCAGGTGCAGCGCGTTTCCCTGGCAATCGCCCGTTGGCGCCTGGCTGAGGACCACGTCTGCAACCAGGCTTGCAAACTGATCGGCCGAAGACCGGTTATGTGTGTGTGTGCGAAGAGGACAGCGCAGTGCAAGCAGGCTGGCATTGCACGCGCCCTGTTGGGGTGTCTAGCCAGGTGGCACTCCCTCCCCCCGCCCGCGCACCCGCCCCGGCCTGCGCCACACGCCGGCTGAACCTGGGACCCTGCCCCCGGTTCCAACCCTGCAGTACCCCTGCATCATCATCACCGCCAAGGGCCAGCCAGATGTGGCCACCCGGTGGGTGCTGCTGCTGCTGCTGCTGCTGCAGGTGGCTTGCTGCTGCTGCTGCAGGTGGCTTGCTGGCCCATGCCGCTTGCAGCTGGGGTCTGGCGGATTATGCAGGCTGGCAGGATTATGCAGGCTGCGGTCCGCGCAGCATTGCTTCTCCAAGGTTCGGCTGTGGGTTCAGCCTGCTCCGCAGGGCGTCCCAGCAGACGCTGTGCATACCGGTGCCCAAAACCTTGTCCGAACAAGTGCGCCCGGTTCCATATGCCTTGCCCCCTTTGCAGCCTGTTCCTGAAGAAGCTGAAGCAGACGCTGCGCATCCCGGTGCTGGCGCTGGTGGACTCGGATCCGTACGGCCTCAAAATCCTGTCCGTCTACATGAAGGGTGGGTATGTCCAAATTTTACTGGCTGGAGGCCCAGCGTGGTCTAGACAGCTGTGAACCCCAGCTGGCTCCCCAGCTCCCAAGGGGCGAGTGCTTTGCTAGCATGCCATGGCGCTTCCCTCCCGCAGGCTCCATACGCTTGCCCGCCAACCTCTCAGCTCGCAATGGAATCCCTGATGCGCACTCCACGGTTCTTCTGCGCCGCCCGCAGCAACCATGCCATCTCACTTGGTGTTGATTAAAACAGTACTTCTGCCCCCCCCGCAGGCTCCATGAACATGTCCTACGACTCGTCCAACCTCACCACACCCGACATCAAGTGGCTGGGGGTGCGCCCTGCTGCCTGCCGCCGCCGCTGCTGCTGCTGGGGTGCTGCTTGCTGCTTGCCGCTGCTGCAGGTGCTGCCTCCCTCTAGCCTTGGGTGCGTGTTCACACGCTTGCATCGAGGGCGCTCATGCTGAGCTCCAATGCACATGATCCACCCGCCCGCCCCCGCAGGTGCGGCCCTCCGACCTCGACCGCTTCAACATCCCGCAGCAGTGCCGGCTGCCCATGACGGACGAGGATTTGAAGACAGGGCGCAAGCTGGTGAGGCACCCTGGAAGCCTGGGCCTCATCTGCAGCTGGCTGGCAGCCGCCATGCTGCCATGCTGTGAGGAGCTTGCGAGCACCGGCGCCCTTCCCACGCATGCCCCATGTGCCGACCATCGTCTCATCCGCCTGTCCTCTTATCATCCCAACCGCAGCTGGAGGAGGATTTCGTGAAGGCCAACCCCGAGTGGGTCAAGGAGCTGG
>RRZL01000037.1:133031-145244 GCA_006782975.1 Chlorella sp. Dachan
CTGGAGGCCGCGCCCCAGCTCCGCCAAAGTCTGCAGGTGGTCGGCCTGCTCGCGGCTCAGGCGGCGCCGCTCCCGCCGCCGCTGCTCGGGCGCCATGCGCTGGCGGTAGCTGCGCACGTGAGGATGAAGCGTGGAATGGGTGAGGCTGGAGCGGGGTGCAGGGCGATTGCGGTTCATGCATAGGCCGGCATGGCACGGACATGGCCGGCAGCCATGCCACCCAATCCTTGCGGCTGGGCCCACCTGCGCAGCCCGGCGGCACAGGCGGCCGCGGTCTCGGTCACCGCATCGCCATGAGCGACCTTGGGCGAGGCGGGGTGGTGCGCGGCCAGCACCTCCAGGGCCGCATCCAGGCTGGGGGGTACTGCAAACGCGAGGCTGCCTGCGGCGAGCGGCAAGCTGTCGGCAGGCGGGAGCGGCGGCGCCGGCGCCGGCGAGGTGGGGGCCCGGTCTGGGCTGCCGTGCTGGCGTGCGGCTTCCTGCAGCGCGTGTGGAGGTGCGGTGTGAGCGGCGGAGGGCCGCAGCGAGCGGGAAAGCAACCTAGGACCTTTGCGGGTGCCGCCGCTGCGGGGCGGCAAGCTCACCCCCTGTACTCCCAGGCAGCCTGCCAGGCGCGCCAGCATGGCGGCAGGGGCTCGCGCTCGACCGCTGACCGTCACTCCAGGTGCCGGTGGCGGGCTGCACGGCGCGTTAAATTGAATGGGATCAATGTGCAGGCCCCGGATGCTGCTGGAGAGGTGTGGCTGGCTGCATTGCCCATGCTCGGCACTGCCCCAAGGCACGCCACCCGGGTGGCCTGGCGCCTTGTCCACGCTGCCCAGAGCGAGGAGCAGCGCTGTCGGACACCGCCAGACCCCGCACAGCTGCAGTGGCGGGCACTCAGACCATGCAGTCGCTCGCAGCCGCCTCCACCTTTGTGGGCGCGCCCCTGGCGCCCCGCACTGCTCAGGGCAGCACCGCCAGCCGCGGTGCGAGCACCGTGACCTGCGTGGCCACCCCCAGCCGCCCCCCTGCGTCCAACAAGGCCAAGCGCTCCAAGGTGGAGCTCATCAAGGAGCAGAGCGACTTTCTGCGGCACCCGCTGATGCAGGCGAGCAGGGTGGGGGCCCTCGCCGCTGCTGCCGCCGCCGCCTGCCGCCACGTGCGAGCGAAACGCGCGCGGCGCTGCCGCCAGTTTCATGTGACCAGCCCGCTGCCGCGCCCCCGAGTGCTGCCCGAGGCGATGGGGCTAGGGTGCACGCTCCACGACGGGCGGCCGGTGGTCCACCGCCGCAACAGCTGCCGGCAGCTCGCCCGTGCCAGCAAATGCGCAGGGGGGGGCCCAAAACGGCAAACATCGTGCCCCTTCGCTTTGCAATGCAGGAGCTGTCCACCGAGGCGCCCAACATCAGCGAGGATGCAGTGCAGCTCATGAAGTTCCACGGCAGCTACATGCAGGTGCGCTGCGCCAGCCGAATGGTTGTTCACCTCTGCTCTGCGTGTGGCTCCAGGCGGGTGCGGAAGCGGCGGGCGGCGCCCGTCTGCGTGCTGTGCTTGTGCATGCAGATGCACACTGGCGCAAGGTGCGCTGGCGTGCTGTGTGCGACACGCTGCAGCTTCAGTTTGCTGTCCTGTTTTTGTCGTGGCTCCAGCCCCGCTGCAACCAGTCGCTCCATGAGCAGACAACCCGCCGCCCAGTCCTCCGCCCCTCACGTGATCACACACCCTCTCTTCTCCGCCCCCGGCTGCAGGACAACCGCGAGGAGCGCACGTTTGGCGCGGGCAAGTCGTACCAGTTTATGATGCGCACGCGGCAGCCGGCGGGCACCGTGACCAACCAGCTCTACCTCGTCATGGATGAGCTGGCAGACCTGGTGAGGGCTCGGTTTCCGGTTTGGTGGTGTGGTCAGTGGCGGGCCTGGCGAGAGCTCGGTTCTGGTTTGATGGTTTGGTCAGCCGCCCTGCTGTCAGCCAGCCAGCCTTGTTGCGAGCCAGTCAGCCAGCCCGGTCACGAGCCAGCCGGAGGCGAGAGAAACGGGCTGCAGCGGGCTGCAGCGCGTCGTTGCTTGCAAACTCATCCGGCACTTGCCGGCTGCGCGGCAGGCTACCTGGGGGTCGATGCTTGTTACGGCCGTGGGTGAAGGGCAGATCCGCTAAGCACCACTTCAGCACCAACCTTCCCGCCGCTGCCACCGCCCTGCCCTGCTTGGTTGCAGTACGGCAACGGCTCGCTGCGCCTGACCACCCGCCAGACGTTCCAGCTGCACGGCGTGCTGAAGCAGAACTTGAAGACGGTGTTCAGCACGGTGGGTTGCTCTAGAACTGGGTGGGGCTGTGAGATTTGCAGCAGCAAGGTTTCGACCGGAGGCAGAACCGAAGTTGGCGCTCAGCACGGCGGGTGCCACCTGCCGCTGCTGCTGCTGCTGATGTGCGCTGTTGGTTTCAGATGGCAGCCTGGGGCTTTAGCGGGCAGCCAGCTGCATGCACACCCAGCCCTTGTCAGCGTGCAGCCTGCTGAGCTCGACTCAACAGGAGACCCGGCGTTTGGCCTATCGGTTGGCAGGTGGTCAAGAACATGGGCACCACCCTGGGTGCGTGCGGCGACGTGAACCGCAACGTCATGGCGCCGCCCACCCCTTACAAGAACCGCCCCGACTATGCGCACGCCGAGCAGTGAGTTCATTGTTCATCTACCAGCACTGTGGGTGCTGTTGGGAGTGGCAGGGCTTCCCGCAAGGACCGTCCCGGCTGCGTGCACGCCGAGCCGTGCGCGGCAGTGGCTCGGGGCAGGATCGGCAGCTGTTTCGGGCATGCGCCCTGCGTGATGCCCAGGCCTGGCCCCCGCAGCAGCGCAGCGTCTTCCACATGGCCTGCCGGCGACCTGCGCATGGCCTGCTGGCGTGCAAACTGAAGCCCTGCTGCTGTGTGTGCTGTGCTGCTCACCCGAGCCTCTCCCCGTCCCTCCCCCGCCCTGCAGGCTGGCCAACGACATTGCCGACCTGCTGGCCCCCCAGTCGGGCGCCTACTACGATGTGTGGCTGGACGGCGAGAAATTCTACTCGCACACCATGGAGGCAAGCTGCGGCTGGCAGTTGTTCACCACTGCCGGGCGACCTGCTGCGCGGTGCCGCTGCTTCTGGTGGCAGGCTGCTGCTGACCACTGCTGGGCGGCCTGCTGCAAGCTGCTGCTGGGGTCAGCCCGGAGGCCGCGCCTGCAAGCGCCACATCTTGCACTGACACGTGCCGCATCTTGCACTGCCGCCCGCAGAACCCCAAGGTCACCGCCGACCGCGCCTTCAACGGCTTTGGCACCAACTACGAGGGCAACCCGGAGCCCATCTACGGCAACCTGTTCCTGCCCCGCAAGTTCAAGATCGCGGTCACGGGTGAGCGCATGCTGCCGGCACCGCGGTGCAGAATGCTGCAGGGGCATCTCTAAGGGGCGTCATCTCTGACCATTGCAGCTTCCATGATGTGGCTGCTGTTGCCGGTTTGCGTGGAGACAGCGTGTCTGCCGATGCCACTGCGCCATGATGCCACACGCAAACCTTGGTTGTGCTGGGTTGGGGCCACATCCAGGTCGGAATGCTGCCGCTCTGCTGCATGCTGCTGCTCTTGCGCCTGCACTGCCATGTTGCGCTTGCATGCACCGGCCGGTGATGCTTGGAAAATACTGCGTTATCTTTCCGCAGCGCGGGCCGCTTCGGCGGCTCGTGTCACTGTTGAAACCAAACACCCATGAGGCCCGCACAGCTGCTGCTGCCATGCGTCCGGTGCATGTCCTGCCTGCGTTGCATGAGAAGAGTGGCGGCTGGTGATGCTTGGAAAATACTGCGTTATCTTTCCGCAGCGCGGGCCGCTCCGGCGGCTCGTGTCGCTGTTGAAACCAAACACCCATGAAGCCCCTCTTGCATTGGCGTCATTGCACGGCACGGCATTCCCCTGCCTCCCTGCATCCATGCTGCTACACAACCCCTAGTTGCCCCCCGTCCCCACCTCCAGAGGTGGCCAGCCCCCACCTGGCAATTTGCCCCCCGCGTGGAACCGACACCCACACTCCCAGTTGTTCCCCGCCTCACCCTTCTTTGCAGTGCCCGGCGACAACAGCATCGACCTGTTCACAAACGACCTGGGCGTGGTGGTCATCACCAATGATGCCGGCGAGGTGGAGGGATACAACCTGGTGGCCGGCGGCGGCATGGGTGAGCCGAGGCTGCCTTGCGTGGGACCGCAGTTGCGTTGATGTGGGGTGCAGGGCTACAGCCTGCTGGCCGGCAGCGGCATGGGCGGGCTTGTGCCCGCCTGGTGTTCCAACGTGTGGCACGCTGCCCCTGCCTCTGCACAGTGCAACGTTGGGGTGACCGCCATACGATGCCATCTTGGGCTGGCTCCTCACCGCTGTGTGCCCGCCCGCCCACCCTTGTGCCGCAGGCCGCTCCCACGGCAAGGCCACCACCTTTCCACGCCTGGCCGACCCGCTGGGCTTTGTCAAGGCAGAGGACATCTTCCACGCGGGTGAGCAACTTTAACTATAAGCGTGCTGTTCTTGCCTAAAATAAGGGTGCTGGTCTTGCCTGCAACTTCAAGGGTGCTATGCTTGCCTGTCACGTTCAACTGGCTGGGCATGGTAAAGTCGGGCTATATCTTCCATGCGGGTGCGTGAATCAACCAACCAAGCATGGCCGGCACGTGGCACTGCTGCTTTGTGCCCGCGCAGCAATGCATGCAGCCCCGCCGCTGACGTCTCCTTCGCTGGCCCCCTTGCTCACCCAGCCCCACTCCAACCCCAACCTTTGTTCTCCCGCAGTCAAGGCTGTTGTGGCGGTGCAGCGCGACTACGGCCGCCGCGACGACCGCAAGCAGGTGGGCCGCCAGGCTCAGCTAGGCGTGCAGCAGGGCAGGCACACAGGCGATCCTCCCTCCCAACGCTGTCTGTGCTGGGTATGCAGGCCATACTTGCGTCGGTAGCGGCATGCGTTCACCGGCAGTCAGAAACTGCCTGCCCCCTTTGTTGTGCAGGCGCGCCTGAAGTACCTGATCAACGAGTGGGGCATGGACAAGTTCCGGTCTGTGGTGGAGCAGTACCTGGGCAAGAAGATGGAGGTGCGGGCTGGGCCCTTGTTGGGGCTGTTACCACTTTTGTTTGCTTTCAGCTGGGTTGAGGGGCGTCCCGTTGTACCTTTTGTTTGCTTGCAGCTGACTTGGGCACGGGGATGGAGGTGCGCCTGCACACCAGTCCTCAGTCACAATGTGGCAGCCCAACGATGGAGCAGCACGCTCACACGCATGCCGCTGCCGCCCGCTGCCATCCCCGCAGCCCTTCCGCCCCCTGCCCGACTGGGAGTTCAAGGACTACCTGGGCTGGATGGAGCAGGGCGACGGCAAGCTGGCCTACGGCATCTATGTTCAGGTGCGATGTTTTTACAGGGTTTTCAAGGCATCTGCATCCAGGTGGATTTGTTTTTAAGGCATCTACGTCCAATTGCGGAGTGGGAGCTTGGGGGCGTGGAGCCTGGCGCTGAGCTGGGGTGCACCCGGCTTGCGGCCTGCACCCTACCGCCATGTGGAGTGACCCGATCTGCTGTCTCTGGCGTGCTGCAGAACGGCCGCGTCAAGGGCGAGGCCAAGAAGGCGCTGCGCAACGTGATTGAGCGGTGAGCGGGCAGCTGCTGCACTTGGCTGGCCGCTGGACGCTGGATGCCCTCGGTTTGAGGCCGTCACGCCGCTGGCGCTGCCGCAGTCGACGCCTGCACTGCGCTGAAAACCCTGCCTCTTTGCGGCACTGGCACTGCTCTGTCCCTGCTCATTCGCGGCACCTGTCATCATGTTTTCGCCCTGCATCACGTTTACCCTGCATCACGTTTCCATCGTGTTTGCCCCGCCCCGCAGGTACGAGCTGCCGGTGAGCATCACGCCCAACCAGAACCTGATCCTGCGCGACATCAACCCCTCCTGGAAGGACGACATCCTGTCCACCCTCCAGGTGCGTGCTGCCTCTCTAGTGTCCCTTTCCTCTAGTGTCCCTTTCCTATTGTGGGATGGAGCAACCACATCGTTGTGCCGGTGCAGCTTGCTGCGACTTGCAAGCTGTTGGTGCTTTCGGTTGTGCCGCTGTGGCGCGTCATCCAACGCATCTGTGCATCTGCATGGCACGTGCACCGCCGCCCCGCATGCTGCCTACCTGCACGTGCGCGCCGGCCGGGCGCTGGTGATGAGCCTCGTGTATTGTCCGTACCATCCGACCACACTCTGACGATCAACGCACAGTGGAATCTCGTTAGCCTGAGGCCCCGGCCGCGCCGCGCACGCTGCTGCTGCTGCACCGCTGCACCACTGCACCACTGCATGCACATTGCACGCGCGCTGCGTTGCTGCCCATCCGGCCCTGCCCTGCTGGCGACCGAAGGCGCATGTGCATCTCAACCCACGCATGTCCAATTCGACTCTGCAGGCCGCGGGGCTGAAGGACGTGACTGAGTGGGACGGCATCGAGGCGCTGTCCATGGCCTGCCCCGCGCTGCCGCTGTGCGGCCTGGCCATTGGCGAGGCGGAGCGCACGCTGGTGAGATCCGCTGGCAGGACGTTGTGACGATGTGTAGCTTCTGATTGCGGGATTGATGGAGTTCATGCTATCGATCTGGGTCGACCTGCACCTGTTCGGGATGTTGGCGCGGTCGGGCACGCTGGTGTGAGTGGGGTGCGCCGATCAGATCCCTGCCACCCGAAGCGATGCCTGACCTCCAGAGCAACCCCCCCTGTGTGGTTTGGCCGGCAGCCTCGTCGCGCGCAGCCGCAGCCCCCCTCCCCTCCCCTCCACCCGCACTCCATTCACCCCTGCCCTTCCCCCTCCCCCGCAGCCGGACATCAACGCGCGCATCCGCAAGGTCATGGACACTGTGGGCCTGCCCAAGAGCGACAAGTTTGTGGTGCGCATGACCGGTGAGTGCTGCTCAACTAGTCTGTCAGGTCATGACTAGTCTAGACTAGCATGACCGGTGAGTACTGGCCTGGGGGGCCCCATAATTGGTGGCGTGTGTCTGAGATAGATGGTGTGGCAGGCTGCCCACGCATGCCAACCTGTGCTGGCCAGGTTGGCACACCACTGCTGGTCAGCCGTTGAGCCGGCCATCCTGCCGCTGTGTTGTGCTCCCTCACCCGCTTCCCCGGTGCCCTCCCTGTCTCGCCGCCCCGCAGGCTGCCCCAACGGCTGCGCGCGGCCATACATGGCTGAGCTGGGCTTTGTGGGCGACGGCCCAAACTCCTACCAGGTGCGGCCGAGCGCGTGCTGTGCTGAGTCAGCGAGCTTGGTCTTTGGCAACCCGTGCTGCGTCTGCAGCATGTGGAGCGTGCGCAACCTGCCCGCAGTTGCTGCCCCCTCCGTGCTGCCCCCCCATGCGCGCCCTCACGCAGCCACGCGCCTCTGCGCCTTCAACCGGTCATGACTGCAGATCTGGCTGGGCGGCAGCCTGAACGCCACGCGGCTGGCCGAGCCGTTTGCAGAGCGCGTGAAGGCCAAGGTGCGGAGTGGGAGTGTTTGACTGCAGGGGCAGTGCGCAATGTTGGAACCAACCTCAACTTGCATTGCTTCCTGTGGAGCTGTGCGCAACAAGTGGCAGCGAGCGCCTGGCTGCTGCGTGCTGCCCACAGCTGCTAGCCACATGTGGCTCCTGCTTCTTACCCCCACACCACACCCTCCTCGGTCCCTGCAGGACTTTGAGACGTTCCTGGAGCCGCTGTTTGCTGCGTTCAAGGCGCAGCGGCGCGACAGCGAGACCTTTGGCGACTTCTGCGCACGTGAGCAGGACGGAGGGTTGAGTTTGGTTGAGTTTGGCCATCTCCATGGCTGCGTCATCGGCTCCCACGTTCAGCTGCTCCCACACGCTGCTGCTGTGTGCAGCTGCGCCAGAGGATGCTCTCAACACCCTCCCTCCTGGCTTCGATGTGGCTCTCCCCACCTGCAGGCGTGGGCTTTGACGCGCTGCGGGCCGCCCAGGCCTCATACATTGCGCCCGCCGCCGCCGCCACCCTGCCCAAGGTGACCCACGCCCCTGCTGTCCGGGGAGGCTTGTGCTGAGCTGGCTGCAGGGGAGCTGCTGCGTGTCACGCCGCGCTGGTGCCCCCTAAGGCTGCCCAGCCTCCCTGGCCCCTGCGCTTGCGCTTGCTCTTGCGAATGCTGCTCGCTCATGCCGGCGGCCAGCCCGCCGCCCAGCCCCTGCCACGACTAACTGGCGCCCGCGGCGCCCCCCGCCCCTGTCAAGACTGTGCAGGTGGGCATCGCTGAGGACGTGTATGCCGCGCTGACTGCCGCCGCCCAGAAGCAGGGCACCACCCCGGAGGCGCTTGCCACTGAGGCCATCAAGAAGCACCTCAGCCTCTGAGGCGGTTCCTCGTCGGTAGGCGGCCATCTCTTCAGGCACGGTGTGTCGCCACCGCGCCCAGCAGGCAGCGCCTCAACCGCCGCAGCAGCGGCTGAGCTTACGAGGCGTCAGCAGCAGCTGCCCCTCTGAGACTGGCTGCCGGCTGCGCCCGTGAGGCGCTGCCACCTGACAGGCCGCCTTCCCAGGAGACTGCCTGCAAGGCTCGTGCAGATGGCCAGCTGCCTGCGTGCTCCGCACCAAACCCCCAAACCCCTTACACCTGCGCTCCGACCGCCATTGCCGGCGGGTGCGGGGCCCCGTGCCACAGTTGCGACTTGCGCATTTTCTTCCCCCGCTCGTAACGCATGACCAGAGCGCTGCCCCTCGTTTTTCTGCTTGCACTCCTGCCCAGGCCCCTCCTGTCGTCTTGCGACGCTGGAACCCATCCTTCAGCCGCCGCCCTCCCAGTCACTGCCCAACCGTGCCGCGCCCCGCCGGCCCTCCTGAGCACTGTTTCCCCTCTGCTACTCCCTCCAGTGTGCCTGCGTGCGCTTCTTCACCCCCCTATGTAGTACGCTCTGCCTGAGCACCCCTCTGTTGTAAGACGGCTGAAACACATACCAGTGGTTACACAGGAAGGTTGGGTTCAAGATGGGCACCTGCATGGCCCAACAGTGAGGCGCTCAGCTGCCGTCGCCCTGCTGCTGCTGCTGCTGCTGCTGCTGCTGCTTGGCTGCTGCCGCCGCCCTGCCACCGCCAGCTGGCCCCCCTGGCGCCGCCCGCCGGAGTGCCGCCTGCTGCTGCCGCCACTCCTCGTTTTCCTTCCACACTTCGCCACCTTGGAAGAACTCCTGCAGGAGCGCAGGCGGCGGCGGGCCAGTGCAGCGCTTGGCTGATGCAGTGCGGCTTTTCTCGTCCTGACCCCTGCTTCAAAACCAGCAGCACAGCAGCAGTCGCACTGCAGAATGCGCAGGGCATGTGGAAGGCCACTTGCAACGCACAGCAGGGCACAACAGCGCGCTGGCCACTGCCCGTCTCACCGCATCACCACGCAGCGCCAGTGCCGCACCTTTTTCCAGATGGGCACAGTGGCCTTCAGCTCGTCTATGGCCCAGTGGCAGGCCTGCAGTGACAGTGTGGATGGATGGATGGAGGGCAGGGTGCGTTGGACACCAACATAAATAAAGCCCATGTCACCCTGCCCAACAGACCATGCACCGCTGGTTGCCCCCTGCCACCAGCAAACAGCAGCTGCTGCCCTCAGCGCATCTGACCGGCGGGGCCGACCGGCAGGCGGCGACCTTCCAGGTCACCCCAATCAGCACCCAAAAAGACTCCAAACCCAACCTCCTCGCCACCACTTGCCTCGAGCGCATCGGCTCGGTGGGCCGAGGAGCAGGCAATGACCACTGAGGCCTCTCCAACCAGCACGGTGCCGGTGCGGTGGGCGATGGCCACCTTGCACAGCTGCCAGCGGGTGCGCGCCTCACGGCACAGCTCCTGCAGCAAAGCGACGCCGTGGGCAGCAAGGGGTACAGAGGCTGCGAAGCGCATACAATGTGAAGCAGCTGGCGTGGCACCCACACCCTGCGCTGCTCGCCCCTGCCCGTGTGCTTGCCTCCGCCCCCCGGCCAGCACGCACCAGCAGCTTTTTGGCAGCCATGGGCACGTAAGCCTCGTACTCCAGCTTTTCGGTTGGTTTGCCCTGGAAGCTGTTGCGAGTGACGCCGGTGAAGGTGGCTATCGCGCCCGCACCGTCGTCCGCTACCGCCGCCACCAAGGCGTCGGTGGACAGGGGCGCCGGCGTGACCAGCGCGAAGCAGGGGCCGTCGCGGAGCTCGGCAGTGTCTTGCATGGCCGCCAGGCAGCGCTAGCAGGGTTGCGGGGGCTGAGCGACGGCGGGGTGAGACCGGCGGGCCACCCAGGGCGGTGCAGCGGCTTGACAAATGCTGTTGATAGAGCGTGAACCGCGATCTGCACCGTGCTCGATGTAAGCGGCGGGCCCAGGGGCTCAGCTGGCTCACCGCCAGCTGAGGCTGCTGAGAGCGGCACGCCGCCCTGGTGCCCTGGGTTCCCAAATTGGGCAAGCAAATGGAGACCCCAACCAGCCCCCACCCTGTTAATTGCTCTTTGCCTCCTCCATTGGCTGCAAGCGAGCGTTTTAAAGCAGGACTACGGGTGAAAGAATTTCAAAGCAATTTGTTTTTTTGGTTTGGGTTTTCTGGGGTCGCCAACGGCAAAATGGGGATGGGACAGGTGGGGTATTATGTAGGGGCAGGGTGCGGAGGGGAACAAAACTGTGCAAGGGGCAGGTGACATTGGATAGGCTCGCACTCTCCTGCAGACGGAACACGCACAACGCTCGGCTCGCTCGCAGTGCAATGATGCCAAAAACACACACACACAAAAAAGTGGGGACAAAGTGGGGACTCTCAAGCAGAGGGACAGGAAGCGCTCATGTTACGCGCGTAGAAATCGCTCGCAAGGTGGGGACTCTCAAGCAGAGGGACAGGGAAGCGCTCGTGTGATGCACGTAGAAATCGCTCGCCATGTCAGAATAACAAATCGCTAGCTAGTTCACACTCTCTTCAAGTGGCGCGTGCTCTGTGCAGCGCCATCATGTCTCGCGGCTGCCTGCCGACCCGCCCAATCAGGCGGACGGCAGCCGCGCAGCATGCCATGCCTGCCACAGCAGCTGCGCCTGCTGTGCCTGCCGCGCCTGCTGCGCCTCTTGCTCCTGCTGGCGCTTGCGCACCTGCGCCTCCTCCAGCATGCCCAGCATCTCTGACATGAGCTTGGAGGCGGAGGGATCCTCAGCCGCCTTTGCACTGGGCGGCTGCTCTGGCGCGGGTGATGGCGCAGGCGCCGCCGCTGGGCCCGCCGTGCTGACCATGCTGTCTGCGCTGGGCATACTGGTGCCGCTGGCGGCGGTGCGCGGGCTGCGGCGCACNGCCTGCCGCCTGCTGGCTCCGGCTGATCCGCGGGGGCTGGCTTGCGCGCGGGGGCTGGCTTGCGCGCCTGTCTCTGCTTGGCGCGGCGCCGCCGCTGCTGCGCCTTCGGCTTTGGCTGCTGCGGTGGCGCTGCGGGCAGCTCGCCCGCTGTGTCTGTCTGGGGCTGGGGCTGGAGCGTGGGCTCTGCCTGCGCCAGCTCAGGCGGCACCAGCAGCGTGGCGGGCTGGTCGGGCTGTAGCGGCAGCGCCATGAGCGGGAAGTCGCAGAGGTGCACTGATGCCAGCACCTGCTGGTCCGCTGCCTTGTTCGGCTGCTCGCCGCCGCCCTGCTGCTGGCTGCCCGGGGGCGGGGAGGTGCAGCACGCCAGCGCCGGCACCCAGGACGGCCGCGACTCAAGCAGCAGGTCGGGCTGGCTGCCCAGCGGCCAGCTGGGCTCTGAGGAGGGCAGGAGGCCCAGGTCCCAGGCCGCGCCTAGCGCGTCCTCAGCCTGCGGGTTGCAAGGGAGGTTGCAGACCGGTCAGTTGAGGTTGCAGGTGGGGAGCAAGCTCAGGCACGTGCCACCCAGGGGAGCGTTGGCCGAGACAGCCCGCAGGAGCAGAGGTTGTGCTGATGGTGTGGCGGCAGCCGCGCCAAAAGCGCGCTGCCACTCGGCAACAGTGGCAACAGCTGCACATTCAGCCGCTTCAAACCTCGCAGGGCAAAGGCGCATGTCGGGCATGCCTGCCCCGTGCTGCTCAGCCGAGCGCTGCAGCTCCCGGCATACTGCGACCTGCGCACCAAACCCATACTGGAACGGATGTAAAACCCAATAAACTGTCCACCCACCTGCTCGGCATCGTCATCCAGCCCGATGAACTCGAGTGTGTCGAGGCTGCCGCTGTCTATCTGCGGTGCAGGTTGGGGCCCACGTGCGCGGGGGGGGGGGG
>RRZL01000037.1:145267-203773 GCA_006782975.1 Chlorella sp. Dachan
GGGGGGGAGCGTAGATGTGGGTTATGCAACATCAACATCCGATCTCAGCCCCCTTGGCCGTGCTGGGCAGCGCGGGCGACAGGCGGCGCCAGCTGCGCGCAGTTTAGCGCACAAGCAAGCAAGCAAGCGAGCACTGTGCCGCCCCTCCCAAGCACCGCCCAGCCAGCTGCCATGATGCACCCATTGCCCAGCGCAGCAGGTTGCAGGTTGGCAGGCATCCGTGGCTCACCAGCGACTCGCTGGGCAGCGGAACTGGGTGGAAGTCGGGGCAGGGCCACATCGGCGGCATCTGCGCAGCGTTCGCCTGCTGCTCCTGGCACAGCTGATGCGGGTGAGGGGCCGACGGAAAGATCTCGTGCGGATGGCCCATTGGCACTGTCGCCGCCGGGGCGCCCGCTGACGTGAAAGGGCTGCCCAGCATGGCAGAAGAGATCCAGGACTGCATTTTTGAAGGGTTCCGAAAAAGGGGTGGTGACTCAGAATAGTAGACTCTTCCAGAAGCGGCGTGCGCTCGGGCGGCGGCGGCGGGCGACGGCGGCGCAGAGCCAGGGCGCCCCTACCTGGCTTGCAAGCGCCGGCATGTTGCACTGGGTGATGCGCTGCGCTCGGGTGTTGCCGCTGGTCGGCTTGCCCTGGCACCTGCGGGCAGGGGTGCTTCAAAGAACCGCGGTGTCGATCTGCACTGCCTCCGGCACGGCTGGCTGGCGGCATCGAGTGTCGGAAGTAGGGTGGATGATTGTGGGCGAAAGCGAGGAAAAGGCGCCTTAGGGATGCGTGCACTGCAGCTACCGGGCCACTGGGAGCCGCCGCCCGGTGGCGCCATCTGGCGCGTCAGGTCCCCTTGGCGGGGCGCTGCACAGCCCAATTTGTATAGCCGTCTTCAGGCAGCACTGAGCGTCTAGGTGGCCTGTGATGGACGTCAGCTTAAAGGATTGGGGGTGGTTGCAGGCGCCGGCAGCGGCAGTGGCAGCCGCGCGGCATTTCCTCTGCCTGCCAGCCAGCGCAAGTTGTTACACAGGAGAGTTGAGCGTTCGCATGCAAAGTAATCAACACAAAGGCTTTATTCAAAGGATGGGCAGTCGGACTTGGATTGTACACAGCACGCGGGCAACAAGTGCTCGAGAGAAATGCAGGCACGTGAGTAAGAGGAGGATGGTGTCGAGGTTTGTGGAACATTCGTTCAAGCTGACAAGTCATTGGCAACAAGTCATTGAAGTGCACATGATACGAAAGCAACGAGTGATTGCAAAATGTAGGTAAAGATTGCGTACAACGCGTACAGGAAGTGCTCAACTCGGAATACCAAGACAGGCAGACGAAAGGACCGACACAACACCAAACTTGCGGTTGGCCGAGCCTGGCCCAATGCATCACTGCCTGCCGCCGCGCCTGAGCAGCAAGGCAGCGGCGTCCGCCCACTGCTGCTGCTCTGCACGCTGCCGCGCCAAGCGCTCCTCCTGCTGCTGCAACCGCAGGTGCAGCGTGCGCTGCAGCATCGATGGCTCCGGGTGCTGCGCCGCTGCCCGCTGCAGGGGCGCGCTGTGCGTGCGCTGCAAGGGTGGCAGCTGGGGCCGCGGCAGCCGCTGCACAGGCGCACTAATCATGCGTTGCAAGGGCGGCAGCTGAGGCAGCAACGGCTGCCCGTCCACAGGCAGCAGCTGCTGTGCCGCTGTCGCTGGCTGCCGCTGGTGGGCAGCCAGCAGCCCGGCCGGCGGCCACTGCGCCGCACGCTTGGGCTGCCATGCCAGCGATGCCTGCTCCAGCTGCAGCAGCTGTGCTTGCTGCGCCATTTCCAGCCGCCGCTGCTGCTCGGCCTGCACTTCTTCCAGCATCCCCCGCTGCCGCTGGTGGCGGGCCGCCGCCTCCTCCGCTTGCTGCGCTGCTGCGCGGCTTCGAAGTGCAGCCAGCAGGGCAGCAGCAACGGCCTGGGCTGCCTTGACCTGCAGCTGCGGCTGCGGCTGCCGTGCTGTGGGGGCTACGCCTGCACCGCCGGGGATGCTTGCCGCCCTGGCTGCCGAGCGGGTGCAGGGGCGGTGCAGCGTGGCATGCGCGGCTGCACACCCGCGTCTGGATGGCTGCCTGCAGCGGCCGGCTGTCGGCGGCTGCCGCTGACCAGATGACCTGCGCACCGGCTTGTGCTTGAGCTGCTGCTGCTGCTGCTGTCTCGGCCCCATTTTGCCTGCCTGCCTCTTGGCTGTGCCATGCTGCTGCCGCTGCTGTGGCGGCTGCACACATGCCGGGGTGAGCAGCACAGGTGGCGCGGCTTCTGGCGCGGCAGTGGCCGACAGCTCCTGCTGTGCCCACATGTGGGCTGATACCGTGCCGGCCGGCACTAGCAGCGGCAGCGCAGGCTGCAGCGTGCGCGGAATCTGTGCTGCCTGATGCGGCTCCAGCAGCGCTGCCGCTGCTTCCGCCGGGCCGGCTGCTGCCGACCCGCCCTGCTGTGGCGCTGGATCCACCAGTGGCAGGTCAAAGTCGCTGAACAGTGCCAGCAGGTCGTTTTCAGGCTGGCTGGGCCGCTCTCCGCCGCCGTGCTGCTGGTGGGCAGGAGGAGGCGAGGCACCGCCCGCCAGCGGCGATACCCAGGAGGGCGGGGAGGCCGCTGGGGAGGTTGGCTCTGAGCGGGGCAGCAGGCCGAGCTCCTGTGCCAAGTTGAGCACATCTGGCATCTGCACGCAAGGTGGGGTTGCCGGGTGCAGCCGGTGGGTAATAATTGGTGGGTGGCCGGCTGAGCGTGCTGAGTAGGTTGGATGGGCACACACGTGATGCGACTGGGCAGGGTTGGAAGAGATTATACCGGCGGCAACGCAGCACCACCCCGATGCACAGGGCACACATTGCACTGGCAACCCTGCACTCCCGCCCTTCCACCTCCCATGGTACAGTGGCAGCCCACCTGCTCGTCCCCATTGCCGCGCGCCGCCCCTAGCGTGCATGGGTCCAGGCTGCCATCGCTTGCCTGCACAGCACGGCGTGGAATGCACCATGGGTAGGTAAGCGCAGCGTTCCGGGGGGAGCGGCTGCTCAGCAACCCGCCCTGGCACGAGTACGCCATGCACACAGGCGCATGCCGCTCCTGCCTCAGGCACAGTCGGCGCAGTACGCACGGGCTGGTAGGGTGGCGTCCGGTTGCAGGCTTCTTCCTCGCCGTTCACGCCGCCAGGCAGCGGCTGGTGGCTGGCACATGACCACTGCAACGCCGCCTGCAGAGGTGCTGCCCACTGCTGCTGCTGCTGCTGCTGCTGCTGCAGTGGCTCCGGCGCCGGCAGCGTGTGGCAGAAGGCGAGGTGCGCCTGGTGCGGGGGCACCTCTGCCGCTGGTACGGCGGCCAGGATCAGGGAGCCCTCGTCCAGCGGCGGCCAGCTGCCCGGCGAAAACAGGCTGCCCAGCGAGGCCGCAGGCTCCAGGGGCTCAGCCCAGCTCATGTCCCGGTTCTGTGGCGGAAGGCTCAGCGTTGCTTGCGAGGGGGATGTCAGCGTCAGCCGCCCGCTGCCACTGGAATCGTCACGCTGCAGCTGCATGCCTGGTGCCGCTGGCGGGGTGGCGGTGGCCTGCGGCAACCACGACGGGTCCGCTTGCAAGCAGGGTAGCATTGGCTCCTCTGACTGCTCCCACCACTGCTGCGGTGGTGACAGCGTTTGTGGGGGTGGGGACTGCCGCAGCTCGAGGCACTCGGCCCGCTGCTGCTGCTGCTGCTGCTGCTGCTGCTGCTGCTGCTGCTGCTGCTGCCGCCGCCGGTCCGGGAGTTGCCACGGCGACGGCTGCAATGAAGAAGAGAGGGCAGCACAAACATGAGTTGTGTCAGCAGGAAGACGCACTGCGTGTTACAAGTTGCAACCTGGTGGGGCTCGAGTAGTATGCAGCCCGCGGCGGCGAGGCGGCGGCGAGGCGAGCGGGCCAGCGTGGGCGGCGGCAGCGCCGCACCTGCGCCTGCGCCGCCTGCGGCGGCGGCATGCGCTGCCGGAAGGTGCCCTGCGCTCGGGTTGGAGGCTCGGCGTCGCTCGGAGTGGCCCCGCGAGGGTCGGCGCTTGCAGCACCCTGTCAGGGCCGCGCACCCTTCTGCAGGCTGCTGTTAGACTAGGTCTGAAGTGCAATTGGCGCTGATTGGGATGGAACTCTGGATCGCGCGGCCTCCGGTCATGGTCTGTGACAAGTCACCGCCAGCACTGACTGCAGTCGCTCATCGCGCAACCCTTACACACCCCGTCGCCGGCACAGGTGGGCAAACCGGGCCTGCCTAGAGCCATGAGCCATCCACCAAAGACACAACAGCGGGTGTTCGTTCAGCCGAGGGCCGTGCCTGCTGCGCTGCAGACGCTGCAGCCCGTTGGTGACTGGCGGCAGACCCTCTGGTGACCGACCCTCTGGCGGTCGGTGCATGATCAACCCATGCTTGAAAATCCAACCTTTCTGCATCGGCTGCATCCTGCGCATCGCACCAGGACGGCCTTGGAAAAGCAAACACCGTTCCATCCCAACGCCGCCTATTTGCTGCATGGGAGCCGCGGTTGCGGAAATGCACCTGGAGGCACCAGCCACTCCAACGTCCCCTGTCACCCTTCACTGTGGTGCACCTGGTCGGTTGACTCTCGATGCAACCAGATTGCATGCAGCAAGTTCTGGCGTTACCAAGTGAATGCCAGACCCGGCTGGCGGGCAGCACCCCCGCATGAGCGCCGCCCGCCGGCTGCCTGCCGCCACCGCGTACAAACCGCGCCAGCCTAGTCAGGACCGTCCTTACAGCAGGGCGATGCTGCCGTCACCGGCTCCAGCTGCTGCCGTCCCCTTCAGGAGGCCGGCTTGGCGCTGCCGCTGCCTGCCGCAGCTGCGCCCCCCTCCTGCTCCAGGTCTGCCAGCCGCTGTGCGATCGAGTCCTGCAGGCAAAGCAGGCAGCAGGCGACAGGATCTGCGCAAGGCAAAGAAGGCGGCAGGATGTTCGCCCCACCCCCCTCGTCTGAGCTGGGGGGAAGCACTGGGCAGGGCATGCGGTCTCAAGCCAGGACAAACCAACCAGCGGCGCAGCAGCATTGGTCGCAGCCACTGGCAGGCAGCGTTCGTGCATGGCCGCCACAACCGCAGCTGCAAACCATAGCCTCCGCCTGCAAGCAGTGGCTCGCTGCCGGCGGGTGCAAAACGAGCAGGCCATGCAGCGCTTGCAACAAGGCACCACAGCTGCTCACCGCCAGCGGCCGCGACATGAGCCGCACGTGCGCGTGCTCCAGGCACGGCACGTGCCCGCACACGCTGCACGCCACAAAGTGCTCCCCCGAGGCGTCCAGCATCAGCAGCGACAGCGGGTGCAGGCCCGCCACCTGCGGGTGGTGGCGTGCGTTGCAAGATGAACGCCAGCTGCACTTGAGCCGATGCGTTGCGGTGAGCAGCATGGCATGCGGGTTGTTGCTTTCAGGGCACGCCAGTGCAGCATCCACAAACAAACTCTGCAGCAGCCACCTCCGTGTCCGCCCTTCCGCAAGCAGGGTATGTTGCGTGCTCGCCACCCCACCTCGCCCCTCACCTGCCGCTCCACCACGGCCAGCCCAAAGGCCAGGGTCTGGAGGTTGAAGGGGCCGCCGGGCAGGCCAGGCACCTCTGCTGCTGGTGCTGGCGCCAGCCCTGCCACCAAGCTGCCATCCGCATTGGCCAGCAGGCGGCAGGTGCGGCCGCCGGGCAGCATGTCTGGTGTGACGCCCTCGCCCAGCGCTTCCGGAGGCAGGGCCGCAATGAAGGGGCCCTGCTTAGTGGCCGCACGCTGGTGCAAGTCCGTGAGGAAAGCAGCAACCGCTGCCCGGGAGGAAGGGATCAGCAGCACCCGCACCTCCCTGCTGAGCTGCGCCGCCGGCCCTGCATCGGCTGCATCTGCGTGGTAAAACCGCAGCAGGGTGGTGACAGCGGGTAGCAGCGGCGGCGGCACCGCCTCCAGCTGCCCGCCGCTCTGCTCCAGCACAGCCATGATGCCATCTGCTGCTGTGTTGTAAGCGTCCACTGCCTCCTGCCGCTGCCGCTGCTGCTCCTTGATTTCAGCCGCCACTTGTGCCATCAGCTCCTCCTGGCTGCTGACCTGCATCGCCGGCTGGGCCGGCTGGGCTGCCTGCTGGCCGCCCTCCCGTGCCGCGAGCCGCGACTGGATCAGCCCCAGGGCAGACGCAACAGCCGGCTGTGCCAGCAGCTCCTGGGCTGCGCGCTCCAGATCTTCTGCTGCCATGGCTGCCTGCGGTGCAGACGGAAGAGAGGTGGGCAGGTTGGGCACACAGGCACTGCCAGTGGCGGCAGGCGGCGGCGGCGACGGCGGAATCGCTGCCAGCACGGCCGGCCCGGATTTGCGCTGTTTCGTGCCTCGGGCACCATGCTCAACGCAACCCACCGCGAGCGGGCTTCGTGCGCTTTGGGTTGCGCGGGAAGCCCGCGGGCTCAGCCAAGAGGAGGGCGGGGCGCGAGCTGGCGGGGTCGACGTAATGCGCAAAGGGTGTGGGTGCGATCTGCGCTCACAGCGGGCGCCAAGCTACCTTCTGCCCAGCTGTGCCGCTGCGCTGCCGCTCTGCCGCTGATGCCTGTGCTGCATTCTCCGGCCTTGCAGGCAGGCCAACGCGCTGATGACTACCTTAAAAACCTGCAAACAATCCGTTAACAACAACCGAGCTGCAAACGGGGACAATCAAAGCAAATCTCCCGTGCTAGTAAGTGCTGCTGTGCCGCTTTGCGCTCCCTGGAGCCTCAGCTGATGCTCGTGGCTGCTTCCCGCACCGCCCACGCCAACATGGAGCATGTAGCCAAGCCCACAACGTGCAGCATCACCTCCTGAGGCAGCTGGCCCAGCAGCCGCGCTCCTGCTCCAGGCACCACGGCAGGTGCTTGTGTGATGGGCAGCGAGCCAACCGCTGCTCGCCACTGCTTCCACGGCCGGCGCCGCTGGCTGCCACTGACCCTGCTTTGCATGCCCCAGCGCTCTGGCGGCACACCCGCTGCAGCCTGCAGCCGCAGTGCCTCTGCCCGCGGTTCACGGCCGCGGCAGTCTTTGTGCTCACGGCAGCGGGGCTGGGCAGGTCGCCTGGCCGCCGAACAGGCCAGCTGCCCCAGCTGCCAAAGCGGCATGCCAAGACAGTGCTGACCACTTTGCGGCGCAGGCTCATGCCACTCATGGCGTATGAGAGTCTCAAGCACATCTGGTGGGACGGCTCAAGGGAAGGCGGGTGGGCACCAGGCGCCGGCCGACAACACTTGGACTAGGCGGGGCGCTGGTGCTGGCACTGGATATGCGTGTGACAAAGCTTCACCTGCGATGCGGGGAACGATGGCTGCATGTGGCGCCTGCTTGTGCAGCCGGACCGCCGAGGTGCGGCATCAAGGCACTGCTCCGAAGGCATGCGGCGTTGGGAGGGTGAGGACGGCCGAACGGCAACTCGGCCGCCGCCCCATGCCGGCGGCGGGGCATGAAATGCTGAAGGAGCACTCTCTTCCGCTGTTCCTCAGGCGCTCACCGGGCGCCATTAGGGCAGCTGGGCCGGCGGAACAGCCAGCAATTCGTCCCGCCAAGCCCAACCGCGCGCCATGTCGGGGCTAGAGGCATGCCTGCGCTTGATGGAGGAGCAGAGGGTGAAGGCATCGCTGTGGCGACCAGCCGCCACGCCTCCGCAGGCCTACCCCAACTGCCGCCGTCGCCGCCGCTGGCCACCCACCGCCGCCGCCGCTGCCGCCGCCGCCTCAACCAGCTGTTGATGTTCACCGCCCAACCCATCATGCTTTCGCCTATTGCACGCAGATAAAAGTGATCAATCATCCCAAGGAGCTGAAGGACATGGCATACCCGGCGCTGCTGTCCAATAGAGACCCGAGCCGCGGCGGCGGCGAGTTTGAAGAGGACGAGCTGCCCTGCCGGGACGGCCAGGGAGCCATGGGCGCGCTGCTGGGGTCCGGCTCCTTCGGCAAAGTTTTCCTGGGTGAGCGCCTTGCACGCGGCGCCTGGAAGGCTGCGCGCAGCAGTACCGCCCGCACCTCGCCCGTCCCCTCGCGCGCACCCAACAGTGTGCTGGTCTGCTGCCGCAGCCGCTGGCGCATGCGTGCCGCCTGCGCCATCACTGTGTGCCACGTGGCCATGTACCCTGGCCGTCCTCCTGCAGGCATGATGCCCACCGGCACTTTTGCGGCTATCAAGTGGGTGCTGGACGGCTCGGTGGAGAACGAGGTGGGTGGAGCGCTTGTTGGTGCTGGGTGCTGGCTGGTGTGCAGTACTCGGCCATCCAGCACGCTGCTCTTGGCCAAACCGAGTTGCACAAAGTGCTCCACTGGGGAAGTGAACCAGTCCCGTCAAAACTCCTACCGACCATGAACACGCCCAAGATGATGCCCTTCACCACATTACGCGTAGGCCAAGATCTTGGCGCTGGATGTGGACAAGGAGGTAGTTCACTGCCCTGCTCCTGATGGGTGCAGCTGGCGGCAGCCCTGCTGCTTCGCAGATGGGCATGCTGCTGCAAGCTTACTCATCATGTGGCCCCTGCAGGTTTTCCCGCGCCTGCGCGGCGTTTTCCTGGGCGACGACCTGCACCCGCCCGCGCTGGTGACCGATTTCGCCAACGGGCGCACGCTGTACCGCCTGGCCCGGTGAGCTGGCACACCCTCAGCACTGTGCTGTGCAGGCGTGGTCTGGTTTGCCCGACTGCAGCTCTGCCTGCCAGCCGCAGCACTGGTTCTTGTTTGGGCTAACATCAACTCTCGGCCTGCCGTTTTGTTGGCTGGCCTCCCCTGCAGGCAGCGGGGTCCGGACCGCAAGCTGGTGCTGCGGGACGACCTGCTGGTGCGGGTGGTCCTGCAGGCAGTCTGGAAGGTGAACTACCTCAGCAGCGTGCTGGGCATCGTGCAGCGCGACATCAAGCCAGACAACTTCCTGGTGGGTGCTGGCAGCTGAGCATGTCCTCATGCAAATTCAACTTGGCTTGCACATCAACCAGGGCAGGAATGGCTGGGTGTGGAGGCGTCCTGTGTGGCAAACGCGCAGTGCTGCGAGTGCACTGTGGTGCTCTGTGCGCTCGAGTGCTTGCAGCCACCTTTCTGACGGTGCTGAACGTCTGCTGGGTGCACAGGTGACGACAGCGAGCTCGGATGACGGCAGCTCCCGCACCACCAACGTGCTGATCAACGACCTGGGCGAGGCGCAGCGGTGGGCCGAGCCGCTGGCTGAGCTGCTGGGCTACTCCGGCAGGTGGGTGGTGCAGCCCTGGGAGCGTTTGGGTTGGGCAGCGGGGTTGGGTTGGTAAGAGCGGGGCCAGGGTGCGGGCTGCGCAGGGAGGAGTCCGTTTGGATGAGATCAACAGAGCAGCTAACCCAACCAAGCCTTTTTTTTACGCTGTCGGGACCCCTCGCCCTGCCCGCCCTGCCTGCAGTTTTACGGATTTCAAGGACTTCCGTGGCAACGTGTACGCGCAGACTCCTGAGGTGCACCTGCAGGGGCAGCTGCACCCCAGCAGCGACCTGCCGGCGCTGGGCCTGATGCTGTTCTGCATCACGCACAACAACCAGGCCGGCTTCGACGCTGGTGAGCCTTTTGGAGGGGAAAAAAGTTGCGTGTGGGTGGCAGGTCATGGCTTCATTGGGCGCGGCAGTGGGGTGTACAGCCTGGTGCAGCAGCACGCAGGTGCACTGCATGCTTCCAGCCAAGCTGACGTCCCTGCTTCTGCCACTCGTTCCCTCCTGCAGTCATGCTGCTGGCGCACCGGCTGTCCGAGTGCATCTTTGATGCCATTGCCGGCGGCATGCTGCCCTTCTCGCCTGGCGCCGCCGAGCGCGGCTTCCGCGCCGATGACGAGGTGTGGCTTCAGGTGAGGCAGGGGCAGCTCCAGCTGGAAGCCTGTTCTGCAAGCTGCAAGCTGCGATGGTGTGACACTATGCGGAGCATCTGCAGGAATCCTGGTGGTCCTGGAGTGTGTTGATGCCCACAGGGCATGCTCGCCCTGCCCTGGTGTTGCTGTCCACCGTGGTGACCTGCCCACCTGCGCCCCTTCTGCACAGGTGCTGATGCTGTGGCATGTGAGCTTCGCCATCATGATGGCGGCCACGCCAGAGCTGCGTGGCGACGGTGCCCTGCACTACGACATTTTGTCCGCATCTGGGGAGGTGCTGATGGCGCTGAGGAGGGTGAGCCTTTTTAACGCTTGCCAGGCTAGGGTCAGGGACCAGAGACTTTATGCTCTTCCAAACTGGAGTAGCGCACGAACCCAACACTCAACTCAACCGCTGAGCGCACGAACCCAACACCCTTCTGCCAAACTGTCCTGCAGGGTGTGGCGCCAGTGGTGTGCCTGCGTGCCGCGCTGCAGGCCTTCTGCGTGCTGGCACGGCCAGAGGTGAGCAAGGGAGGGACGCTAAGTGCCAAGCTCTAGTGGTACCAGCGCATGCCAGCCACACCTCTAAGCTGCCTCTTTGCAGTTCCTGATTGGTCCACGTGTGCTGCCCCGCGTGGCCCTTGGTAACAGTTTGAGATCGTCGCTCACCTGTCCCCATCTTGCCTTGCAGATCACCGCCCTCATCCCGGAGGCTGCGCGCCAGGCGCTGGTGCGCCACTACGCCATCCATTACAAGCAGCTGGTCAGGACCGAGCAGCGCCTGCGGGCAGCAGCCAGCTTGACGCCTGGCACGGTGAGTGTGGCGCCCTTGTTGGTCGTGGTTGACAGAGCACCGCTCTGGTTGTTTGCGGTTCAACTCATGTCTGGCGCGATGCGGGGCGGAATGGAATACAAAGGTTTGTGCGTTACTGACTGGCGTCCTGCGCGCGCTTCTCTGCTGTGCAGGTCAGCACGCTGCAGCTGCAGATCCGCACGCAGCCGATGCCCGACCTGCTTACCAGCGAGTGAGTTTCTGGCTTGGATCTCAGCAGGGCTACCGTGGCCAGCACTCTTGTCGGTCTTGTCTACACCTGCCACCTTCGCCAGCTCTGCTGATGTCCATCTGTCGCCCGGTCCACTGCAGGCACTATGAGGCGCTGCTGCTGGGTGTGCCCCAGCTGCCTGCCAACCCGGCGTTGAGCGTGCCGCGGCATGGCTGGCTCACCAGTGGCATGCTGTTTACACACGAGCTCAGCGTGGCGCTGGCTCTCTGGGCGCAGCCCGACCGCCTGCGCTCCTACGAGGAGGTGCTGCCCAGCATCCTCATGACTGTGGGTGAGTGGAAGGCTGAGAGTGAGAAGGCGTGAGGAGGGGCACACCTGGATTGACTTGTGCTGCGCAGCGAAGATTGCTCCAAACGCTCCTGCCTACCGCATGACGCGGGCGGGAGCGCACCAAGCTGCCCTAGTGACTCACCAATCATGCTGCATCCATTCGTTCCCCTGTGTAGGTGGCCAGCTGCAGGAGGGCTACGGGCTGGAGCGCCACCCCTGGCTAGACCACCTGGTCTTTCAGGCGCACCAGCAGGTCACCGAGAGCGGCCGTTTGGTGCGGCGGGCTGACGCAACCGTGCAGCAGCAGGCGCCAGGCAGCTGGGATAGAACGGCAGCAGAGCAGTTGCTGACCACGCTGCAGGCGCAGCTGGCGCAGCATGAGCGGGAGCATACAGCGGCGGAGCAGGCAGCACATGCAGCAGAGGTAGCAGGCGGCCTGGAACTGTTGCCGCATCTTGGCATTGAGGCCGGGCGGGTGGGCAAGCTGGTGGGCGATGGGGGCCGCGCCTGTGGCCCGGTGCTGTCGGGCGCCCACTTCCACAATGAGCCTCCGCGAGGCCCCCCTGAGTTTGCGCCTGCAGTGCAGTACGTGATCGACCATCTGGTGCCCGCCTGCCGCACAACGGCAGGCTCGCGCGGTGACCCGCTGCAGGTGTGCTGGCTGGTCTTGGGCAACTTCAGTTTGGGTCTTGTGGGGGCTGCCTAAGACCGGCTCTGCTCTGTGTTGTCAGCAGGACCAGCCATGCCGCACAGTCGGCTGCCCTGCTGTGCACTGCTCTTCCAACCCGTGTAACTGTGCTCCCCTGCTTCTTCATCCCCACCTGCAGGGTGTGGAGGTGGGCCTGGCTGTGGCTCGGGCGCTGCAAACCATTTCACCCGCCATTGTGCGCCTGAGCTCGCCGCCACCGGAGCAGGAGTCCGCAGTCGGTGCAGCACGCGGTGAGGCCTTTTGTCTGGATCAAGAAGAGCATTTACATGAGGCGCTGTGTTGCGCGTTGTGTGTCACGCTTGCCTTCAAACTTCGATGCAGCGCATGGCTTTAGCTTCTTGCCGGGATGCTGATTTCCAGCTCACCTTCACCCCACTTCTCTCCTCAGAACTGCTGCACCGCCACATCGCCTGCCTCATTGCCCTGGGGCTGATGGAAGCGCAGCAGGAGGACGTGCTGCTGCTCTGCAGCCCATCTGCGGCGCGCACTGCGGAGGCCCAGCGGCGTGTGGCAGTCATGGTGCCAGCGGCGCAGACGGCCATGGTGCTGCTGGTGCAGACGCTGCTGCAGCGCGGCTCCCCAGTTGCCTCAGAGGAAGTGCTGCTCAACCTGGCCATGACAGCCGTGTTTGCTGCAGAGTCGGCTCTGGCAGCTGACGGCCTGCGGATGCTCACGCACCTGGATGCTGCCACCGCAGCCGCCGCAGCTGCTCCCCAGGCAGCCCAGGCGCCAGCTGCCCAGCAGGTGGCCCACGCTGTGCTGCCCGCTGTGCCGCCAGCAGCTGCGCTGGAGCAGTCGCCACCCGCGGCCCCGGAGGCAGGTGCCAAGCTGGCGCCTGTGCCAGAGGCTTGTGCAGCGCCGGTGGTTGCCGTGCAGGCAGCAGAGGCCACTGGAGAGCAGCCCGCTGCCGCACCGGCTGCTGCTCCAGCAGAGGAGGTGCCAGTGGGAGCAGCCACCGAGCCCGCAGCAGGCCCAGCTGATGCAGTTTCGACAGAGCCTGCTGAGCCTGCTGAGCCTGCTGAGCACCACCAGGAGACAGTGCCCGCGGCACAGGTCAGCCAGGCAGCATCTGGGGAGGCAGCTGCTACTGTTGCAGCCCCTGATGCCGCTGCAGAGGAGAAGCAGCAGGCACCAGCAACAGGCGGCCACGGCGCAGCTGCAGAGCAGCGGGCGGCTTGCGTTGCGACAGGCCCTGCTGTGGAGGGCCAGGCGCAGTCGGCAGCAGCAGCACCAGACGAGGAGCAGGAGGTGCAGCGGCAGGCCACAGAGCCGGCAGCTGTGCTGCAGGCAGCCGGTCCAGCAGCGGTGTTGCGCCCGGCGGGGCCGCCGGCAGCAGGGCGAGCGGCTGCACTGCCGACTGGCCGGCGCTTGGCCACTGCAGGCCAGCTGCACCACTTCCTGGGCAAAAAAGCGCCAGCAGTGCTGCGGGAGAGCCTGGCAGCCATCCCCGAGGACGTGCCAGCAGAGGAGGCGCTGGCGCGAGCCTCAGATGACATACCTGCCCGCAGCGCGCTGCACACACTGCACACACTGCACCGCACCGCGCAGCGGTTGGGGTGGGAGCAGCAAGGCGGCGATGCAGCAGGGGATGCAGCGGAGGATGCGGTGGAGGCAGGGACAGAGGACGAGCCAGCAGGCGGCACAGGGCGCGCAAGTGAAGTGCTGCGCATGCTGCTGCGCCTCAACATCTCCTCCGCCACCAGCAAGGAGGTGAGTATTTGGCAGGTTGGGCTGTGTGGGCTGGCAGGATGATGGAGAGTCCAACGGAGGGAGTTGTTGCTGGTGGGAGTTCGCAATTTCACACGGAAGTTGCGACCCTGGAGTGGGTTCACGCCCACACGAGCGCCACGCGTGCTGCGCGAGCATCTGATACAATTAATTCATGCACCCTTCCCGTCTGTTGTGCAGAGCGAGATGCTGCTGCCGCTGGCGGCGCGTCAGGCGGCCCCGCGACGCGGCGTCAAGCCTCGGGCTGCGCAGCAGCTGGCCCCGGTGCCTGATGCGCACCAGGAGCAGCAGGATGGCATGCGTCTGCGCGGTGGCGCCAAGCGGGCACTGCAGCAGGTGGCGGCGGCTCCAGCGGCAGCGCTGCGCGGCATGGGCGGTGCGCTGGGTGGCATGCTGGGCACGCTGGGCACGCTGGGCGGCGTGCTGGCCAACCCGCTCAAGCAGCCACGCGCCAGCGAGGCCGACCTGGACAGCCTGTCGCCAGCCTCTCTGCGGAGGCGCCAGGGCGTGATGGACATGGAGGTGGACATGGAGGAAGAGAGCAGCCCACAGGTGGGCGGCAGGCTGTTGGGTCTGGTCGTTGGCAGGCGGAGGAGGCAGAGGAGGAGTGCAGGCAGGCCGGCATGGGTTATGCTGGGCAATTCTGCCTTGCCTCATGCCAGCCTGCTGCCAAGCAGCCTTATGTGATGCTTTATGTCATAATTTATGCCATTTTGTCACTGCCTCCTGTTTGCAGCGCGATGGCGCGGCCCGGCAGCCTGCCAGGACTGCCAGGGCCACCGCTGCAGCTGCGCGCCGCGCGCAGAAGGCGCAGGCGGCCATCCAGGCGGTGGCTGATGGCCCCATTGTGCCGCCAACCAACGTAAGCCCAGTGGAGTGGCAGTGGGGTGGCTGGGGCAGGGTAGGGGCGTTGGGGTGGTGGGCAAGCTGGGTGGGTGGGGTGGGAGGGCGCAGCGGCGGCGTCACGAGGCTGCGCCGCCGCCTGCAGAGTGGGCAGCCAGGGTGGCAGCACCTGGCAGCAGCTGGTGGGGGCTGGGGGTGGTGCACCCCTGTATTGTTTTGTCATGGGGTGAGAGTGGGCCCCGGGTGAGGAGCGTGGTTGCTGCATTTTCTTCTGCAGGCTGGCATACGTGCATGGCATCTGCCGCTTTGGCCCTGACTCTCGATGTCCATGATGCCCATGTGGCCCTCTCCTGGCCTTGCTCTCCTGCAGAATCTGGTGCGCCTGGTTGTACGCACGGGCTCTGTGCAGCTGGTGCAGCTGGTGCTGCTGCTGGGCCCTGGCGGCCTGGCTGCCCTCAAGTGCAGCCAGAAGCAGTTCCAGGCAGAGCTGGTAAGCGGTTCCTGTTGGCTGTCCTGCTATGCAATGCTCTGCAGCCGTGCCTGAGGCCAACATGCAGCCGTGCGTGATGCCACTTTCTCCGTCTTGACTGTCCTGGAATGCTGCAGCTGACACGTTCCCAAGCGGGTTTGCAACCTGACAACTCGTTCATTGTCCCCCCTGTCTGCAGAAGCACGGCCACGACCTACTGGAGAAGGGCCTGCTCACTGCACTCTTTGGCGAGCACGGCCAGCCAGCAGCGCTGCAGCAGTTTGCTGCCAGCCAGGGCGTGCGCGTGCAGGACGTGACCGAGGCCAACTTTGCTTGTGAGTGGCGGTTCCACGATGGTTGTTTACGTTCATGGTCTGTTTCTGCACATATTTCGTTGGCTCTGGTTTGATGTTGTTCACAGTCTGCTCGATGAGAACATTGGTTGCATGCCCTGGCTGTCGAGTCCGTCAGAGTTACTGCACCTACCGTCTCCCCACCCCACCCTCACCCCACCCCACCCCACGGCAGCGATGGTGGAGCTGGACCTGGCCTGCCTGCTGCCAACCGACGCGCCTGAGGCCGCTCGCAAGGCCATGCCTACCGCGCTGCGCTGCCCGGGCATGCTCAGCGCCGGCAGCACTACCGCGGCGCCGGCACAGGGAGCCGACAGCGGCAGCAGCAGCGAGGATGCAGCCGAGGCTAGCCAGCCTCCGGCGGCAGAGGTGGGCAGTGGTGGCGGTGGCGGCGAGCCGCCTGGCGGCAGCAGGACGAGTGAGGTGTACTGCTGCTGCAGCCGGCTGGCAGAGCTGCCCCCAGCTGAGCTCAAGGAGGCACGCGGCGCCCTGCTGGCGTGGATGAAGGCCAACAGCGGGATGCTGGCAGCAGTGCGGTATGGCAGCGAGGTGGAGGCCCGCTTCCGCCTCAAGACCAGCAGCACTTGGCACTCTCTGGTGGTCAAGCTGAGCTAGTGGAGGCCCGGCCTCCAGGCTGGAGCGGAAGGCTGGCAGCAGCCATGCGGCATGTGTGCAGGCTGGCAGTCGGTGCATGGCAGCACTGCGGGGTAGGCAGCCATGCTGCCATCTGCGGCGGCAGAAGCAGAGACACGTCAGCAGCCAGTATCTGTGCTTCTGGGCAAGCAGTCCGCTCCGCAGCAGGCTAATCAGATTTGACAAGCTGTAAAAGAATGTGTGTTGCCTGGGAAGGTCTAGGGCAATGGAGCAGAGGCCGAAATAAGTGCTACCAGCACTACCGGGGCCCAAGTTGGGCCAGAAGGGCAGGTGCAAACTCGGGGCTCCCCCAACGCGCGTTGGGGGACGTGCGCCAGCCTGGCGCAGGCACACCTCGGGGCACTGGCGCTCCTGGACAGCAGACGGCGGCTGCGCGCTTGCAGCACACCATGCCCAGATCCCCAGCATGAGTCACAGGTGCCTGCCGTCGATGCCGGCCATTGGCGCGGCGCATCAGGCATCAGCAGAGGGGTGGCTCCCCCAACGCGTGCTGGGGGAGGCCGCCACGCTGGCGGCACGGGTTGGGGGAGCCTGCTGGGGCGGCAGGCTGGGGTCTTGGATGTGGTTGTGGCGAGGTTGTGGGGTGGCAGCATCTGGCCCCAGCTGTCACAGGCTGCCGCAGCTGCTGCTGTGGCGACTTGCAAGGGAGTGCGGGGTGCCTCGCTGCCTCCGGCGCCCCGCGGACGCCTGCCGTGAGCTTGCTGCATTGCGTTGAGTCAATGCATCGCCGCCTGCGGCCTGCAAAGGCGCTGCCCCGGCGAGCCCCACACCCTCTGCTGCCGGGAGTCGCGCTGCAGCGCCCTTGGCATGCAGGATGAGTTTGATTGCGCGCACCGGGCGCCTTGGAATAGGCGATGGGGGCCGCGCCGCTCATGCCCGCCGCCGCCGTTGATGGCAGTGGCAGCGGCGGCCGCAGGCAGGGTGCCCTGCCTCACCGCCCTGCTGCAGCACTGTGCCAGGTGTATGGCAGACCAGAAGCATGGGTGGCTGCAGGCGGGATGCGATGGGCCTGCGCACCTGCTCCCCCTGCCGTTCCGCACGCTACTGCTCCCGCGAGTGCCAGGCGGGCCACTGGCCGCAGCACAAGCGCGAGTGCCGGCCCGCGTGAGCGTCCTTGCATCCTTTGCGATCCTGCCGTGCGTCGGCATGGTTGCCCGCCGCAGTTTGCGAACCCCTGCTCTTCCTTGCCTCTCGCCGCTTCGCCCTCACCGTCTGCATTCCTTTCATTCTAGTACCCTCAGTATGTCTCGTTTCGCTTGTGATCTTTCACCTGGTGGTGGGAGAATGGGAAGGAGGCAGGAAGGAGAGTGATGGGCAAATGTGGCAAAAATGCAGGCAATCGGTAGCCAGCCGCCAGGGCGCATGGGCGTGTGGAGGGTTTGGAAGTGAACTGATGCTGAAAGCGCTTGCGGCAGCCATGGGCGCACCACCCGAGCTGCTGGCGGTGACTGCGCAGCGCCACCTGGCGCCCGCCGACAAACCTGAACCCCTGGCAGTTTCTTACAACCAGCTCAAGCAATCGCTGGCCAAGCAGCAGGGCTGGCTCACTCTAGCTCAGCAGCTGGAGAAGCGGCATGGTGCCTGCCGACCGCGGAGCCGCCTCGGCTAGCCATCCTGGCTCCATGAACACCCACTGTTAGGAGTTTGTGAGCGGCGTGCGACCATTCCTGTTGCGAGCCACCAGACGGCACCTTGCCCCTGCCGCCAACCATCACGGACCTCAGCAGCAACCCGCTGAACGGCCCTCTCCACCACCCTGGGCAACCTGACCAGTTCCCATTTTCGGGTTTACAGTCTGCTTGCCAGCAAGTGGCGCTCGGCCAGTACCCTGGTCTGCCCATGAGGCCAGGGCCACCCGGTGGTGTTGCATCCGACGCAATGCCGTGCCGCCGTGCACGCTCCGGCGAGCCGGGGCGCCCAATCCAGAACGCTGACGGCACGTTTTTTCCATCACACCTCAGTCTTCCGGCCCTGCTTGGCATCCGCCGCCCGTTCTCAGCCTGCAAGAGCCAGCGGTTTGGTGGCCCTGCTCCCGGGCCCCCTCGAGGCGGTCCGGCTGCACCTGCGGCAAGGCCAGGATCTTCCGCTGAACATTATATTTAAATCTCTCATACGAAAGCTGTGTCTCAGCCGCTATGTGCGATAATCGCAGGCGGACTTGCGCTGCAGCCCGTGTGTTGGACGCGTCAAGGGCGCTCACATGACCTTGCAAACGTGCCGGCACACCAGCCTGCCGGTGCGGGTGCGCTCGCAGGGCTGAGTGACTGCCGCCGCCCTCGCCGCCCCCGCCGCCAGGCGACCGCTGCCGCCGCCACACATGCATGCGAGTTGCAAGCTTGTCGGCGAGCAGATGACGAGTTCGCTGCAGGTGCTGCTTGCAGGACTGGAATGTAGGAATGCGGCCTGATCAGCAGTGATTGATGCCGCCTCTGTGCGCAAAGGCGGTGGGCAGCAGCGCGCCTCGCATGTGCGCCTCCCCGCTGGTCCGCACATTTACCACCGACCTGTCAGCAATAGTGGAGCCGTGGTGGGGGCTGGATCAGGCGGCCTACACCCCCCTGCGGCGGCTTCAGGGGCAGGTGCTGGTTGTCATGCCCGAAGAGGCGCGCATGCAGCACCCTCAGCGTGCACTGGAGGCCGGCTCGCTCATGATGTTCCAGAGCGCGGTGGCGATGTCCAAAGTGGTGGCAGCAGACCAGCAGCTCCAGCAGGCTGAGCAGGCTGTGAACAGCTGCGGCAGCAGTGATGAGGCACTGCGGCCTGGGTCTGCTTTCGCTGATGGGCCTGCAGGCGCTGTCTCGGCCGGCAGCACCATCCGCTCTGGCAAAGCCTGGCCGGGATGGCCGCCCTCGCCTGCAGCAGACCTGGGCGTGGCCCTCCACAGGGCAGCGGGAGGAGGGGGCAGGGTGCCCCCTGAGTGGCGTTCTTGCTGTCGCACCCCCCGCCGCCCGTTCTCACGACCCAGGACATATCTGCCCAACCACCTCATTGGCAGCACTCTTGGGACGCCTGGGGCATTTGCGAGAAGCAGCCTGCTTCACTGGTGCACCTCAACCCGTCCTCCAACAGCCTGACCGGCCCGCTGCCGCCTGGCCTGACAATGGGCCTAAACAATAATGAGCCAACGGGCAGCCTGCCTGCCCACTCGGCTGTGCTGCGGCCAGTGGACTTGAGCGGCGGAGTTGTCGACCTCAGTTTCAACCGCCTGACGGGTGAGGAGTGCAGCCGCGTGTGTGTGTCGAGCGCTTGCGTGGTCAGCCTTGCAACCTCCCTGCGAGCTCCCTTGCATGCTGGTCGTGGCTTGAGAGGAGCATGCCAACAACCCGCCCTTGCCGCAGGCGCGCTGCCGGCAGGCGCCGTGAGGACGCGGCACCAGTGGGGATGCGTGGTTGTGGTGCTGCAGTGGGGCACCCGCATCTGCGGGCAGGCTGTACCAGCGACGTTCAAACCCAGGCGACTTGAATGCGTTGGGGGGCATGCTGGCGAAACGTGGCTAGTGCATCATGGCACGCGCCCATCACTGTGCAACCCTTGGTGCTACATGTTGCCTGCCCCCACCCACACCTGCTGCAGCTGCCTCCCTCTCTGCCTGGCGAGGACGTACGCCTCACCCCAGTGCGATGCCCCAAGGGCCCGCCAGGATAGGAACTCATCCCGCTGCAGCCAGGCGAACGCCTGCCTGCCCTTGAGCTGAAGGATGCATTCAGTGCAGAGCCTGCTGCTGCATGCCCGTGCATACGTTGGAGTGCATACGTTGGAGCGGCTCACAAAGCGTCAGTCCTCCACACCTGAGAAATTTTGCTTGCATAGGTATGCGCTGTAAGTGTTTGGCACGCTATCCCAGGCTGCGAAAAGCTGTGGGCCTGCGTGCAGCGCCACCACAACCGAAGGTCCACTTGTTGTGGCGGTGTGCCGACTGGCGTGTCTAGCCTGTGGTGCAGTCGAGTCGTTGAAGAGCCATTTTCGCCTGATAAACACAGCATGGGCAAGCCACACGTTACTGGTTTCCGATTAGCCTTCATGAAAAGCCTGCCCCTGGTGCTGCCTCAACCCCCTGCTGCGCAAGCCGCCGCGCCGCCGCCGCTGCCGCCGCTATACTTGAACCTTTCCAAGCCCCCGCGCGCCGCTAATTGGCCCGCCCAAGATGCTGGCGTTGAACTGCCCGCTCCTGCTGGGCGCTCAGGCGCCCGCGGCGTCGCGAGGCCGGCCTCGCCGCCGCACCCCCGTGCCCGCGCTCCCCAAGCAGCGCCAGCAGGACGGCCTTGATGCAGCGGCTTGGCTGGGCGCGCTCGCCGCGCCGCTCGTGCTGGTGAGGGCGGCGGCCGCGGCGGCAGCGGCGGCTGGGCTGTCGGCGACGGCAGCGGTCGATAGCACAGCGGTTGCGCTGTCTCGCTGATGCATGTATGTATCAGCTCGATCCCGCATGTGCAGACTCGGTAGCCTGGACCACTGCAACGCATCGCTGCGCAACCCGCCCCGCCATACACGCAGGCCCCGCCTGCACTCGCCGCCGCCGCGCCCGGCGGCCAGCTAGCGGCACCGCTAGCAGACGCCGTCGCAGACCCCAGCCTGCAGCAGCCGCTCGTGATGGCCGGGCTGGGTGTGCTGGCAGTCCTCGCGGCGGCGGATGCGGCGCGCAAGGTGGGCGGCTGGGGCAGGGCACGCCCGGTTGTGGAGGCTTCTGGAGCAGGCCTGTGGATTTTATGTGCACCGGCAGGACGGCGTTGTGTCTTGGCTTGCGCCGCTGCACGCACCGTGTTGAGTCATGGTCGTGCGCGCAAATCAAGATGTTGCAAGCACCATGCCGATGCCTGTCTGTGCAGGCCAACCGCGAGCTGGTGTGGGTCGGCGCAGTGCAGGTCCCTGCCGGCAGCTGGGAGGCCAAGCAGGCAACCGGCGCAGCAGCAGCGGCCAGCCGGACTGCGGCGATGAAACAGGTGCGCAGCTGGGCTAGGCTGGGCTGGGCTGGGCTGCCGTGTTTTGCCTGCTGATACCCAACCTGGCATGCATCTTCGGCCAGTGTGTCTGCCGGCCAGCTTTACCCCTCAGCCCGCATTCCCGCCGCCCCGTCAATCGTTGCGCAGGGCAAGCAGGCGGGCGAGGGGCTGGTGTGGATGGGCGCACAGCTGGCGCGCCCCGGCGGCACGCGCGCCACCGCCCTTGCAGCCACATCCGCCGCACAGACCGCAGCAGACACCTCGGCACTGCTCGCAGATGCTGTCACGCAGGCTCGCGAGCTGCATGCCCGCGCCGCTCAGCTGCGGGCTGCGATGGATGAGGTGAGCCGCTGGCACTCTGCTGCTGCCGGGGTTGCGTGGTGAGGATTGCAAACTCGGGTAGCGCCTGGTGCGCTCTGTGCCTTCTGCTGTGCTGTTGGGCCACTCACTGCCCTAGCAGGCCCCTCCCCACCTTCACCCATGCATCTCCATTCCATTTCCATGTTCCCCTCATGCAGGTCAGCGCCGAGCTGGCGCAGGTCAGCGAGAAGCGCTGCCTGATGCAGCAGCGGCTGGCGCTGGCTGAGGAGACAATGGCCCGCGCTCGGGCTGCCCAGCGCGCGGCTGCAGAGGCGGTGGCGGCAGTTTCGGCGGCGGCAACCCCCCTGCTGGAGGCAGCCGACGTGCCAGATGCTGGGCCGGAGGCCGCGGCGGCGGTGGCGGCTATGGCAATGGCGGTTGTCGAGGCGAGCCAGGTGAGCTGGGTGGGCTGGTCGGCGGTGCGCTTGTCAAAGGGAGGTGGCACCGCCCGGTTGTGCAGGGTGCCACCAGCTGCAGTGGCAACGCCTCGTTACCCAACAGCCCGGAATCCCCCACCTTCTGCAGGGGCAGGAGGAGCCCTCTTCAGGGGCTCACGCGGCAGTCACTGCAGACCATGCCGGCGGCAGCAATGGCGCGCAGCATGCAGCGGCAGATGCAACCCCGGCCGCAGCAGCCGCCGCCAGCAGCAGCAGCAACGGCAACGGCAGCCACGCCCCGCCCTCCCCTGCGGCGGCTAAGTGGGACCACTCCAGCCGAGTCATGCCCGCAGGCGCTCCCCCGCCCATCACTCCAAAGATGGGCGCCGCTGCTGCGCCGGCTGAGGCTCAGCAGGAGGCTCAGCCCGCAGGCCAGCCGGCAGCGCAGCAGGCCAGCGGCATGGGGGCCGCTGTGGCAGTGGCAGCCTCGGAGCCCGCGCCGCTGGCTGTGGATGCAACAGCAGCAGGCGCCGCTGAGGAGGCACCCGGAGCCGCAGCTCCTGCCGCATCCACTCCGGCTGCTGCCCCAGCGGCCACCCGCAGCCGCGGCAGCAGCCCCGCAGCCAGCAGCAGTAGCGCGCTGAGCAGCGCCAGGCCCGCTGCGGCGGTGTGGACTGACCCGGTGTTTGCTGCCCAGACGCTGGCCAAGTTTCAGGATGCGCGGGTGGCCACAGCTGAGGAGGCCCGGGTGAGTGAAGAGGTGTGACGATCAAACATCGGGGTGTGCACTAGTGTGCGCTCGCCCAGAGTAGGTTCAGTTGTCACACTGAGATGCGGCCATGGCTAAGGGGGGTGCGGGTGACAGGCAGGTTGGAGGTGCAGCCCATCACCTGGCGTTCCAGCTGCTGCCTTGCAACTCTCTTTCCGCCTTTCAGGTGCTGATTGAGAAGGGCGGGTACACGTACCTGGATGTGCGGCCCACCATTCAGCTGGAGGAGGCGGGGCGCGTGCGGCGGGGCGTCAACGTGCCCTTCGNGGGTGGGATGTACACGTAACGTTACCACTGGGATCGCACCCACAGCATGGCAGCATGCTCAGCGAGCCAACCTGGCAGCCTTGCGCGCAAACGCTTCCCATCACCCAGGCCAGCGTGTGTACAGGCATGCCACGGGGAGGGCGGGGTGCTGCCAGCCTGCTACAACACTGAGCGAGTGTGTGTCATGATGTGCCCTGCCCCGCTGCAGGTGGAGCGCGTGTACAAGCGGGAGACGGGGGCCAAGGTGCTGGAGGCCTGGCCAAATGAGTACTTTTTGGAGCAGGTGGGCGGCTCTGCCGGGCATCTGTTTGCATTGGTGTATCACGCCGCTGTGCGATGGGAAGCCCTCGGTTGCGACGCGCAGCATGGTTTTGCGCGGCGGCGGTGTACATTTCGAAGCCACCGAGCGCGCTACCCACTCCCAGCTGACCTTCTGCCGCACTGCCCTGCCCGCTGTATTGCCCTGCAGGTGCTGTGGCAGTTCCCCTCCCGTGATGCCTTGGTGGTGCTGAGCTGCTCGGACGGCAAGACGCTCACCCCCCAGGCGCTGGTGCGTTTGGCTGTCCTGGTCGCCAGCTCATGAGCAGCCTGCGGTGCAGTGCTATGCCCACGTTGATGCCGCCGCCGCTGGCACGTGCCGCCGGGGCGCGTCGCCATCGGCTTGCAGCCCGCAGCCGTTCATCCTGCCCCGGTTCCTTCCTTCAATGGAGTGCACTCACGCTTGCCGCCCTGTCTGTGGGTTCCGTGTTGGTGTGCAGGAGCAACTGGAAGGGGCTGGCTACGCGCGCGTGGTGGTTCTGGAGGGGTGAGGGCCTGGCTTGCAATGGGGCTAATGCGGAACATGGGCGCTGACCTGGCCTGCTGCTGGTGCTCTGAGGGACGGCAGGCATGGCTGCGGCCAAACGTTGCTGCGGCTGCTGCGTCGCACGTGCACTTGCGCCCGCGTGCTTAAGGCTGTACCTGCTTGCTTCTGACTCCTTGGCTGCCCTTGCGTGGCCCGACTGCCCTGCAGCGGCTTTGCCGCCTGGACCCAAGTGTTTGATTCCAAGGGCCACCGCCGGCGCGCCTGAACCGGCGGGCTGGCTGCGACAGCCAGGCGCTGCAGGTACCATCGATTAAATTCAGCCGGTGGCATCCGCCTGAAGGGCAGCTGGCACAGTGGGTACTATTGATTGAATTCAGCCGGAAGCATTGGCGCACCGGCGGCTGCCTGAAGAGCAGCTGGCGCTCCCCTTGGCCGCAACAGGCAACAGGCAGCACCTGGCGTTTGAACCTATGATCCTTGCCCTGTCAAATTCATCCTCGTCCGAAAGCAAATGAAAAGCCCCTCATTCATGTGGTTCATGTCCATGTCTCATCAACAGTACCTTGTGTCTGTCTGCACTGTCCTTTTGTGTGTGCTTTGTGTGCTTGCATTCGTCATCATTTCTAGCCCTGCCTCGCCCCTTGCCTGCCCTGTGCTTTCATTGTGCCGTCCATTCTTCCCTCGCCTTGCCCTGTCTTGGGTCCTGCTTTCCTTTGTGGCCTCTCCCTGCAGCCATGCATTTCGTCATTCCTTACGAGTAAAAAGCAATCCAACATGCTTGGCAGGCGTGGTCGGTGCGGTGTCATGCAGCAGCTCGGACGGGGGCAAAGGGCAAGCTGAATGGACACATTACATGAAACACAGGGCAGCAAAGCGCCACGCAGTGCACGCAGTGCTCAGGCGCGCCGGCACTCGCGCTTGTGCTGCGGCCAGTGGGCCGCCTGGCATTCGCTGGAGCAATAGCGCACAGCGCGGCAGCGGGCGCAGGAGCGCAGGTTGCTGCCCGCAACCCGAACATCTGCTGGACAGTTCTGGCTGGCTGGAGGGCAGCCGGTCACCCAGCTGACAATTGCGTCCCTCAGCGAGATGGGATAGTAGCAGGGCAGCTGGGCAGTGCTCTGGATCTGTGCAATGAGCTCCCGCTCGGCCTGTGCTGCTGCATCTGCTGCAGCGTCTTCCTTCTGCACCCATGCAAACGCTGCCCCCACCAAAAGCCCTGCCGCCACACCGGCCGGCGTCGGAATGAAGCCGCTGAGCCGAATTCCATCATCGCCATTGTCGCCACTGCCGCCCAACAGGCTGCCGCTGTAGCCGCCGCCGCCGCCTGCGCCATTGCCCCCTGTGGCACTGCTGCTGCCTCCAAATGGACCGCAGGCATCGCCTGCACTGCTGCCGTCTCTGCTGCCTCCCTCGGCAGTGCCCCCGCCGCTGTCACCCTGGCCTCTGCTGGGGGACCGTGCCATGAGGGCAGCACTGCCTTCTCTACGCGTAGGCGGCTGGCTGGCGGCAGCGCAGGCGCTGTCCGCCCGGCGGAGAAGGGCCAGCACGGCTGCTCGCCTTCCGCCAGCGGCAGTGGCGGCGGCTTGGGCGGCGCCAGCGGCGCTCAGGCCTCGGCCTGCTGCCACCAGGCTGCTGCTGGCGCACACCCCCTGCCCGACGGCCTGCGGTCACACTGGCGGCCGCCAGCCTGCCCGGGCGGGCGGGCTGGGCAGCCGAGGCCCACGCCCTTGAGCTCAGTGCGGCCGCTGCCAGGCTTCAGCCAGCTCCCAATGCAGTGTGAGGAGTGCCAGGAGGAAGCAGCAGGGGAGATCAGGCCGAGGCAGGCGTGGGCGCCGCCGGCAGCACGCTGAGACCGCTTGGCAGCGGGTGCACGGGCAGAGAATTGGCGGGGAGCCAGGAAGCTCAATGGGCACGTCTGGGCCGTGCTTCTTATTGGTCGGGTGCTAGGCCACAGGTCAAACCAGCTGCTCGCTGAACCTGGCGATGTTGCTGCGACAGCTGCGGCTCCGTGCGCTACTGCAGCAAGGCCCGCAGCCGTGCACACTGGCGGGAGCACAAGACGGCATGCCGGCGGCTGCAGGCTGCCACGGCTTGCAGTGCGGGTGCCCGGCAGGCCAGCGAGGCTGGCGCTGCAGGCCACAGCCAGGCCTGACTACCCCCTCAAAACCCTGCCTCTTCCAACAGCCACCGTGTTGCATTCTGGGTTGCTGCCGGTTCTACATGCTGTGTGCCTCGCCACTTCCTTCACGCTGCATCGCTTGCTTCACTAGCCCCACTGCCTGTATCACGTGGAACCATGCTGAAGCATACTAGCTTGCACCCTGCTGGTGCCACGCACGCGCCAACCAGCGCTTTCAAGTGCCCCTCCTGCTGCGCTGCACACGTCTCCTTTCCAGGTCGGCTGCGGTACGGCAGCAGCATTGCAAGATGATGCTCTAACAATGAAACTCAGAACAGGGTGGCATGCACAGGCAGCAGCAGTGGGCACACAGGGATTGGTGGGTCAGGGTGTGAAACCAAGCAAGTGGAAGTTGGGCAGACACTTGGGCAGGCACCATACACTGCAGGCTCCTCAGTGCTCAGGCGCGCCGGCACTCGCGCCTGTGCTGCGGCCAGTGGGCCGCCTGGCATTCGCTGGAGCAATAGCGCACAGCGCGGCAGCGGGCGCAGGAGCGCAGGCCCACTGCGGGCTGCCCGCAGCCGGAGCAGATGCTTCCAGTCATTAGCAGCTGCATCGCGCCGGACAGCCGTGTCTGCACCTGCTGCGCCTGTGCGCCACTGGGAGCTGTCAAAGCAAGAGGGGCCGCACCACTCTCCAGTGCTGCCAGCTGCGCACGCAGGAAAGGAATGTTCTCTGCTGTGAACCGTCGAGCAACCTCAAGCGACTGCACCCAGGACTGGGGCAGCGCTGCCTTGCAGCTCTGCACTTCAAGCTCCAGCTGGCTGTAGCTGTCAAGTACGCCCCGAAGCATGCTGGCGGTGCAGTTCTGCAGAGGCACGGACAGCGCTACAGGCACTGCTGCAGTTGCACAGCGGAAAGCCCAGTACACGCCGCGCTGCTGTCGCGCCAGCTGTGTAGCGTGCACCAGGCGCTGCAGGTCTGCTGTGGTCGCCTGGCCGGCTGCTGTGAGCACCATCGCATCAGCTGTGGTGCAAATGGCTGCCAGGCTGCCAGGCTCCAGTTGCAGCCACCTCGCTGAGGCAGCCTGGACGGTGGCTTCCGCTGCGGCGGCGGCACGCTGCAGGCCATCAACATCCATCACACCTGTGGTTGAATCGAAGTTAGCTGAAGGCGCCAGCCCGAGCGCGATCTGGATGCTCAACCGGTGGCAAGCAGCCTCAAGCTGATGCTTGGTGAGGGGCAGCGAGCCGCCAGGCTCGTCAGCTGCAAGCGCCTCCAGCTGCCGGGCCAGAACGACATGGAAGGCGGGGCAGCGCAGCAGGGCTGCGGTATCGGCTGCCAGCTGCGCCTTGGCCTGCAATGTCTCGGTGCTCCGCATTGCTACCAGGTAATTGAGCAACGTGGATGTCAGCACAGCAAAGCTTCCACCATTTGCGGCCTGCTGCAGCACTTTCCAGTAAGCCCTGATGTGCTCCAGAGGGCTGGGGTCAAATACTGCTGCCTGCGGGCACAGGTGGTCCGCTTGCACCACCGTGAGCACAGCGCACAGCACCCTGCACCAGCGGCGGGGAGCATGCAGGGCGAAGGTTTGTGCAGGAGCGTTGGCAAGCAAATAAGTATGATGCACGCTCAGCCAGTCCCTGGTTGGCGCCGCACCTGCGGGTGGTGGCGGGGTCGCCCAGCGGCAGCGCAGGCTGCGGCTCGACGCCTCCGTCGCCCTGCTGCAGCGGCAGCAGCTCGCAGGTCTGCCTGCCCAGCTCCACGGACGTGATAAAGGCCTGCACCTCGGGGCTGCGCTCTGCTGGGGGCACGGCTCGGGCCCTGGCCAGCCTGCGCTGCAGGAAGGCTGCCCCTGGTGCCTCAGCAGCCATGGTGGTGTGACAGGGTGGTGTGGAAAGGGGCTGATCGATCAGCAGCCAGCGTACCATGGGTGCATGTGCACCGAGCTGCTTCCTGCCAGCCTCCATGCCTTCTCTTCTCGGCGCCCCTGCCCTCTGCAGACGTTCTACAGGAGCAGCAAACTGTACAATCAGCAGGCAGCAAGCTCCAGCAACGGTTAACCAGCCCAAAGGCCGCCACCCACACCCACTCGGCCAGCTGCTGAGCCTCCCCTCCTGAAGGTCGGCTCCAGAGCTTGTTAGGGTGCCCTCGTGCCACACTACAGCCTTGGACAGAGACTGGCAGGGCGCCTGACCTGCGCTACCGCCATAGCCGTCGCTGCCGACCACCGCCCGTCCACTCAACCGCGCCTTACACCCCGCCCAGGTTGCAGGAGCGCTCACCATGGCGTCCGCAGCTGACATTCCTGCGTTGATTCGTCAGCTGCGCAGCGGCAGCCGGGTAGCGCAGCTGCAGGCGGCCAAGGCGGTTTCGGCTCTGGCTGAAGCGGGCGGCGAGGCTGCCGCCGAAGCAGTTGTGGCGGCGGGCGGTGTGCCGCCGCTGCTGGCCCTGCTGGGTGGCGGCAATGCAGCTGCCCAGCAGACGGCAGCTCACACGCTGTTCGAAATGGCCGAGACCAGCGCAAGCACTCGGACAGCAATCCTGGAGGCTGATGGTGTGCAGGCGCTGGTCCGGCTGCTGGGCTGCAGCAGGGCGGTGCAACCACAGGTTTTGAGCAAATGCGCCGCAGTGCTGATGGCACTGAGTTGCAGCGGAGGTCCAGACCCGTGCCGCCTGATCCTGGCAGCAGGCGGCGCTCCAGTGCTGGTCGGCCTGCTCAGCCATGCCAGCGAGGTAGCACAGCTGGGAGCAGCTGCAGTTGTCAGCGCACTGGCGGGGCCCGGCAATGAGGACGCAGTGCCGGCCCTGCTGGCTACCGGCTCTGTGCAGCCCCTTGTTCGCTGCATGGTGAGGGCCCAGTCGCCGTGGCTGGTTGACCAGGCAGCAGGCGCTCTAGCCAATCTGGTGAGGCAGGATGAGCATGGCCAGGCAGCGGTGCAGGCAGCAGAGGCAGGTGTCCTGCCATTCCTGCTGCGGCTGTTGGACAGCAGTAATGGCAGCCAGCCGTACTGTGATTTTGCAGCCTATGCGCTGTGCAACACTGCAGTGACGCTCGCTGCTCTGCAACAGCAGGGGCAGACGTTTGCAGCAGTGGCAGCTGAGTGTACTGCTGCTGGTGCAGTGGCAGTTGCCGCCCGCCTGCTGAGCCAGCAGCGTGATTTCAACATGCAGCGTGCTGGGGCGGCAGTGATCTGGCTTATAGCCAGCAGCTGTGAAGCGCCGGCTGCAGAGCTTGTGGCGGCAGGGGTGGTGCCGCAACTCTTGAAGCTGATGACTATGGAGGATGGCGACTTAGCGCGCATCTCTGCCAAAGAGGCGCTGCGCCACCTAGCGGTGGCCTCTGCCGAGGCAGCTGCAGCTGTAGAGGAGGTGGGGATGGCGGCCAGCCTGGGGCTGCAGCAGCTGCAGCAGACGCCGAACGAGGCGGAGCTTGGCGGAGCCATCAGGTGCGGTTCATGTCGTAACTTGTGGGCGGCTGTAAGATGTGTTTCAGGTCTGGGTCAAGCTGGCGACCTTCTGTGTTGCCGACTTGTCGCCTTTCTGCAACTGCAACTGCGTGCGCGCTGAGCCCAACCCCATGCTGCCCTCTGCAGCAGCACAGTAGCTCCGGGGCAGAGCAGCAGCCCAGATGGCGCAACTGAGAACGCTCACACGTCCAGCCTGCGCAGCCCTGCCACCACAGCACAGCCGCAGCGGCCTGCTCGAGTGTGCGCAGCAGAGGGCTGCGGCGCCACCCACGGCTTGAAACGCTGCGGCGGCTGCGGCACGGTGCGCTACTGCAGCGTTGAGTGCAGCCGTGCGCACTGGCGGGCACACAAGGCCGAGTGTCGCCGCCTGCAGGCGGCAGCCAAGGCTGCAAAGCAAGAATGCACGCAGGGCTAGCCACCACGTGTTGCACAGGTGCAGCCCGTCCCTCTTGTCGATTGCTCACTTGACAACTGCATGCGGTTTGGATGCTTGCACAATGATTTGCTGTACATAGAACAGCAGCACCGGTGAGGAAGCAACTCCAAGCATGATTGTGTGAGTGATGGTGACGGCCGCACGGAACAGGCTGGGCGTGCGTGGCTGGTGGTTGGTTGGTGAGCGTGAGGCTCGGAGGGGTGCGTGGAAACGACCCGCAGTTGGAGCCGCACAGCACGGTTCAAGGTCGCGCCGCGTTTGCGGTCGCACAGAGCATCCTTGCACCTTCCGCGCCGCCGCGTGCGGACCTCATTGAGCACCCTGTGCAAACTCTGCCAACCTTTGGCAGCACAAGGAACCTCGAGGGAGTGGTTCCAGCTGCATGCAGGCCATGGTAGCCGCAACCAGAGCCCAGCGCATTCTGCCCCTGCGCAACAAAGCTTCGAGCCGAGGGGCACCACATGCATGGTAGCTCAGCACATGACATCGACAGCTTTACAGGTATCAGTGGAAAGCGGGCAAGTGCACAGAAGATCATTCTACAAATCAACACAAAGGGCCATCAACACAAAGCTTTATTGCATTCTCAACTTGCCCTCGGGCCACAGTCAACAAAACGTGCCCTCATTTGCCGCCGCAGCAGCTGGGCTTGGTTGCCGGCTGGTCGCCGCCGCAGCACGCTCCTGCTGCCGCCCCTTCCGATGCCGCGCCACTGCCCTCGCAGCCTGCGCAGCCGGGCACCCGTGGCTCTCCGCTACAGCAGCAGCACTTGCCGCTGCCGGCGCCGCATGTGTTGGCCGTTCCAGCCTGCTCGTCCTCATCGTCGCTGGCCCCGCTGCAGCAGGCGCAGCGGTCCAGCAGGGCGCACGGGCAGCCCGGGGCGCACAGGCAGCCGGGGTTCTTGCGGGGAGTGCTGGGCTGCATTTCCGGCGCCTCTGCTGCAGCCGCCGCCGCCGCTGCTGCTGCTGCCGCTTGCTCCTCCCTGCCCCGGCTAGGCTTCAGTGGATCTGCCACCTGCGACTGCTGCTCAGCCTGCTGCTGCTGCTGCTGCTGTTGCGGCTGCTGTTGCGGCTGCTGCTGCTCAGCACCTGCCTTGACAGCCACCGCAGGCAGCGGCAAGGGCGCCGCAGCCGCCGGCACTGCCGCCGCCGCTGCGGGTGCTGCCGCTGCCGCAGGCGCGCTGCGGGCGGCTGCCGCCGCCTTCCAGAAGTCAGCAGGGGTCTTGCCATCCTGGGTGCAGCAGGTGTCCCAGGCAGCTGAGCCGGGGGCGCAGCGGCTGACCAGCAGCAGCACTGCCTGGCGGGCGGCCGCTGGGTCGGGCAGCAGAGCTGCCAAGTGCAGCGGGGTGAGCCCCATGGGGCCTGCAGTAGGGAAGACCCGAGCCGGCAGGTTGCTACAGCAGCTGTGCATGTGCATCAAGGCTGCACATGGCCCTTGGTTGCAATACCGCTTGCATGCCGAGTAGCCATGCCTTTGTGATACGAAAGAAACGCACAGCACGGTGCCGGCAACAGCCATGCCCACTCACCCGCCAGGTCGCAGCGCCAGGGGCTGCCCGCATCCTCTCCCCAGGCCAGCACAGCACGCAGCGTGTCTGCGCAGCCCGACTGCACGGAGCGGTGCAGCAGCGACAGGCCGTCGGCGCAGGCCAGCTGCGGGAACGGATGGGGAGAGTGAGGTGGGCGATCGGTGCGAGTGAGGCAGGGGATCAGTGAGGGCGTGGCAGGAGATCGACGCAAGCACGTGGAGCAGACCAGCAGCAGGAACGCGCAGGCGTCAGGCAGACCAGGGTCACCGCATCAAAGCAAAAGCTGCAAACTAGGCGGCAGCAGGTGACAGTGCCCCTGCACTGCCGCACCTCTGCTGCACGTTGCATGGCGGCTGCACTGGTGGCCTGGATGGACAGGTGCAGCTGTGCCAGGCCGTCCATGCGAGACAGGGCACCCGCCACCGCCCCATCGGCTGCCCCCGGCTGCAGCGCTCGCTGCAGCACGCCTGCGGCAGCAGCGGCGCTGCCGCCACTCTGGGACTGCAGCACCGACAGCAGCAGGCCGGCGGTGGCGGGCAGCCCAGATGCGACAGCCCAATACAGCAGCCTGCGGACAAGAGGGGTGCGAGGGGTGGCGATGACTTGCTAGATTGCACACCGACCGGCTGCTTGTGCTGCCAAGCTGCCCTTCCTGCGAGAGTTCAACGCTCCAATCAATTGCTGGCAGTGCTTTACGTGAAGCCACGGCTGGGCAGCAGCAGGCAGCTATAGGCTTGCAGGCCATCAAGCAGCAGCTATCAACAGCACTGTGCTGCACTGGTGAGCACAGTGCCCACCTGGCCGCCGTGGCCTCCACCAGCTGGTACTGCATCTTTTCGGGGCGGCCCAGCCACTCGTGCACCACGCCCAGCTGCAGCAGAGGGGATAAGGTGAGCAGATTGTGCCAACACGTCGAGCTGGGCTTGCAGGGGGCTCAATTGTTGGCCCACCGCAGTGCGCCAGCAGCAGGTTGGCACGAAGCAAGGCAGGCTGCACCCGACACTCGCCTGGTCCAGCAGCTGCTGCGGCAGGCCGCCGCGCTGAGCCAGCGCCAGCAGCTCAGCGTGCACAGCAGGGGAGGACACGACCAGCACACGGGCACCTGCAGGGTCCAAGGCGGAGAGGTGGCAGCAGAGTGTCTCATGGCTACACCACCCCACTGCACGGAGGCACGTGCAAGCGGCAAGAAGCGGCGCCAGTTGCTGTCCATGTGCGCCCCAATCGCGTTTCCAGCAACTCCCGCAAGCCTGCAGCGGCGCGAATGCCCACCTTTCGGCGCCGTGTAGGCGCGGCGCTGGATGTCAAGGTGCAGCAGGCCCGGCAGCAGCCCAGGAGCGGCCTCTGCTGAGCTCTGCCCCAAGTTCACAGCAGCTGCAGCCGGCAGCAGCAGCCGCACGCTTTGCACGTTGGCCTGGCCGGCACTCACTCGTCGGCTGCTGGCTGTGCTGGCTGTGGGGGTGGCTGCAGCCGCTGGCTCCGCTCCTGCGTGCCCGCCGCAGCACGGCGGCGGCAGGGTGCTTGCGGCGCCTGCAGTGCCTGCTTGCGGCACCAGACCAGCCAGCTGCAGCTTGCGCACGCAGCAGCCGCAGCACCGCTGCTCAAATGAGGCGGCGGCGGCCGCCGCTGCAGCTCGGGTGGCAGGGTCTGCATCGCTGCCGGGCTGTACGGAGGCTTGACAGGTGCAGTCACCGCACAGTGCTGCAGCGGGCTGCACGTAGCGCCCCTGCAGTCGCATCAGCAGCTGGCAGTCGTTCTGCAGCATGTTCAGCCCTGCCACGCGCAGCTCGGCTGGCTGAGAGGCCAGCAGCAGCGGCGGGGACACGTCCAGGATGGCCGGCACAGTGCGCGCAGCAGGCGCCGCATCTATGTCCCAGGTCTGCGGAGCAGTGGAAAGCAGACAGGGTTGCGGTGTGAGCCGTTGAGGCTACACTCGAGCAGCAGCAGCAGGTGCTGTCAAACCATCAAGCGCACCGCAGGGGAACTGCCAGCGAGAGCTGCAGCCGCAGCCAGCGGGCACGCAGGCCAGCAAGCATGGAACCCACCTGCCGCAGGCGGCCGCGGTGCACCAGCGCCACGTGGCTGCCCGCCTGCACTAGCATCGTCTTGCTGCGCCACAGCGCCTCGCCTGCAGGGGTGCGGGAGATGGGGGAGAGGACCGGTTGTATGGGGTGCAGAGGAGAGTGAAGGCGGCTTGGCGAAATCGACGACTAATAGCATGCGCCTGCTGCCAAACAAGCGCCTGGAGCAACGGAACGGTGCCATCAGGCCGCATGGTGCATGGCACACTCGCAAATCATAGCAAGCACAGCTGCGCACCTGATGCCAGCATCTGCTGCACGACTCGCCGCACAGCAGCAGCAGGCACAGCTGTAGGCTGGGCCGGAGCCTCTGCAGCCCGCTTCCGCCCACAGCAGCCTGCCGGGGAGGCCGCTGCAGGCTCGCTGCGGCTTCCAGCTGCGGCTGCAGCAGCTGGCCCGGCTGCAGCCTGCTCAGGCTTGGGCTGGCAGCAGCAGGCGGGCTTTGGCGAGGCAGCCTGCTGGCCCTCGGCCGATGCAGGATGCGCTCCCTCAACCTGCTGCGGCTGCTGCTCCACTGGCGGCGCCTCCTGCGCCTGCTCCACGGGCTGCTCCGCCTGCTGCGCCTGCTGCTGGCCTAGGCGGGCCGCTGCAAAGTCTGTCAGCAGCGCCTGAGCCGTGAGGTGCACGCAGCCGGGGCGCAGGTATCCCTCAAGCGAGCCCACCGCACCCTCAAACCACGTCCTGCAGGGCAGCGCAGTTGGGGGGCTGCTCAGCGCTGCTCAAGAGCTGCCCCTGGCCGGGTTGCAGCCGGCCTGGGATGCAATCTGCAAGATGTGGTCACCTGCAAGTTGCCAGCCTCAAACCCAACCCAGCCAGCAGCTCTCCACGCCCTCACCTCAGGTGCTCCCTCAGGTTGGGCGGCAGCTCCGCCGGGGTGCACCCAAACAGCTTGACCGACACGGTGGCCAGGGTGGGTGGCGGAGCACTGCAGCAGGGCGGCCGGGTGTGCTGCGGCACGCTGGCAGGTGGCGCCAACGTTGCCGGAGCTACTGCTGCCGCCTGCCCCGGCGCAGCCACAGGCGGCAGCTGCACCACTGGCGGCCCGGCAGCCGCCTGCTGCAGGGTGGCGCCCTGCAGCAGCACAGGCATACCCAGCACGGGGGAACCTGCCGGCGGCACCTGCTGCTGCATGATGCGCTGTGCCATCTGCAGGCTGGCTGGCTGTTCCTCCCGGGCCCAGGCCCCCGGCTGGCCGCCGCCGCCCATTGCTGCCGGCGCAGCCCATGCCTGCTGTGCCTGCTGTGGTTGCGCCAGCGCCAGGTCATCGTCTTCCCCCAGGTTGGCGTTCAGCCAGGCTTCCAACTCATCCGCCAGCCCGCTGTCGCAGCCCTGCTGGCACTGCCTGCCCGCCTCGTCGCCGCCGAAATCCCCAAACGCAGGCAACGGCCGGGACAGGTCCACATCGAAATCCAGCAGCGGCAGTGGCGGCGAGGGCGGGCAGACCGGCGCCTGCGGCAGCTGCAGCGGGGCCGCCAGGCCAAACTGCGGCGCGGCTCGCAGCCCTGCTGTGGCCGCTGCGCCCGCTGCGGTCAGCGCTGTGGCGGCAGCCGAGCCAGAGGCTGAGCTGTCACGCACGCTGCTGCTGGCGGGGCCGCTGAGGCAGGGTTGGGCAGGGGCGCCCGCTGCAGAGCCAAACGGCAGCATGCCGCCTGCCTGCGGCTGTGCCAAGCCGAGGCTGAGTGGGTCCGGGCAGGAGCCGATGGCCGCTGCTGCTGCTGCCGCTTCTGCCTGCTCAAACAGAGCACTGGCGCTCTGAACCTCTAGCAGGTCGGAGGTTGGTACCGAGCGGCTGCGTTGGCGCCGCGAGACGCCACCCCCAGCTACCGCCTCAGCTGCTGCCTCCACGCTGCTGGCAAGCGGTGGCGAGGCGTCCGCCTTGGCCCGGCTGCGTTTAGCGAGCTGCCCTGCGGGAGCTGCCTGCCGCCGCCGCTGCTGCTGCTGCTGCTGCTGCTGCTGCTGCTGCTGCTGGTGGGTGTCTCCGCCTGCTGCAGCCGCGGCCCCGGCGGCAGCAGCCGCCTGCTCCTCCTGCCGCTTGCGCCGCCGCGCATTGTGCTTCTCGAGCTGCTTGCGGCAGCTGTGCTTGCCGGCGTCAAACTCTGCGGTAGCGAGGTGGAGCAGCAAGGTGTTATGCTGGACTTTAGAAGGGAACTTGCAGGAGAGCAACATTGCAAAGCCTCGACAGCCCTGCTGTCTCAGGCAATGCATCGCAACACACCCCGCCGCCTGCCTCACCATCAAGCGTGTGTGCGTGGCCGCAGCGCTGGCAGAAGCGCAGCTGCTGGCCGTCGCGCAGGAAGACGTCGGCTTTGATGTGCACCGGGCAGATCCTGGGGGGCAGGGGAGGGGGCATTTAACGAGCGGGTGAGCCGCAGGGCCTCCGATGGCAGTCGTCAGCTGTTGATGTGAATGGGCACTGATCCTGCCTTGAATCCGAGGATACAAGCTGAGGTCCAACTGTGCAGGCTTTTGCACTATGGGTGACAGCACTGATTGCCACGGGCAGCATGCCGAGCTTGCCCGAATGTGTGGCTGCGGCCTCGAGTTGTCTGTACGGTACCAGCGCAGCCAGCGCTTCACGTGCTAAAGCTCCCAGCCATCACCCTGCAGCATTCCCTCACTTGTTGCGCTGATGGTAAAAGGTGTGGCCACTGAGGTCCAGCCCACAGCCGTCCGCCTGGCACACCGCAGGCCCCGCGACAGCAGCCTTGCGCTGCCGGCCGCCTGCTTTGCCTTTCGTGCGGGCGGCGGGCGGCGCTGTGGCTGCAACTGAGCTGCCCCCCACACCGGTGGCGTCCACTGCTGCGTAGCCGCTGCTGGCGCTGGGTGTGGCGCTGCCGTGGGAAGCCCCATCTACTGCAGCCAGTCCGCCGGTGGCAGGGCGGGCGCCGGAAATGGCTGCGCAGGCAACACCGCTCGTCGGCGCGCCAACAGCAGTGGCCGTCATGGCCAGCGGATCCCAGTGCCAGTCCGCCACATTCCAGGCCTTCTCATCGCCGGCTGCAGCAAGGGTGGGGGCGGCAGGGCCCAGTGTTGGCATGTAGAACAGGCCTCGCCGTCGCACGTACCAGCGTGAAAGGCGGCAGTCCCAGCGGCGCCGCTCGCAGCCGCCCGAGCCGCCTCGGCGGCCTGACGCGCCCCAACCTGCGCCTCGGTGCCATGCCGCGTTGGAAGAGGCGCCTGAGGGCGCTCCCCAGCGAGCCGTGCTCACCGGGTGGGAGGCTTGGGGCAGCCTCCTGCCCCAAGCCCGGGCCGTGCATGGCGAGCCTCCAACGGATGCCTCGCAGCTGCCTGATGTGTTACAGAGCGTCAGCAGTGGCGGTGCGGCCGTGTTGGCCGAGCCCCACCGTCCTGGTCGGCAGAGTCCTTGCAGCTGACGCAGGCCAATGCACCGTGTTTGAAACGCCACTGCGATCACAGATCGCCCCGCTCAGGGGTTGCAAGGACGCAAGCATGCGCTGCCTGCGGCGGTGCCGCCCGTGGCGCCCAAACAGCGCCTTTGGCATGCTAACAAACTGTGGAACGGCTACAAGTCGTTGTCGGGCGCCCAGGCAGGCCGCAGGTGCGCAAAGCCCTACTGCACGGCGCTCGCACTGCCAGCCCCGCCTGCCGGGCAGATGGGCTGCCCGCAGTGCTCACATGACACTGTGTGACCTCCAGCAATGGCAGCACCTCCACTGAGCGTCTTCGCGTTGACCGCCGACCGCCGGCCTTCCCCCGTTCGCTGCAGGCTCCCCCCGCTCCCATCGATCGCACCACCAGAGGGCGGCATGTCCAAGCCGCAGGACGACAAGGCGCTGGTGGCGGGGGAGGAGGCCGGCGGCGGCGGCGGCGGCGTGTCGCTGGGCAAGGGCGCCTGGGACTGCGACACCAACACGGGTGCGCTCAGGGCGGGCAGGGCATGCTGCGACGCTTTGGCCTGCACTTGCTGGGCTTGCTGTGCGGCTGCACAACTTCACAACACTGCCCTTTCACCCTGCTCCAAAGCAGCGGCGCCTGGCTTGCTTGCACTCCACCTCCCTCGAGCTCAGCCTGCTTGCCTCCCAACCGGCCCCCATCTGCCCCGCCGCAGAGATCCCGCCCGAGAAGGAGGCAATCGTGTTTGAGGAGATTGCGACCATGGACTTCCCCTTTGAGGGCATCCCCACGGTGCCGCCCCGCAAGGACATGGACCACATGGCCTTCTTCTGCGGAGGCTGCAGGTCAGCGGTGGTCTTGAAGGGACAGCTTGCTGCGGCGGCAGCGTAGCCTGCAAGAGGCTGCAGATCGCGGTGAATGCATGTGGCTCGTTGCGTTTCTGCCGCTGTGGTGCAGCAGATGGCAGTGCTGCTGCGGCTCCCCTGCTTTGCTGGCGCTGCAGCAGGTCGTCCAGTCGAGGCGAAACTGTGTGGCTGCCACAGCTGAAGGCTAAAGCGCTGCCGAACCACTGCTTTACTGGCTGCAGGTACCGAGTCACCGCCTATCCCGACTGGCCGGTGGAGCGGGTGAAGCAGGCGCTGTTCAAGGTGAGAGCGGTTGGAGGCAAAGTTGGCGGCTGCTGAGCGGTGCTGCGTGGCTATAGCCCTCAGAAGTACGAGCGGTGGCTGCTGAGTGGTGCTGGCATTGACCGTCTACCAGGTTTCAGCTTTCCCACCATGTCCGGTCAGGTCGCGCTGCGTGATTTGCGGCTGTGCTTGCAGCTGGCCGCCGCAAGTGCTGCTCCTGCAGGAGTGCCTGGCCAGCTGCCACTGCCTGCCTGCCCCTCACGTTGCTGCTGCCTGCTCGACACGCTGCAGGGCGGCATCGCGCGCGCCAACAAACCGGCGCACATCCGCAACACGCCAGGCATCCAGGCACGCCGCCCCTGTTGTGTCATGTGCCGTTTGGTCTGTGGCTGGGAGGCAGGGTTGCTGGGCAAACTTGCAGTGAATGCTTGCTGCCTTGCACGTCCACTCGCGCTCCTGAACATGCGGTTTGATCTCTCCAAGCTGTGCTGTGCGCAAAAGTGGGAGAACCTGGAGCTGACCTCAACTGTGCGCTTGGTTGTTTGTTTGCCACCAGTGACCCGTTGCTGGCCCCAACCATCTGCAGAAGTGGGAGGACCTGGAGCTCATCTACGCGGGGCAGCGCATGGCCGACGGCAAGCAGCTGGCAGACTACCACGTGCCGCCGGTGCGTTTTTGGGTGTTGCACCGTTGTTACAGAACAGCGTCGGCAGGTCGAGCAGCAGGTGGACTGGGCAAGCAGCAGGTGGACTACGATGTGCCGCCGCTGTTTGAGCCAGCCATGGGCCAGCGGTGTGCCTAGAGTTGTGCAGCAGCGCTGCAGTCACCCGAACGACATCTGGCGACACCTGCTTATCAACGCATGCACCGCGACCCCCTGCCTCCAGGGCTGCAAGTGCCTCATCGCCATCGAGCGCGCTAAGCTGGAGCTGGGCAAGCCCGACCCCGACTCAGCCTACTGGAACTGATCCGGCTACGGCAGTAAGAGTGCTGCGGAGGCAGGAGGAGCAAAACAGTCGGCTGCCGGCTGCCGCTGGCCGCGGCTTCACAGCTGCTGGCGCTCTCGGCAGGCTGCAAGCTCAAACCCGACCAACTATTTTTGCTTTGGCGTGATGATCTACTCCTTCTATGCGCAAACTATTCAGAGAACTGGTGTAAGCAAACCAGCATTCGGAAGGCAGCCCCACACTTCTTCGCCGCTGCCGCCTGCTCAGCGGCGGGCAGGCATTGACCCGTCCGCGATCGACGGACTGCCCATCATTCTCACCGTCCCTCCCAGATGTTGGCTGCTCGGTGAGGCGTCCTTCCATGCCCGCTTGAGGTCGATGGCGCTCCCGGCCCGCAGCAGCAGTGCCCTGCTGCGCCGCGCACCCTCGCAAGCTGCCCTGAACGGCGGCAGGAGCACACACAGCAGCACGCTAGGCGCAGCCGATGCCGACCCAGACTCACCGCCCACCGCTGCCGCTCGCCGGCCGTCACGTGGCTGCCGGCAGCTCGTGGTGCGGTGCATGCTGCTGCTGCACACCGCGCTTGTGGCCTCCCTGCTGCTGGCAACAGCAACCAGCATCACCAGCCGGCAGCAGCGCAGCCGGGAGCTGGCGCAGCGCTTGCTGGAGGGGGGTGGCGGCACAGAGGCAGCCGCAAGCTTTGGACCGCCAGTGAATGGCACCGCCCTGCAGCGCTGCGGCGCAGCCCTGGAGCTGCCCCAGGTGGGCGGTGGTTGTTTTGACTTCTGGGATGCATGCCTTTATCTCTGGGCTGCATTGTTGGTCGATCCGCAGCAGGCAGACACGGTGCCCCGTCCCACCTCTGCTGTGTGCCACCAGACTGTTGTTTAATGCCTGGCTGCCCCATTCGTTGTTCCGTGCAGGTGGCGCTGCTGTTCCTGGTCAAGGGTCCCTTCCACCACGAAGCCTTCTGGCGCCTGTGGTTCCAGTCTGCCGCCGCGCTGCTGCCCGCTGATTCCGTGGCAGGCAGCCTGTGCGGCGGTGAGGGCAGCGGCAATGCTCCCAGCGCAGTGCAGCAGCGGCGGGTGCTGCAGGCATGCAGCAGCGTGATCGACTTGCAGCAAGCCGCGGCGGCAACTGCTGCAGGCGCAAGCGCGCCGGTGGCAGATGCAGCGGGGCGGAAGGGGATGGCGCTGCTATCCGGCTCTGCATCAACCCCCGACCCAGCAGCGGGCGCCCCAGCAGCCGGGCCGTCACATGACACATTCAGCGGCAGCAGCGGCGGCGGCAGCGGAACTAGTAGTAGCAGCAGCGTGCTAGAGCAGCAGGTGCTGTTTGACGTTTATGTGCACCCCCACCCCAGCTTCCCTGGTGAGCCAACCTGGTTGTGGCATGTACTGTTGCCACCTGCGTGCTGCCTTGCTGTTGCACCGCTGGTCGCCGCGCTTGTTGCTGTGCTGTCTGTCTGCCCAGCCGTCCTGCTGCCCTTGCGAACCAGCCATTATCCTTACGACGACTGCCTGCCTCGCGCCCGCTGCAGGCTACCCGCCAGGCTCGCTGTTCCATGGGCGGGAGCTGCCGCAGCGGGAGCGAGTGGTCACCGAGTGGGGCCAGCACAGCCTGGTGGACGCAGGTGCGCTGCGCAGTAGTGAGCGGTTTTGGATGGAATGCGCGGTGCCTGATGACTCGCAGCTGCTGCCTGTGCCGCAAGCGCCTGCTTCCTGTGTCGCTGCTTGCAGCATGCTTGTGCAAGAGCGCAAGCGCGCATACATCGAAGCACTCTAGCTTCTCCCACCTCCCACTCTGCTGTTGCAGCACGTGCCCTGCTGCGTGCCGCCCACAGCAACCCTCGAGTCGCCAAGTTTGCGCTGCTGTCGGAGAGCGACCTGCCGCTGTACAGCCCCCACCTGCTGTACACACAGGTGTGCACTTGCGATGCTAGAAGCGGTTTGATCGAGGCACAATGCAACACCTGGGCGCATCTCTCCCTGCTGTGCTCAATCCTCCGCGGCAGCCGTGCACACCTACACTACATCACCCTCCCACCCACTACGCCTGCCTGAAGCTGATCATCGAGCGGCTGTCGCGCTTTAGCTCTGCGCAGCACTGCTCACGGCTGCTGCTTTTCAAATTGCAGAGACGCAACAGACACCAGTATGTCCCGTCCTTCCCCGCCCTGTGCCGCAGCTGGTCAGCGAGCGGCTGTCTCGCATCAACGCGTGCAACACCACCCGCGGCTGGCGCCTGTTTGACCACCGCTGGGTGGACCGCATGGCTACCAAGCGGCTGAAGAAGCACCACTGGCGCAAGAGCTGGCAGGTGAGTCTGGGCGGGGCAGCGTTGGTGGGGCAGGTGGGGCAGTGAGGAGGGGCAGGTGGGGCGAAGTACAGGACAGCCCTGCTGTGTTTGGGCCATGTGGCTTGCACTGCCTGGCGGGCATGCACAACCAATCCTGCGCATCGCTGCCACGCCACCCGCAACTGCAGTGGTTTGCGCTGACGAGGGAGCACGTGGAGCTGATCCTGCGAGACACAGAGGTGGATGGGGCGCTGCGGGCGCACTGCCGCACCATGTGGGAGCCGGAGCGGAGGGACGAGCGCGAGTGCTACTCAGGCGGGGCATTGCATCTCTTCTTTCGCGCCAGGCTGGTAAATTGGTGGTTGCAAGACGATTCTGTCATGTGCATGCTGCTGGGTCGCCTGCGGCACGCACCTGTCGCCGTCTCACCTGCTGCAACCAGTGTACCCATGGTCCCGCAGACGAGCACGCCTTTCCGACCCTGCTGGCCATGCACGGGCGCGACAACGAGACTGACTGCCAGGGCTGGCTCACGGGTGAGTGGTTTACTCTGGCTCTTGAGCTGCCCAGCTGTGCACTGCGATGGGCAGCTTGTGCTAGTGCACCGCGGTAGCCATCACAGCAGCCGACCCTCCTGCTCCCCACGGCTTGCAAGCAGCTCCGCTGTTGAGGCGTGTGCTCGCCTGACTGCAAACCTTCTGCAGATACGGACTGGTCGCGAGTAGACCACTTGTCCCCGCACCCTTGGGAGTACCAGCCAGGTGTGAATTCTTTTGCAAATGAAGCTTTGCGGGTGGTGCGGGAGGCTGCACGTGTGTGCAGCGCTCTGTATGCACCCCATGTTTGCAGCCAGGTGGGAGCAAGCGCTCTGCCCATGAAGCTGCTCTGTGCACAGCTGCGGACGGCATCCTTGTCAGACACCGTCGAGGTTGGGAGGCTGACGGTGCCACTCTCTGCTGTGGACCTGCCAAGCTGCAATCACCCAAACACTGAGCCATGACTGCCCACCCACCCCTGCCTGCGTGCAGATGAGGTGACAGATGCCCTGCTGCACCGCCTGCGGCGGCCGCGCCTGCCGGGCTGCGGGCATGCTGCAATGGCCGCAGCCACAGCAGCTGGCGGCTTCATGCCAGCTTCCAGCCTGGATGCAGCAGGCGCAGCGGGGGCAGCGGGCGGAGCAGGCGCAGCACTGCTGACCGGCCTTTGCATGCGGCTGGAGCAGCAGCTTGCGATGCACAAGGCGCGGCACCGGCCACTAGGCCCGCAGTGCCGCCTGCTGGCTCGCAAGTTTCTGAACCACACAGCCGAGGCGGCACTGGCGGCGGTGGCGGCTTGCGACAGCTCAGCGCTTGTGCTCAACAGGGGAGTCTGCCCGTTTGAGACGCCACTGCAGGCGGGCAACCGGCGGCGGTGGCAGCACACTGCCCCTCTGGCCCTGCTGCTTGGGGGCACGCTGCTGCTGTTGCCGCCGCTGGCGGCGCTCCTGCTGGGAGCAGTGGGGCGGGCGGCGGCGGGACGGCGCAGAGAGTGAGCTCAGAGCTTGTCTTCGTTATTTTGACTCCTTTCTCCGCCCAGTTTCACACTTGTAAAGCAGAAACGGCTGCTAGGCAAACGGGGCAGAAGGAATGCTAGGCCACGGGCAAGCGGCAGCGACGCGTGGGCGCCAGCTAGGGTTTTCCACCAGCCTTCCTGCAAGCCTTCCTCCATCAGCCTGCTCAACTGCCTTCCCTTCTCACTTCATCCTTATATTAAAGCATAAAGGCGCCTGCCGAGAGAAGAGCAGCCTTGTGTTTGGCGAGCCTTGGACGGGCCCTGAACGCCCCCCATGACGGCTGCCTGGCGCTTTCTCATGCTGGCACTAGCAGCAGCTGCGGCAGGGGCAGCAGGGCCGCCACCCTCGCCGCCGTCAGTGGGCGGCACAGGACCTGCTGAACCTGGGGAGGGCGAGGCGCTGGCGCTGATTGATCTGGCCGCTGCCATGGGCGCCACCCCTGGTCTGCTGGCTGATTGGAACGTAACAATGGCCACCAAGGGCAGCCTGTGCGGCTGGCAGTCCTTGCAGTATACACCACCACCGCACTTTCCTGGCATTGTGTGCGACAATGCCACAGGAGCCATCACCGAAATGTAAGTTGACCGCCAGGATGCACAAGCTGAGCTCGCTGGAACGCAGGTGTGTCCAAGTTGGCGCAGCTGGTTGGAAGGAGGCGCTGTACGTTCAGCACCGCTCGTGGTGTGGCCTGTGCAGTCCCACCCGCCTTTCCTGGCCAACCCTGCTTCAAGCGCCCTGCTTTTCGTGTCCGCCGCAGCCGCGCCATCCCCTGCCGCTTCAATGGCACGCTGTCAGCCGAGGGCTGGATGGCGTTGGGCTCGCTGGTAGTGCTGGACCTCAACAGCGGTGATCTCACCGGCCAGCTGGCGGCCGCCTTCCCCGACAGCCTGCAGCAGCTGGACTTGTCTTTCAATGCTCTCCCCGGCATCAGCACGGCGACCGCCCCCGCACTTGCGTGTCCTTGATCTCAGCACCAACCCGCTGAACCAGACCTTGTCAGACCAGCGGCGCTGGCTGGAGGCGGCATCGGAGTTGCAGGAGCTCTACCTGGATTACACCCTGTTGCACGGCACGGTGCCGGGCGACCTGGCGCTGCCCCCTGGCATGACGAGCCTGGACCTGAGGCACAGCCAGCTGAGCGGCAGCCTGCCGCCCAACTGATCGCTGCCCCCCGCCCTGGCAAGCCTGTCCCTCGAGAAAAACGGCTTTGTCGGCACACTGCCTTCGAGCGCCGCACTGCCCGCCGGCCTTCAAGTGCTGGACTTGTGAGCATGGGGCAGCTGGGTTGGAGATCTACTGCCTGACCATGGTTGTCCACCCTGGTAGCAGCTGTCACGTGGCAGCTGGTGCGCACACCTACTGTTACTGCAAGCTATGCATTGCGTCAGCTGATGATGTCGTGCTCTTAGTCTGCAAACCAAGCAGAATTGCTGCCAATGACCCTGGTTGCAGGAGCGACAACTCCCTGAGCGGCACCATCCCTGCCAACTGGCTGCCGCCCAACCTGACCATCCTTTACGCAAGCCACAACCGCCTCATGCTGCCACCTGACGGCCACCTGCCCCTGCCGCCTCTCCTGGCGGCCCTTATGCTGAGCGGTAACCCGCTCAACGGCCCCGTCCCCGCTAGCCTGCACAACCACACTAGCCTAAGACTCGTCGAGCTGGACGGCTGCGGCCTGGTTGGGACGCTGCCTGCTGCACCTCTGCCCCGCTCGCTCACACACCTCAACCTCGCTGCCAACAACCTGAGCGGCACCATTCCATTTGCCGCCTGGGACCTGCCCGAGTCCCTTATAGAACTGTTCCTCTCCGGCAACCGCCTGACCGGCCCGCTGCCGCACACCCTGCCGGCCTCACTTTGGAACCTCTACCTCAGCTTCAATGCACTGACCGGCAGCCTGCCAGGCGAGCTGCTGAGCAACCTTCCCACTAACCTCACCAAATGCATGTTGTCCAACAACCGCCTGACTGGGCAGCTGCCACAGGCGATCGCTGTACCCCCAGGCAGGCCTGGTTTCGGGCTGCACATTGACCTGAAGAACAACAGCTTCTCGGGCCCATTGCCCACCGCCTGGGAGTTTGGCCCACAACATAACACCAACACTTCTTGGTTCGTCCCCGTCTCCATGGACCTCACCTTCAACCGCCTGACAGGTGGGCTGGGTGGGCATGCATATGGTCAACGTGCGTGTGCTCCACTGCATCAGCTGGCTTGCTGCAGCCGCCCCCGCTCTGCTCCTCAGCGCACCGCAGGCACGCTGCCGGCCTGGGACCCCACAGGAAGGCATTTTGGGTTTGAGGCAACAGTGCTTCCGCAACAGGGCGCCGGCTTCTGCGGGCATGCAAGTTGGGACTGAATGGTGTGACTGGGAATGCCCCTCCATTAAGTTGCATAGCTGCATTCGGTACTGCGGCATTGTGATGTGTGCACTGCTCAAGCCGCCGCTCAGAAATCAGTACATACGCCGCTGCTATCGGTGAGAGACTCAAACATCAAACATCACTGCTTTCCATCTGCTCCCCAGCAGGTGCCACCCTCACGTCGCGACGAGTCTGGGCACCAGTGGCCAGTCTTCTATGGGCGCGACCCAGACCCCACTGGTATTGGCAGCAGGCAGGCCCCCCTGCAGCCCGGCGACCTGCCGGCCTGTGCCGGCGGCACTGCAAAGGCAGGTTCCGCTCCCAGCCCTGATGACTGAGACATGTGCAGATGCACCCTGCTCCGACTGTTGATTCGTTGTTGCCCTTGCCTGGCGTATGCACACACCTGCTCGGTTTTGCCGACGGGCTCCCCAAGCCCTGCAACCCCATTCACATGGTTTCGAACGCAGTGCTCCCTGTTGATTTAGAAACCAGTGCCTTTACTGTTGTGAACAGCCCTCAAGAAGTGCTCAACAATGGCAGCGGGATGGGTGGCAACGCACAAGCACACAGAGCCACGCGGCCTCAGGGATGACAGGATACTGCAGGTGGGTGATGCTGGCGGGTAAAGGTAGGGTTTTCCCTGAGCACACCACCTGGGGGCTGCCGCCGCTGTCGGCGGAGTGCCCGGCTGGCACTCCGCCCGGCGGACTGCCACCTCACTCCGCCCACGTGGGCATGCCCCGGCGGAGCACCCGCGCTGCCATGCCTGCAGGGCGGGCAACACACAGGCACTCATCCACACTGCCCCAAACAGGCTAACAAGCCACCCCAGCGCCGCACCCAGCCACCGGCTGCAGTGCTGGGCGGGTGGGCAGCACGTGGCGCGGCACGGCGGCGGGAGAGCGGCGGCCGCGGTCGCCGCCCGCTGTGCCGCGCCCTGGAAGCGCTGCCGATGGCCAGCCAAGCAAGTTCAAGACAGCCGGGACTGGTGTATTGACTTGCAGCTGTGCTGGGGCTCTGCAACAAACGGCAGCACCGCACGCAGTGCAGCCGGAAGCGGCGGCAGGGGCGCCGGTGGAATGGACGGTGTTGTGCACGTGGGTGGTGGGCTGAGTGGCGGATGGAGAGGACTGGTCTAGACCAGAGGCGTGGAGGTGTATGCAAGGAGCTGGGCAAAGGGAGTGGGCAAGACGATGGCAATTTCAGTTGTGTGTGTAGGAAGGCTTGCGGGATGGGTATGGCTTTACGGGACACAAGTGCGCAGAGGTTTGGGCAGCGAGTCGGGAGCGCCGGAGGCAAGTGGGCATGGACAACAGACATTGCAGGAAATGGGAGTGGAGGGCGGGGTGTCACGAAGGGAGGGAGGGACTGGGGACCCAAGGTTGGGTGGGAGGAAGGGAGGGGGCAGTGGGGACTGACTTTCAGTGCGTGGTGCACAGCAGCTGAGGTTGACACTGCAGGTAGGCGTCAAATGCAGCAGAGGCCTTCAGAGGTTTTCAGCTCTTAAGGTTGGGGCCAGACAGCCTTGCCGCAGAGGTTTTGGACGGCCGAGAGGCTGGCATTGCGTGCATGGCTCAAGGATGCAGCCACCGGCAAGGAAGTCCATGGCACCTGCCAGACCAGCTCTCTGCACTAGTGCTTGCTCAGGCGCGCAGCATGCGGCGACGGCGGTCGCCAACGGCTGCGGGCTGGCACACCGTCTCGGTTGCACCAGGGGCCGGATAGTTGCACATCAAGGAGCAGCTGCAGAAAGGGGTGGAGTGGGTGGGGAGAGGGTGGAAGGTCTGTGACACCTGGACCCGCAGTCTGATCTGCATAGTTCAGGCCATGCGTCTGCAAGGGCCAACCACCGCCGGCGTCTCCAGAAGCTGATGGGGCAGGCTGCAGCACACATCCAAGCCCTCCCTGATCTGCTTCTCGGCAGCCTCACCAGTCTTTGTTCAGGTTGCAGGGCTGGCCCAACGACATGCATTCGGGAGGCTGCGAGGTGCGGGGGCAGGGGCGCACCAGTCAGCGCTGGGCCGTTACCACACAGCGGCAGCTGGTAGGCATGCTGGAAGTAGAGCAAGGCGCCAGGAGCATCAATGCTGCTGGCGGCAGCAGCGCCCAGGCGGTGGCTCACCGGCGGGGCGGGGAGGGGGACCTTGCACAGGACCTTTGCCTTTGCTGCGCCCAGGCTCAGCAGGCTGCGCTTGTAGGCGGCGCTCATGCTCACTGCAGCAGGAGGCGGGAGCAAGCAGGTCACCCTGCAGTGCTGCCTTGCTGCCTTGGCTGGGTCAGATGGCTGTGCACGGGCGTTTTGTCAAGAGTGCCGTCCTGTTCCGAACGTTTTTGGAGCCGCGTGTGCATGCCCCGCGCCCGCCAACACGCAGCTACACCTAGACTTTGCTACTTACTGGGGGAGATGTATTGCCATTGGTCGTAGTCACCTGGCGCAAGCGGCGGGAAGGGCACAACAGATGAGCAGCGGAAGGCTGCTGCCACCGGGATGGCTGAGCCATGGCCAGGTGCAAACAAGGGCACGACAGCGCTGATGGATGGCACACTGAGCATGAGCCTTGGGAGGCAGAGCGGATGCTCCCCGGCACCCAATGTTCTGAGCTGCCATGCGATGCTGCCAGGCCGTTGCTGGTGCCGGTAGAAAGGAAAGTGCGGAGGAGTGCGCTGCGAGGTGCCTCACTTCTGTCATACATCATGGCCCAGGGCAGGGCGTTGATGAGCGTCCAGCTGACTTCGGCGTTGTTGTGGGCCCAGTAGAACTGCAGAGGGCGAGGCAGCGGCAGCGGGGCGGGGGCTTCCGTGAGCAGGGGGCCTGCGATTTGAGAGTGGGACTGGCGGCCCAGCTGCGCCCCCACCTGACCAGCTGCAGCTGCAGCGTGCTGTTTCATGCATACTGGAGGACTGACGTGGTTGTAGCCTCTTCTCGCGCTGCAGGGCACCCATCTCACCTTCTGCTCCGCTTTCACGAACCGAAGGGCCGTCCAAATCTGCAAGGGATGTGCGGGCAGCTGTGTGGCTGGCCCGCCTGCGCCAATGCCCGACAGCGCACGACCGGAGGTACCAGCAGCTGGATGGTGCCGCAAGCAGCCATCCCAGCCGGCGCCGCTGCTCTCCCACTCCACGCCAACTCCCACGGCAGCCCCTCAGCTCACGTAGTCGATGCCGAACACGAGCTTTTGCGCATCCAGTGCGTCAGTCACGGCCTTGAACTCGTCAGTAGTCTCGAACCACACAGTATCGCCTCCCATGCCCTGCAGCAGCAGGGAGTGCAGCTGCTGTTGGTCATCGCTGTACAGTGTGTGCACCTCACGTAGGCAGGGAGGGGCGGCAGGGATGCCAGGCTTTGGAGGGTACCTGAGTGGCGGGTGCTGCCTGCTGCCGGCTGCCTGCTGCCTGCTGCGTAGCTTGAAGCTGGCAGCATGCCGCTTGAGTGCGATGCACAGCATGGTACGCTAAATGCTCGGCAATGCCCGCCCATCTCTCAGTCAGCCAGCAGAGTGGCTCCGCACCTCGCACGCTGCCTGGACGAGAGTGAAGTTGGACAGCTGCGTGCTGCCACCAGCCAGCATCACGTAGTCATAGCCGTTCCTGGTCGTCAGCTTCCGGTCGGGGGCGGGCGGGGGAGGGGGCGGGAACGCCTGCGCAGGACAGAAGGGGTGGCGGGTCGGGCCCGGGTCAGTTGCGGTTGTGCTACACCCAGCACCTGCAACATGCACGTGCTGCTTCAAGGTTGTGCAACAACACGGCGCTGCACTTCGCAAGTTCGCAAGTTTTGATGTGTTGAGCTGTTGCAGGTGCATGGGCAGTGTCTAGCGAAGAGTACGGCGGCCTCAGGCTGCCGTGACCAGCCTGCCACGCACCTTGGGCGGCGACGGGCTGGGAGGCTGCAGCAAGGCAGAGTTGGCAAGGCACGAGTGTCAGGCACCACTGCGCTGGCCTGCAAGGTGTGCTCATTTGGTTGAAGCGGCACACAACGTTCAAGCATGCAAGCCGCTTGCGTTGGTGGGTTGGGCTGAAGGCGCATGCTGATCAAAGCGGGCGGGCGACAGGCTCGGGTGGGCACCAAAGTCCATCGACTCTCTCATACCTTTGGCGAGGGGGGGCGCGGCGAAGGGGGCTTGGGGCTGCGCAGGCACGGCAAGGTCAGTGGGAGGGGCGGTGAGCAAGCCTAGCTCAGCAAGCCTGAGGCTGCCACGCAAGGGCGAGCCAGGCGGGCAGGTGCCCCAACGGCACAGCAGCACAGCAGCTCCACTGTTTTTCACCTGGGGGGCTTGGGGCTGGGAGGCTTGGGGCTGGGAGGCTGCAGAAAGGCAGGATTGGCAAGGCACGAGTGTCGGGCATCACTGCGCTGGCCTGGAAGGCATGCTCTTTGGTTGAAGCGGCACACAACATGCAAGCATGCAAGCCGCTTGCGTTGGTGGGTTGGGCTGAAGGCGCATGCTGATCAAAGCGGGCGGGCGACAGGCTCGGGTGGGCACCACAGTCCATCGACTCTCTCATACCTTTGGCGACGGGGGCTTGGGGCTGCGCAGGCATGACACGGCCAGTGGGAGGGGCGGTGAGCAAGGCTACCACGCAAGGGCGAGCCAGGCGAGTAGGTGCCCCAACAGAACAGCAGCACAGCAGCTCCACTGGTTCGCACCTTGGCGGTTTTGGGCTTGGCGGCTTGGGGCTTGGCGGCTTGGGGCTTGGCGGCTTGGGGCTAGGAGGCTTGGGGCTGCGCAGCAGAAGCAGAAAACTGTTAGGGTTGGGCCACATGTGTGCATCCAGCCCGCAATGCAGCGGCACCTGTTGTATCGGCAGCTGGCAGCAGTACGAGTGCTCACCTCGGCGGCTTGGGACTTGGGGGCCTGCAAACAGTCGAGCAGATGGCGCCACATGGTCAGTAAACAGACAACCAGGCTGCAACCTCAACATGGGCTCCTCAGCTAGCAAGCTTGTAGCCCGGCCCGCCCCACCAAAGGCATGCCTGCGCAGGAGTGCAGCATGCCCTAGCTGGGCAACGCCCCCCAGTGCTGCCGGACCTGGGGCTGGGTGGCTTAGGACTGGGTGGCCGAGGGCTGGGCGGCTTAGGACGGGGAGGGGGCCGGGGGCTCGGAGGCTTGGGACGGGGAGGGGGCCGCGGCTGCTCAGAAAGGGGGGGAGGAGAGAGCGAGAAAGGCAGGCAGCAGTTGTAACATCAGCGCGCGGGTGCACAGCGGGCAGCACGGTGGTGGGTGGGATGTGAGCAATTGAGCAGCACAATGAGCAGACGCTCACAATGCAGCAGGCAGCTCGCCCAACCAGCGGCCAGGGGCCTGCAGCAGCTCATTGCAGCCCAGAGGCAGGCACTGCCGAAGGGGCACAAATCAACCAGCTGCGTGCGGTACGGCGGCGGCGGCGGCAGCGTTGCAAGCAGGGGCGGTGGTCGGCGGCACAGTGCAGCCACCGTGCCGCCTGCTCATTTATGATGCAGCAATCGAGCGGGCCCCCCAAAGAGGGCAGCGCTGTTCCAAGTCTGACGGCCGGGCCTGGGTGGCGCCCCGGCCGGAGGGCCACACTGCGCATTCACACATCGGGGATGGTGCCAAACCCCAAACCAACCTGTGCGGCGGCCAGGACGGCGAGCAGCGCGACGGCTGCGACCAGCCGCAGCGCGGAGGGCATGCTTTGGGCTTTCCGGTCTCTTCCAAACAAAATGATGCGGTTTCCCAGAAAGGAAACCGAACAGTGGGAGGGATTGCGGTGCAGGCTCACGCATGAATCGTCGGGCGTACCAGGCCACGCTGCGCGCACGCTCAGCGCATCTGAGCCATTTGAGCAATTTCTCGTGAAACCCGCCGATTTCCTTCGGTTATTCTTCTTCATGCCGCTCTGTTAAGTTCATAAGAGCGCCTGAGCTCCCCTTCAAGCTTCAGCATCGATGGCGGCGGCCGCACATGCGGTCCCGCCACCGTCGGCGGCTCAAGGTCTCGCCACCCCACCCTGCAGGCTTGGCTGCAGTCGGACTAGGCGTCAACCCCATCAGGCTCTAAATGTTGCACGGGAGAGTCAGCGTGGAATGGGCGCCGAGGTCAAGACTTGGCCAGCCCAGGCGGCCGCCGCTGACTGTCCGGTGCACAATGCGCCATTCGGACACATGTGCAGCCTCCACCAGATCTGTCTAGACAGCTTCCACAGCGAAAACGTCCGAATAAGCCAGCATGATTTTCAAAAGGCTTCCTGGAGCCGTGGCGGTGGAGCTGTGTGGGTAGACATGTTTGGGGGACTGCAAGCCGGCCGGGCGTGCCGCGGCGTGGCCTGCAGCGGTGGGCGCCGACCGTGCGTGGCAGCGCATCAGCAGGGCCGCAGGCGCGATGCACTGCGGTTTGCACTGCGGGGGAGCCCGGAACAGGCCAGGTGTGCACTCGCCAGCCTGTCTACGCGGCGGCTACCTCAAACGGTATGCTGCTTACAGATTCAGGGTTGGGTGGCAACAACAAGTCACGTCACGTAGCGTCAGCAGACAGAGCAGGAAAATTGAGCGGGAAAGCACCAGGAAGGCAACCGAATAAAACAAGCCAGGGGCAAGGGAGCGAGGGGCAGGCGGGCCGCCGCAAGACGGGGCAGGCAGCCCCTATTTGCCGCCGCAGGCTGAGGAAGAGCGAAGGGAGGCGGCTGCCAACAGGCAACAGAAGCTGCGAGTTCAGTGCTTGAAGTGGCGGTGGCCGGTGGTCAAGAGCACCACGCCGTACCTGAGGGGCAGAGGGCAGCGGGAACGGCAGCGCTCGTGAGTCGGGGTGCATCGGTCTGGCGCTAACCTAACCTGACCATGTGCCATGGCACACGCACCAGGCACCCAGCCACTTGCCGCCGCAAATCAACCAGCCCAGTGCATTGTGTTGGCACGGCACGAGACAGCGCGGCTCCCCAAAAGTACGCACTAAACAGCCCTCCTCAACCCAGGCTCACTTGTTGCAGCAGTCGACCGCGTCCTGGTCACGCAGGCTGCCGCCGGGGTGCACAATGGCGCTCACGCCCGCCTGCAGTGCGAGGGCACAGGGCAGGGCAAGTGAGACCAGGGCCCAGCAGGCTGCGGACGGCCCTCTGCGCGGCCGAAGCCAGCCAACCAGTGCAGCGCTCAGCCCAGCGATGCTCCCACCGGATCCCGCGCAACGCCAGCTAGCTGTGCACAGTAGCCAGTAGCCAATACTGGGTGCATGCGGGTAGAGCCGCAACAAGTGAGTAGGGCGCCCATCCCACCTGGCAAGCAATCTCCACAGAGTCGTTCCAGGAGAAGGGGAAGAAGGCATCCGAGGCCAGCACGGAGCCCTGCACGGCGTGGGAAGAGGCCTTGATTGTGAGCAACAGGTCAGAAGGGAGGGTGTGCGGCGCTGTTGGCTAGTGTTCAACACCCACAGGAGAAGGGGCGAGAGGCGCACGCAGGAAACCAGAGGCCGTGGAGGCTCAGGTTGCCCACAGGTCAAAGGGGAGGGACGCGCCGAACCCCAACCGACCGTGGACAGCGTCAACCCCTGTCCCCTCCCGCAGATGGCAGCATTCCAGAGGCATCGGCCCGTCAGCGCGTCGCCTCACCTTGATCTCGTCCTTGGCCTTCTCAAGAGCAATCTGCACTGACTTGACGCGGTTAGGCTGCCCGCTGCCCATGCCCAGCAGCTTGCCGTCCTGTGAGGAGGGATGGGGGGACAGGCGGGCTTGTTGCGTGTGTGCTCACTGTGTGGGGAGCAGGCATGGCCCGGCTCTGAGCCACCACAAGCGAGCTGCACACAGCATGGCGTGACAGGCAGCTGGGCCAAAGTGCGCCGATAGGCGGCACTCCTCGGGGCCATCCAGCCCAGCCCAGCAAGCTCTGGGTTGCTGTGATGCTCAGAGGGAGGCGATACACTGTCCTCCTGCCCAAGAGGCATATGGCCCTGCTCAGGAGGGCATGGCCCTGCTCACCTTGGCCACGGTGATGGCGTTGGACTTGACGTGCTTCACGCACAGCCTGCGAGGAGGCACGGACGTGGCATCAGCACCTGCTGCGGTGCGCACCAACCTGCGTCGCATCCACAGCACCGTCCCAGTGCCAAACGCCGCACCGCTGTTGCAGGCATGCAATCAAACTGGGCTGGTCAATAAGGCACGTCAGTAAGCACATCAAGCGCACCAGGCAAACTTGAGGTCCTCCAGCTGCTGCGCCGTGGGCTGCTTCTCGCTCACACACGTGAACTCAATCTGATAAGTTGGGTGGCAGGCAAGCTTTGGGGTGAGAGGCAGGTGAGGCTACGCGTGTGGGGCAGTCGAGGCACGCAGTAGCATACAGATATCTTGATCGGTGTAGCGACATCACCCAACCAACCAACCCTGCTGTGGTTGCTTTTACCTGCGAGGGGTGCAGCGAGTCGGCGTCCTGCAGCAGCCAGCCGGCGGCCACCTGGCGCAGCGAGCGGCCCGAGGGGGCGCGCGGCTTGGCCTCAAGGATGCGCAGCTGCAGGCAGAGGAAGGACAGCAGGTGTAGGTGGCGAGGGTCAGCCATGGAGGGAGGGATTCGCTGGCAGTGCACAGGAACTGACTCCTCCCAATGCCGCTGCACATGAGCGGCCATAGAGGCGCATGCAGCTCTGCTGCCAAGCAGTGTGAAGCCCTGCTGACGAGCCCTTTATCCAAATGCAGCTGCCCATGAGTGGCGTCTTCCTCACCGTCTTGCTCTTGCCCTTGAGCACCTCCAGGCCCTCAGGGGTGTAGCTGCGGCGAGGTCCAGGTACAGTAGGAGGCAGCAACGTTGTGTTGAACCGAACGGCGTACTGCAGAGCAAATATACGCAGCCATGTGCCAGCCATGCCATGCATGACCTGCAAGCCGGCCTGACAAGCCATGCCATGCCGTACGATGCCACACCTGGTGCAGTGCATGCCATGCCATGCCATGGCATGCCACATACCACGTGATGCCATGCACACGCCCATGCCACGGCCCGCAAGTGCGCACCTAGGGGCGATGACGATCTCGTAGAACATGCGCGTCTCGCCGTCGGTGGGCGACCGAAACTCGCGGATCTCCCGGGCCAGGTCAGCATCCACGGGCCTGCAGGGAGTGAGTATCAGGGGATTAGGTTGGGTGGGCTGCAGGCCAGCACGAGGTGCTAGGCGCGCGTTTTAGCCAGCAGTTGATATGGCCACGCGTCCAGCACGTTGAACATGGCAAATGCAACGGCAGCAAGAGATGCATGCAAATATTGCTGGTGGGCTCAGGACTTCTTAGAGGGTTGTTGATTGCGTTCCTCAAGGAGCCCGGAGGCACCGTTCGGAGGATTGACAGATCAAGGGTCTCGTCACCGCCGGGCAGTGCAGCAGGCAGGGCATGCGGCAGCAGTGAAATGGGGTGCATGTGTGACGGTATCAGGCACACATCTGGTCGGCTCAGGACTTCTTAGAGGGTTGTTGATTGCGTTCCTCAAGGAGCCCGGAGGCACCATTCGGAGGATTGACAGATCAAGGGTCTCGTCACCGCCGGGCAGTGAGGCAGGCAGGGCATGCGGCAGCAGTGCAATGGGGGTGCATGTGACAGTGCGAGGCATGACATGAGACAGAGGCAGCACCCAGCCCACCCTTCACCCACCGGTTGAAGGCCACGATGCCGCCAAATGCGGAGATGGGGTCCGCAATCACCGCCAGGCGGTAGGCCTCCAGCAGGTCGTTGCGGGACGCCACGCCGCAGGGGTTGGTGTGCTTGACAATCACGCAGGTGGGCTCCGCAAAGTCGCAGGCTGCAGGGTTTGGAGGCAGAACAGGTGCCGCTTTGAGCTGGGCAGCTCATGACAGGGCAAAAAGAAAGCGTCCCGCAGCGCAGCCCGCGGTGCAACAGACCAAGCACACCGCAAAGGCCAATACACCAAGCACACCCGCAGAGTAGGCGGCGTTGGCATCCAGGTAGTTGTTGTAGCTTGATACGGTTTTAACATGCCAGACTGGGCAGCAATCTGCGGCCAGGCAGCACAGCACACACCCGCGGAGTAGGCGGCGTCGGCATCCAGGTAGTTGTTGTAGCTCATCTCCTTGCCGTGGTGCTGCACCGCGGTGGCCACGCCGCCCAGGCCGTGCTCTGTCGGGAGGGGTGGTGGCAATCAAACGTGCATGTAAGGAAGCGCATTCTGGTTCAAGTTAGCACCGCGGTGGCCACGCCGCCCAGGCCATGCTCTGTTGGGGGTCGGCGGGTGAGGACACGCGCGGTTCGCTCAACGGAAACCTGGCGGACGCAACTGGGAATGGCTGCACTGCTTGCAGGGGGGCGGCGGGCGAGGAAGCAGTCGCGTCCGCACCAGCAGGCGAAGGCGTGGGCATGTGATGTACTGCCCAACTGCTAGTCTGGCTGGTTGTGCTGCTGCTGCTGCGAAACATCCGCAAGCACTGCTCACCCGCCAGGGAGGCATCGGTGTAGAAGGCGGCGCTCTGGTGAGGGTTCTCGCCGTACCGCAGGCCCTGCAGGTGGTGGGAGCGTTGGTGATCAGCAGACATGCATAGGAACCGCACACGCGCGTCAGCCGTATGTGCCCTCAGGCCTGACGAACAAGCTCCATGCCACGGAGTCAAACGCACATCTGAATGCCGAACGGGAGCCCAACTGATCCAGCTTCATATGGGCACGGGTTGGCTCAGCATGACCAGCAACCCTGCTCAGAAAATCACAATCTTCCAACACACAGCAAATAAACCCACCTCTGCCAGCTTCATGGGCACGCTCATCTCGGGGGCGGGGCCCTCGCCCACCGCGCCCCACAGCCACTCAGCCACAGTGCTGCAGCAAGTTGGGGGGAGCAGGTACAATGAGTTGAGGCTGCGCTGCAGGCGGCGCGCCGATGGCAGGGCGGCAGCAGCGGCAGCATGGCGCTGCGCATGCGTGGCGCGGTGCGCAAACCAAACACGCCATGCCCTTATCACCTGCGCACCCCAGTCTCGCCAAACCAGCCGTGGGCGGCGCACTAGGGCAGGAAAGCCTCCCATTGCAGTCCCAACAAACACAACAGCAGCAGCAAGCAGCACCGTGTGGGCAGCCGTCCGCACCTGTCGTAGGTGGCGCAGTGCTGGAAGGCCTTCCACGCGCAGCGCTTGCGGAACGCCAGCTGGTCGGCCGCGGGGGCGCCGCCCTTCAGCTGATCCAACAGGGTGGCATAGTCAGACGGGTCCACCACCTGTGCTGTGAGGAAACAGCGAAACAAACTGAACACATGTTCTGGCAGGGACCGCGCTTCAGCTGATCCAACAGGGTGGTGTAGTCGGACGGGTCCACCACCTCACATTCAGCGTTGCAAGGCCAGCAGATGAGAGCGGGGCGGCATACAAGCCGCCTGGCCTGCGAATCAAAACAAACACGCAAGCGGGTGGCCGCGCGGTGCACGCCTCAACCGCCAGCTCGCCACGGCGGCAACCGCCACAGCGGCAGCCGCCACTCACCACGGTCACGTGCTCGTGGTTCTTGGCCGCGGCGCGGATCATGGCGGGGCCGCCGATGTCAATGTTCTCAACAGCCACCTGCAGTTGCGGAGTTGCTGTTGTCTTTCAGTGCTTGTGGCCAGTGCGGACGGGAGCAGCGAATCCGCCGATCTCCATGTTCTCAACAGCTGTCTGAGAGGCACAGCGTTTGCATGTTGCAAGGTGCACCATCCGACAAGCCCATCTGCCAGCAGCTGCAGCTCACACAAGGCAGGCACGCGCCGGTTAACACACTGCTGGCTGCGCCGCAGCGGGCCGCTTTTTAGCCCCCAAGTCAAATCAGAGCAAAACTTGCCTCGTAGGAGGGCTTGTTGGCGGCGGTGACCGTCTGGCGGAAGGGGTACAGGTTGACCACCACAATGTCGATGGGCTGGATGTTGTGCTGCAGCAAAGAAAGCAGGAGGGGGTGCGGAGTGCGAGTTAGCGGAGGCATCGGGTGGGCATGGGCCAATCAAGCCATCCTTGCAAGCGCAGATAAAATGCAGGTCACACTGCTGCGTGCGGGGGGGAGCATGCATCCAGGGAAGGAGCATGCATCCATGTGCCACGCGCTGCTGCCCAGCAGCAGGCCTTGCCTGGCCAACGGCATCCATGTGCTGCGGCAGGTCGCAAGCCCGCAACGTGCGCACGCTGCCCAAGCAATTGTATCGGCAGCGCTGAAACATGTGGTCACCTGGCCAAAACAGAGCGGCAACAAAAGTGCGGTCACCTGGCCAATGGCGTCCATGTGCTGCGGCAGGTCGCGGCGCGCCAGGATGCCGCCGTGCACGCCGGGGTGCAGCGTCTTTACGCGGCCTGCAGCACATTACGCAGCAGCACCAGCTCGAGCCCTGCAGCATGCAAACTGCATGCAACCCTTGCGACAAACGACAGCACGCAGGAGCAAGCACGGCCGCAGTTGGGGCTGGGATGCACTGCTCTGGCAACCCAGGGACCCAGCAGGCATGGTTGAAGCAGCAGCAGCAGCGGCGGCAGTTGGCAGCTGCCAGCGGTGCCCATGCGGCTTACCGTCCAGCATCTCGGGAAAGCCGGTCAGCTCCTCCACCCGCTTCACAGGCACGCCCGCGGCCTCGATGGCCGTGGCGCTGCCGCCGGTGGACACAATCTCATAGCCCAGCTCCGCCAGGCCCTGTGCACGGTCGCCAAATGGGAGGAAACGGTGAGCTTGAAAACCAGAGCAGCAGCCAGGTGCTGGCAGATGCGCCTCATGGCCCAGCTGCGCCCCGCCGTGCGCAGCAGGATGCGCAAGGAGCGGCACCACTGCGGGTGCGCACACCGCCGAGGTCGAGCTCGGCCGGGGCCGCGGCAATGCAGGTCTGCTGGACTACGTGTGGCTAGCAAGTCGAGCAGCTGCCTGGCGACGCCCGGCAACCGATGCGGTCATTGCGGCCCGCCGAGCACGCCCGCTGTCGGAGCAACAGCGCAGCTGAGTGTTCGCTCCCGCAGCAAACCGTTTGCAGCGGCCCCAGCATTGCCCCACCTTGGCCAGCGTGTCCAGGCCGGCCTTGTCAGACACGGAGATGAGGGCCTTGCCCTTGGCGCCCGCCGCCGCCATGACGCGCTGCTGCACGCCGCCAGCCGACGCCGCCCGGGTGCCGCTGCTGCGGGCCGCCTGCTGCTGCCTGCGGAGCGTCAGGGCACATGCACCGGTGCTTGGATGGCATGCCCGAGGCCCAGGGTGTGGGGGGAGGCCCCTCCAGCCCGGACAGCTCGGTGCATGGCTTGTGAGCAGCCTGCAGGCGCCTCGGCAATGCCCAGGGTGCGCACCTCAGGGGAGCGGTGCTTCCCACGAACGCCTGGCGCGCCGCGCCGCCGCGAGCAGCAAGGTGCGGCCTGCCGAACGCGCGGGTGCACAGCACCGACAGCCGGCCAGTCGAGGCTGCCAGGGACATGTTGGGTGGCGCGAAAGAGGGCGGCGATGGGCCGATCGAGGTTGAACACGGCATTGGCGCCCGCTGAGGTGTCCCGCTGCTCGGCCCCGCACAGAAAGGCGGGGTCTGCCCATTACTGGCGATCGCGCAGATCATACTAGGCCGCACCCACCTGGCCGAGCGTCACTCCCCAAGAGCCCTGCAAAGCTTTGCGCGCCTGACGCTTGACCGCCCCGCACCCCACGACTTCCACGATCACCTGCAGCACGTTGGTGGGATCTGCCCGCTTGCAGCGCCCCGGCACTGCGAGCGCGGTCGCTTTCCCGCGCTCCCCCCTGCTCCTCTGGCCGCTGGCGGGCCGTAGACCAAGTCCTCACCCCGCACCGACACGACCTGGACCGCCCCAGCCGCGCCCGGCTGCCCGGCCAGTCAGCCGCCGCCACCGCCGCTGCCGCCTCGGGGGACCGCCAGCGGCAGCGCAGCCGATGGC
>RRZL01000037.1:204239-219961 GCA_006782975.1 Chlorella sp. Dachan
GCCTGTTGCCCATGTGCTGTTGCTCCTCATGTTGCTCCCCCGCTGCCCCACCCCATACCCCTCACCCCCCAACCCCCTTTGCTGCTGCTGCCGCAGGTCAAGCGGCTGGTGAGCGCCAGCGCAGCCCCTGCCGACAGCTCTGTGGTGCTGGGCGTGGCATGCCGCAAGTCGCTGGCCCACAAGCGCATGCGCTCGTCCATCGCCCAGCCGCGCATCATGCTGCTGGCAGGCGGTCTCGAGGCGCAGCCAGCTGCGGCCGCCGCCAACTCACGGGGCGGCGGCGGGGGCCTGGGTGCTGCTGCGTTTGGCGGCGCCGGCTTTGGCGGCGGCGGCGCAGCGGCCGCCAGGAGCAGCCTGTCCTCGTTTGACTCGCTGCTGGACCAGGAGCAGCAGACGCTGGCAGCTGCGGTGGAGCGCATCGCGTCTTTCAGCCCAGATGTGCTGCTGGTGGAGCGCAGCGTGGCGCGGTGGGTAATGCTTCGCAATTGCTGCTCTGTGCTCTGCTTGCGGGGTGCCCACCCATGTGTGCCACTGCCGGGGAGGAGGCCACCGCAACCGCGGCAGCGGCTGTGGCTGTAGCGGCAGCGAGAGCAGCTTCAGCTACACGGGCAAACTGCTCTGCCTGTGCGGCTGCTCTGCTGCCAGCTGCACTTGCTTACGGGCAACATTGGTTGGAGGCTGCTCCTGCTGCGGCACATCAGCTGGCCCTGCTTGCCTGCAGCAGGCACGATGCACCCGTGCCTCCGCTCGCTAGCTGTGCGCTGAGTGGCATGGTGCTCGCTGCATTGGCGTGGCTTGCAGGTACGCCCAGGAGCTGCTGCTGCAGAAGGACATCTCCCTGGTGCTCAACGTGAAGCATGAGCTGCTGGATCGAGTGGCGCGCTGCACCGGCGCACTAGTGCGTGTGCAGGCTGAGGCTAGGATGGTGGCGGCTGTCTCTCCCAGTGGCATGCTCAACTTGTACCTGGCCAGTGAGCCATCAGCGACGCCAGGAACACCGCCCACATGAATGCCTGCCCACCTCCCCTCCCGCAGGTGGCGCCCTCAGTCGACCAGCTGAGCAGCCACTGCATCGGCTTCTGCAAGGAGTTTGAGGTGGAGAGCCTTCCCAACTCAGCAGGGGCAGCAAGCGCAGCAGGCTCAGCAGCAGCAGCAGCAGCAGCAGCAGCCGGGACGGAGGCCAACCCACATGCCAGCGAGGGGTCCGACGTGAGTGTCCAACTGCCGGCGCTTTGTGGGCAAGCGGCGTTGTGCCTGAGATAGGCCGGCATTGCCTTGCCTGGCAGCTTGGGTGCACGCTGCCTTGCTATACATGCCTAACTTGGTTTGCAACACTGCAACTGCCGCAGGGCCAGCACCTGGTGGCTGATGCAGCCGCGCTGCGGCGCAGCGGGACAGCAGGCGCAGCCGGCGGCGGCGGGCCGCGCACCCTCATGCTTTTCCGCGGCTGCCCGCGGCCGCTGGGCTCCACCATCCTGCTGCGCGGCAGCGACGCTGGAGAGCTGCGGCGTGTGAAGCGGGTAGCTTCCTTTGCAGCATATGCAGCCTACTGGGGCCTGCTGGAATCCGCCCTGCTGGCCGACCAGCTGGCGTCGGCAGCAGCGGCCGTGCTGCCCGGCAGCTGCCAGCCGGAAGCAGTGGCGGGGCTGGCAGATGCAGTGGCGTCCACCTCCTTTTTGGCCACCGCTGAGGCGCGCGGGCGGCAGGCCATCCTGTCTGCCTCGCCACACGTGTCAGTTGTGCTGGAGCGCGGAGCCCCTGCTGAGGAGCTCGAGCTGCCGACTCCAGACAGCGAGCGTGAGGTGGCCGGGGCCGGGTGTGCCAGCGGCGGCAGCGGCAATGGCAGCGGCAGCGAGGAGGCGGAAGCGGAGGCGGCGTCAGAGTGGGACGAGGGCGAGGAGGCTGCCAGCCCAGCTTCCTCGGATAGCACGCAGCTGTGGGTGCTGCCCGCGGTTGCGGGCGGCGCTACGTTCACCGTGTCTGGCAGCCAGAGCCAGACAGAAATGGATGAGCTGGATGCGGCACAGCAGCAGCAGCAGCCGGGTGCAGGGGCGGCAGCAGCAGCGGCAGGTGGCGGCCTCCAACAACAGGCAGAGGGTGCAGAGCAGGGCCAGCAGCAGGAGCAGCAGCAGGGCGGCTCCTGCGCTGGCACCCCAGTGGCTGCAGCCAATGGTGCCCACACCATGCCGGCTCCTGGGTCGCCGCAGGACCCGCTGCACCTCGCCGCCAAGGAGCTTGCGCTGCAGCAGCTGCAGCTGACGGGCAGCAGCCCACCCAGCCCAGCCGCGGCACTGGCTGCAGCAGCGGCAGCCTTGGGGCAGGAGGCGCCAGAGCAGCAGCCACAGCAGCAGATTCCGCTGTCCGCCAGGGGCAGCGAAAACGACTCGCTTGTGGCGCAGCCATCCTCCTCACAGTTCTCTGGTGTGGCAACGCCAGCGCGGCAGCAGCAGCAGCTGGAGGCTGGGCTGGGCAGGGAGGCCAGCTGGGGCGCGGCCAGCACCACACCCGTGCCACCTGGCTTACAGGCGTACCGCAGCCAGCAGCTGTGGCTGACCATCTCCTGCAAGAACCCTGCGAAGGGCGTGCTCTGCGAGCCTGCGCACCCGCACTGCATGCAGTTCTATGCAGACACAGGTCAGAAGTGGTGCAGGCAATGCACAGTGGGAGCAGCTGCCTGAATGTTGCGACGCACAGCGCTCACATCAGTAGTCAGTCGCGCTAGCTAGTGCTGCTCCTGTGAGCGTTTGTGATGCACTGTTTGACCCAACCTTTATTACCTGACCCCCTGAACTGATTGCAGACCTGCCCCTGGGCGCCTTCCTGTCGGCCGCCGCACCCTCCCACCGCAAGTGCCCTCACCCGCAGTGCGGCGACGGCGCGCCGCTGCACCTCCGCTCCTTCATGCACGCCAACGGCCTGGTCACCCTCTCCTCAGTCCGCCTGCCAGCCGGCAAGGAGCTGCCCGATGGCCACCTCTGGCTGTGGCTGCGCCCCATCGGCGGCCGCGGCGGCAGCGACGACGGCGGCAGCGGCGGCGTGGCGCGGCGGGTGGCCCTCTCCCCAGAGGCTGCCTGCCTGTCGTTTGCCCACCTGCTGTCGCTGCTGTTTGACGCCCGCCAGCTGGCGCTCGGCGGCTCCTCGCTGCAGCGCGACTTTGTGCGGTACCTGGTGAGCAGTGTGCAGGATGTTCGGGTCAGGCTCTTGGCCCATTGACGGTTATATGTGGACCGCCAACCATACATCGGCGGGGCAGGAGGGCAGCCTGCAGCAGGAGGGCATCCTGCACCTCGGTCGCACCTGGCAGTGTCGACCTGCCCTATGTCTCCTCACATTGGCCTGTTCTATCACCTACCACAGGGTGCCGGCTCCACGCTTCTTTGCCTGCACTTCTCACCTGCGCCCGGCTATGCTGTGCGCATGCCGCCGCGCTGCGTGGGCCTGCTGCACGCATCAGAGCTGGAGTGGCTTCAGGAGGAGGTTAAGGCGCTCGCTGAGGTGGGCAGGCGGGGCGAGTGGGCTGAGTGTGATTGGCAGCAGACTTGCAGGATGGCGCCTGTGGTGCCTGAGAGGATGTCGAACCACAAATGCAACAGCCCCGCCAGCGCGGCCACCTGCTGTCATTGTGCGCAGCTCACGCTGTCCCCTCCCATTGTTCCAACCCTCAGGAGGCGGACGAAGCGTTTGGTGCCATTGAGTATGCGCTGCAGCAGCAGCTGCGGGCGCTGCCGCCGCTAGAGGTTGCAGCTGCCGATGCAGCCGGGGGCGATGCCGCGGCAGCAGCGGCAGCAGCAGCGGCGGCAGATGCCGAGTTTCGGCAGCAGTGGCTCGACACTCTGGCGGACACCCGAGGCTCGTTTCTGGAGCTGGTGAGCTGCTGGTAGTTTGAATTTGTGTAGCAGGCGTCTGGGTGACTGTGAACTGCATCCAGCAGCAGTGAAGGTGGCGCAATCTGTCGCATGTGAACAGCATCGCCTGAATCCAGCCGTTTGCGTCTTCGTCCTTTCTGCTGCCCCAGGTGCAAGACACGGTGTTGCAGCTGGACGCCTCCGCGCTCGGAGGCAAGGCCGGCGACCAGCAGCAGCAGCAGCAGCAGCAGCAGCAGGATGAGGCGACAGCGCACCAGCTGGTGCCCATGGTGTGGGAGCTGAACAAGCTGCGAAGCATGCTGGCAGCGGTGGTGCTGCAGTGGGCCACATGCCTGCAGGAAGGCGCGGCGGGCAGCCATGCGGCACCGCCCAGCGGCGGCGGCCTGCTCAGCAGCATGCTTGCGACACGGCGGCAGGCCGGGGGCAGGCACAGCCGGCGAGGCAGCGTGGCAGAAGAAGGGGAGGGGCCGGAGGCGGCAGTGGGAGAGCTGCCTCTCTCACCTACCAGCCAGGCAGCCGAGCAGCAGCTAGAGTCAGGGCCCAGTTTAGAGCAGCGGCACCAAGCACGGCAGCCGCCGCAGCAGCAGCAGGCGCAGCCAGCGGGGCACGCATTGCAGCGGAGCGTGAGTGGTGCCAGCTTGGGACAGCAGTTTTTGGAGGCTGGCCTTAGCCAGGACTTGGGCAGGCGAGCAGCCAGCGAGCTGGATTTCGGTGCGCCCTCGCTCGTGGGCGGCGAGGAGGGCATGAGCGGGGCCAGTTTGGCCACCAGCCCGCTGGGTGGCGGCGCTGTGTTGCCGGCACCCGCCTCCATCCCCACTGGTTTGGTGGCTCGCTATGTCACCATGTTTGACCAGCGGGGGCCCGAAGCAGGCGGCGGCAGCCCCGGCACCAGCCCCACCAGTCAGCGGCGGCGCTCCCAGCGCACGCTCAACTGGGTGCAGGCCAGCTCCCCAGCAGCCGGCGAGGGTGGTGCAGCAGAGGCCGAGGCAGCCACCAGCCCGGCAGAGCGTGGCGCTGGGCCGGCAGCAGGAGGGGAGGCGGCGGCACAACAGCAGCAGGGCGAGGCGCAGCATGTGTCTCCGCCGCAGCCGCCGCTGACGCGGCAGCGCTCCTCACTGTTTCGGCTGGACCTGACCAGCCCCGACCCAGACCTTGCGCGCGCGCTGACGCCCTCCCGTAGGCGCACGTCGGGTGTGTGGGTGCCGTTTGTATGCTTGGTGCTTGTTGATTGGCTGGGTACGCGTTGCGGGCTGCTTGTGCACTTGTGGCGGCTGTATGCACAAGCGGCTCCAGGCACGGTGACACACCACAAATTTGCTGCTCACCCTTGCTGTTGCCGCAGAGGAGGGCGAGGCAGCCCCTGGGACCGTGGCCAGCCGGCTGGAGCAGATTTCGGCGCGGCTGGGCCGCATGTCCCTGTCACAGAGCTTCACTGAGCGGCGGCGCAGCAGCCTGCTGCACGCCGCCTCTGCTGACCAGGCCGCCCTGCAGCAGGCGGCCTCAGGGCAGGAGCCAGCTGTGCTGCAGCCAGTCACCGAGCAGCCGACAGCGGCAGCGGCAGCAGGGCCGGCGGCAGCAGATGCTCCCCCGGCAGCCGCGGGGCAGGAAGCGCCGCAGGCAGAGCAGCAGCCACAACTGGCGCAGCAGGCACAGCAAGAGCAGCAGCGGCCGCAGCAGCCCGAGGAGCCAGGAGGAGGGCTGGATGCCGCTGCAGAGGAGCAGGGCGGGCCACCGTCTGCGCAGCCCAGTGGCAGCCACTTTGAGCAGTGGGGCGAGCTGCTGCCAGCAGAAGGTGCAGCCGAAGCCGCCGCTGCGGGCAAGGACGGCAGGGTAGCAAACGGCAGCAGTGAGGCGGCTGGTGCGGGCAGCCTGCTGCCCTCCTCACTGAAGATGCTCAAGTCGGCTTCCTCTGGCAAGCTTGACGCAATCCTCAAGCTGCAGGAGGCCCCCATGCCAGCCACAGTGGCGGCGCCAGCCTCTGAGGCCGAGCCCGCTGTCGAGGCGGCGGCGGCGCCAGCAGCTGTGGCAGCGACAATGGCGGCAGCAGCGGTAGCAGCAGCGACAACGGCGCCAGCAGCGGCGGTGGCGGCAGAACCAGCGGCGGCGCCAGCAGCAGGAGGGCTGTCCCTTCTGGGCGGGTCATCCCGTTCTGCTACGGCCTCCCTGGCCCAAATGGGGCGCAGCCTGTCTAACCTGCTGACGCCAGCCGGCTCAGCCACCATGCTGCCATCCTCCCTCAACAGCACGCCAGCTGCCTCGCCAGCAGGGGCGCCGCTGCCCGAAAAAGCGCCCAGCCGCCTGCGCCAGCTGCTGGGCAAGCTGCGGAGCGAGCCGGCGCCGGGGCAGCTGCCGCTGCCGACGGGCCGGGTGGAGCTCAGCGGGCGGACGCTGCTGCCTGGGGGAGCAGACGGCATGCGGGTGGCTGTCTTTGACGAGGAGCCGACCTCCATCATTGCCTACTGCCTGGCCACGCGGTGAGGCCGCCGGGGTGTGGGGCGGGCCCCCACGGTGCTGCCATGTATTGTGGGCTTGACAGGGAGAAGGTTGCCGCGTTTGCCCTTCTGAAGCCGCAGTGTGTGCGGTTTTAACACATCCCGCTGCAACTGTTGCCACCGACCGGCCCAACCGTCGCCTGCAGGGAGTACCAGCAGTACCTGCACGATGCGGTGGCCACCATCCTGTTTGGCGAGGCGGGGCAGCGCAGCAGCACGGCGCCCTCGCCAGGTGGCGGCCTGGATGCCAGCGGTGCGGACGGCGAAGCACCTGTGCCTGGCTCTTGGCAGTCGCTGCCCACCTCGCCGCGTGGCACGCAGCCCAGCGGCCGGCGCGTGAGCAGCCTGGTGCCCGCCCTGCAACCGCAGGCGCAGCAGCAGCAGCCGCAGCAGCAGGAAGCACAGGAGGCGGCAGCAGCAGGCGGCGGCAGTGCAGCAGAAGGCGTGCCAAGTGACGCCGACTCGACAGGGGCTGGGGGCGCAGCACCGGCCGCAGCACCAGCCGCAGCGCCGCAGGCTGCAGCGGGGCCAGCGGTCGGCCAGTCACCGGCACCATCCACCCGCACAGTCACGCAGGAGGAGCTGGCTGCGGAGCAGAGCGGCGACTGGCAGGTGGGTGGCGGTGGGTGGGATGGGTGGTGTGGTGCTTGGTGCAGGTTTCCAGGGGGTGGCTTGCCACTTGGCTACAGCCCCACTGCAACTTGAGTCCTCCTAGTGCGGCGAATGCAGCCTCCCTTTGCAATCCTCTCCGCAGGTGCTGTTCTGCGAGCAGCAGCTGGATTGCCAGCTGGCACTTGAGGACCCCTCGCCTGGCATGCCCTGGGGCCGCGCCCGCTTCCAGGCAAGCGGTGGTTGCTGGAAACAAGGGCGTCGTGTCGCCCTCGTTCAACTTGCCTGGAAGCACGAGGCGGTGGGGTGCGGTGGCCCATGGCAGCCCACGCTGCATATCGATGCACATGTCCGTCGCATTTCTGCCTAAAGAGCGTCAGGCTGAAATTGTTGTGTGCAGGTCACCGCTTACTACGCGCCCCAGTTTGCGGAGCTGCGCCGGCGCTGCGTGGCTGGCGGCGAAGCTGCATTCCTGGCCTCCCTGTCCCGCTGCCGCAAGTGGGCCTCCCGCGGCGGCAAGTCTGCGGCCTACTTTGCGCGGTCCTGCGACAAGCGGTGAGCGCGGGTTGCCTTGAGGTGTGTGTGTACCAGCCTGCTGTGCTTAGGTGTGTGGGTATCCGGCTGCTGTGCTTCCAAACCGGCAAGTGCGCACCTCTCGGCCGCAGCTGAGCAGCCAACCAACCAATGTTACTGATGTTATCTTGATCTCCCTGGGGCAGGTACATTGTGAAGCAGCTGTCGCGCAGCGAGCGCCAGTCGTTCCTGGAGTTTGCGCCCGACTACTTCCGGTGCGGGGGTTTGTGGTTTTGTAGGAAAGAAATGTTAGGCAATGTACTCGTTGTGGTGGATTTGGAAGCGGCAGTCCGTGGAGTTTGCGCCCGACTACTACGCGGTGCAGCATAGTTTGGCGCATCGCTCTGGCTTGCCGCGCACTGCTGCTGTGTGCAACACAGGCCCCACATGCTGCTGCGGCCCTTTGCGTGCTTACCGTCGATAACGATCTGCCCCTGCCTGCACTGCCCTGTGCCCGCCCTGCAGCTATGTGGCCACGATGCTGCACCGCGGCCAGGACACCTGCCTTGCCAAGATACTGGGCGTGTACCAGGTGAGCCGACTTTTGAAAGGACCCTGTTAAAGTGCATGGGGCTTGGTTGTTATGTGCCGGCTGCCTGGCCAGGACTGGGTGTGTTGCAAGTCTGCTGACAATAAAGCAGCAATCGACGTGTCCACTTATCCCTGGTGGTTGCGTGGTGTTGCTGTTCGGCCCGTTGGGGCAAGACCATTGGCTGTTTGGCACGCTCTGCAAGCCCTGCTCCTCCCCTCCCACCGCCCCGCAGGTGTCAGTGCAGTACAGCGGCGGGCGGGGCGCACCCAGCGGCCCTGCCTGGGGCGGCAAGGAAGGGGTTATGGACCTGCTGATCACCGAAAACGTGTTCTACGGGCGGGAGGCGCAGGTGGGCGGGTGGGCGGGAGGGCGCAGGCGGGTGGGCAGGTGGGAGGCGCAGGAGGGTGGGTGCCCACCAGCTTGGTCCTGCATCTGTTCTGCTCCTCTGGTCGCGTGCATGCCGCAGGTGGCACACCCAGCAGCCAGCAGCCAGCAGCCGAACAACTTCCGCAGCTGCCCCCCCTGCCTCATCCTCCTCCCCAGGTGTCGCGCATCTACGACCTGAAGGGCAGCCAGCGGGACCGCTACGCAGCAGACGACCCCACCACCGCAGGTGCGCCTGCTCTAGGCCGATTAGCTGCGATGCTGTGCCTCTTGGTGCCGCCTTGCTGGACAGGCGTGGCACCTGGTCCTGCAGGCCGGGATGCACCCGTTCCTGCATCTGCAAGGGGCGCCAGGGCCGGCTACACTGTGCTGCTCGATGTCGACAGCACACGTAGCCCGTCGCTCGCCTGCGCCCTTGTTCCGCAGGCGAGTGCTGCTAAGCAAGAACCTGCCCGACATTGATCTGCTAAGCTCCTAAGCTCTTCAAAGTTGCATCCCATTTCGTCGCCACTCCCCCCGCAGGCGCGGTACTGCTGGATGAAAACCTGCAGGAGCTCAATCTGAGCAGCCCCACGCTGGTGGGACCCCGCGCCTACGCCCGCCTGCAGCGCGCGCTGTGGTCAGGTGCGGTGCGCACAGCGCGGGTGCTGCTCTTGCACCTGCAGCCGCCTGCGGTGTGCGCGATGCAGGCGCTGCTCTCGCACCTGCAGCCACCGGCTCGTGTGCCGGGCTGCTGCCGCTGCCGCTGGGCTGCTGGGCCGCTGCTGCTGAGCTGCTGGCCTGCAAACGGTGCTGTGCCGCTGCAAGTGATGCCGTGCTGCAAACGGTGCTGCGTCGCTGCAAGTGGTGCTCGCTCGAGGGTCAACCACCTTCCCCTTGCATTAAGTTTTGAAAAAAAGAACATGATTCTCCTTGCAGACACGGGGTTCCTGGCGGGCCTGGGAGTCATGGACTACTCGCTGCTGGTGGGCGTGGACAAGGCACGTGGCGAGCTGGTGGTGGGCGTCATCGACTACTGCCGCCAGGTGGGCTGGCCGCATACCTCTTGCTGGCTGGTGGGAGGCTAGGCAAGGCGGTTGTGTGTGCCGTGGGCCCCAAAAACGTCAGCATTGACCCAAAGTACCACCGGCAGCTCGCCAGGTTTACACTCGGCACGGTTGGCTCAGTTGGTTGAAGTGTTGCATTTCGCGTGGACAAGCAGGTTGTGGCAAGGGCGAAGAAGAGCGGCAGGTCTCGTCTGCCTCCGTTGCTTTAGATTGCCGGCATTCTCCTCCCAAACATTCCCCCGCCAAACCTCCCTGCAGTACACGTGGGACAAGCAGGTGGAGACGTGGGTGAAGAAGAGCGGCATCCTGGGCGGCGCGGGCAAGGACCCAACCGTCATCTCGCCCAAACAGTACTCACGCCGCTTCAGGTGGGCAGGGATGCAGTGGGGGATGCAGTGAGATGCAGTGCGGGTGGCCTCGCCAGCCGGCGGTTTCGGCTGCCTGGCACCCTCGCCTTGCACGCCTGCGCAGTCCTCTTGCCCCCCCTCCAGCCGTCTGCTGAGCCTGTCTCCGTCCTGCCGTTTCCCATGTGCGTTTCCAGGATCGCCATGTCGTCGTACCTCACAATCGTCCCCTCCTGGGAGGCGCCCGAACCGCCCCTCGACCCAGACGCCATGTGACGCACCGCCGTAAGCCTCCCCTGGAGCTCCCGAAGCTCCACCCAACGCCGTGTGACCCTCTAGCGCCGTCGGGCCCAAGGCTCCCCTTGCTGCCCCCTGCTGTCATGCGACCGACGGTAGGCAGCCGGTGGCACCAGCCCTGCTGCTGCGCAGGGCCCAACCTTCTGACGCACATTACGAATTGCCCTGAGCGTGCATAGGCCGTGTGTTTGATGCAGAATTTGAGAGAGCACTGACTAGTGTACCCCTGCCGCTGCTGCCCCTGTATGATGTTGCATGCGTTTGCTTGCCCCAGCCGCACGTGTGCCAGCAAAGCCTGTCGCCCACTGCCTTTGCCCCTGGCACGCCCCTGCCCACACCCTAACATCCGATCGCTGTTTCGGCCCCGGGGCCCCTGTAAGTAATGGCGTGTGCTCGGGAGGCAGGAGCAGGGCAGCGGCTGGGCCGCAGAGAGCGGCAGACACGCCCGGCGGCCTTGCGCGGGGCCCACGGGTCGCCAACCCAAAGCTGGCAGCGCTGCGGAGGCATCAGCTGGCCTGCTGACGTAGCAATCTGCCGTTGTGAAGGCATTGCAGGTGGATGCACGGCCTGGGCAGCTCCAGATCAGCAGCCAGGATGGGCGGCTTTCCGGTGTGCGGCGGCGGTGGCGGCACTGCCGGCCCCAGAAAGGACGGTGGCATAGCCCCCGGCCCCCCCGGGGCGCGCCCCGCCCTGGCACTTCTGACTATCAACCCTCCCGGGCCATTTGCAAGCGAGCGCGGATTGAGGAGCGAGCTGCGTCACGTCTCGCGTGAACCTCAGCACCCAGCGCGCATGCAAGTGGGCCGCTTTGCCCTCCCGGCGCACCAGGAAGTCCTGTAGCTCAAGGTGTCAGTCGCAGACAGCAGCACGAGCATCCCATCAGGTGCGCTGCCACCGTGCTGGAGTCGCAGGCGGTCCCTTGCGCCCTGGTGGGACCAAACTGATCTGCCAGCCTCCCGGAGTCTGTCGCAGAGCGGCGGTCGCCTCTGGTGCGCCAGGCAGCGAGGGAGCGACGTGCCCTGGCCCTCCCTCCCTCCCGCGCAGGCTCAGACGCCTCCATCGCGCGTCACAAGTATTGAGAAGCCATTGCAAGGGCGCAGGACCGGCGGAGAGCGCGGCAAAATGATGGCAGCAGAGGCTGCCCAGCCCGGCTCCCTGTTCGAGCTGGAGCGCGTCCTGGCCCTCGAGGACGGCCTGCCACACGAGTGAGCGCATGTTGCCGCGGCGCGCGGGCGTCGCGCGCGCCCTGGAGGGCCGGGAGGGCAGCATTACTCACCGGTCATGGCGACGGCGGCCTCACCCCCCAGCCCCCTCCCCGCCCTGCCAGCCCTCCCACGGCGCTCTACTGACCCCTGTGGGGCGGCCAGAGGGCGGCGGGGGCGGTGCGAGCGCGGGAGGGGCGGGGCATGGGGGGGCCGGGTCGGACCCAGCGCTGGAATCCCGCCGCCAATCCCGCGGTCAAATTCGGGCGGGCGACCTCACGATCCGAAGCCCACGGCCCCTGTTTTGAGCCCCCTGCATCCCCCGAACCGTGGTTGCAGGCGTGTGCCAGTAGATGATTACTTTGGAGACTACCTGCAGGGCCTGACGGCCATGGCCGCCCAGCAGGGACCCGCAGGTGCGCCTCGGCGCGCTTGTCGGGTGGCCGTTCCCGCACCAGCACCACCCAGCTTGCTGCTGCGGCTGGCAGCATGTGCAGATGCGGTGTGCGATGGCACTGCGGCGCCAGGCTTGCAGCAGCAGCTGCTGCCACGCACGCATCTGCACAGCCCGATAGCTGCCGGGTGTGCGGAAGCTGCTTGCATGTTCGGCCAACCCTGCTGCCTTCCTCATGCCCTGCCCCCCCTCCTGCCTGCCGCAGCCACCACGCACCACAGCTCAGACGGGCCCTGCCCCTCAGACTCGTGCACGCCGCCATCCTCTGCCGCCGGCACAGCCACAGCGGTTGCCATCACAGCTGGCGGCGGGTCGGCTGGCATGCCCCTGCAGCAGCTGCTGCACCTGCAGGCGGTGCAGCGTGGCATGCCACAGCAGGCGCAGCCGGGCGTGGCGTGGCCGGTGCAGATGGCACCTGGCGGCATGCCTCAGGTGGGGGTGCCGCAGATGCACCCGCAGCTGGGCATGGTGCAGCTGGTGCCGGTGGCGGCAGGCATGCCTCTGGGCATGACGGCGGCCGTGGCCAAGCAGCCGGTGCGGCTGCCCGCCAATGGCCAGAACGGCAAGGCCAAGGCCAGCAGCCAGCGGCAGGCCACCAATCGGGAGGCACAGAAGCGGTACAGGTGCGGGGGGAGGGGGCTCTGGGATGGAGCGAGTCGCTCATGCGTGTGCGTGGGTGTTGGTGCCTCGACATGCTGCTGCCATGGCTGAGCGGGCGGGCCATCTGCAGCTACATCGGCAGCTGGGGCGGTGCGTGCTGAGCGCTGCAGCGTCTGCTTGCCCGGCTGCTGCAGGGAGCGGCAGAAGGTGCGGCTGCTGGAGATGCAGGTGAGGAGAAGGGCAGCCGGTGTTAAAGGCCTGCCAAGCTTAGTTTCACAGCAGCTGCATGCACGCTGCATTCTTGATCAGCAGCTGGGCAGGGCCAGCACTGTCCAGGTTCTGTGCACGTGCGCCATGCCTGCAATGCAAGCGCAAACGGTGCCACTGACTGGCCAGCTACTTGTTGCTTTCCCCCCGCAGGTCGAGATCGACCGGCTGAGCCGGGAGCTTGCAGCACGGCAGGGGGTGCAGAAGCGGAATGCGGAGCTGGAGGTGCGCTGCTGGGGAAGCCCCGCCACGCAAGGGCGTGAAAGAACGTTATGCAAGCGGCAGGCAGCTGCAGTGGGGCCTGCGGGCCAGCCAGGGGCGTGTGCGTGCCTGCTGCCACGCATGCCTGCCGCTGACTGGTGTACTGCGCAGCCCAAGGGTTCAGCCGTCCTCTTCCCCCGCCCCTTTTTTGAGCGCAGGAGCAGCACTTCCAGCTTCAGGCGCAGCTGGCACGGGTGGAGGGCGAGGCAGACGTGCTTCAGTGGCAGGCCAACCAGACCGCCCTTGAACACGCGCAGCTGGCGGGCATGGTGGCAGCCAGCGGAGCAGACGGGCAGGCGGACGCAGCCGGCAGTGATCCCATGGACGCAGACGCGCCCGGTGGCCAGCCGGCGGGCAGCAGTGGGCAGGGGCCGCGGCAGCACGGCATGGGGCAGCCGCAGCCCCAAGCCTCCCTCGACTCATCGGAGGCCAGCTCGGCAGTTGGCATGGCGGAGCGGGAGCACAACAACTCAGTGGGTGCGCTTGCAGCAGCAGCAGATGCCGCAGCAGCAGGCGCAGCCGACAAGGACTGCCACGCCAGCTCGCAGCTCCCCGAGGGCGTGGCGGCCGCCGCGCTGGCAGAGGTGCTGGTGCCTGCGGAGCAGGGCGGGCCGGCGGGGCACCCAGCCATGTACGGCGTGCCGCCGCCGCACGAAAAGTTTGACGAGCTGATTGCGCGCTTCCAGGCCCAGGTGGGCGGGGGCTCAGATGGCACTTCCTGGTCTGTGGCGGCTGGGTGGCACGGCCTGGTTGGTGCAGGCTTCCGGGCGTCATGTGCAGGGGCCCCCCTGACAACCAGCCAGCATGTGTCGCCGTTGCAAGCACAGTCTCCGCTGCTCTCTCAATCACCTGCTCATGTCCGGTTGCCTGCGCCAGGTGGCCAAGGTGAAAAATTACCTGGACCAGCACCGCCTGCGCACCCACGACCCCATCAGTGAGCCGGCACAGGGGCACACAGGGGCTNGCCACGGCGGTGCGAAGTGCGTGAGGTTGGGCCACCACAAGCTGCTGCACCTGGCAGGTGCAATCCACAACCCGCCAGCAGCAGGGATGGCAATGCAACGCCGCAGTGCGGCATGCGGCCTGCAGCACTGGCATGCGGCTTGCAGCACTTGGCTTGACAGCCAAGGGAAATGGGAGAGCAATCAAACGCACCTTGTGGTAGCGCACGGCATACTTGCGCTCCAGCTCCTTGCGCGCTGCCTCCGCTGCCGCTCCCCCCGCAGGCGTGGTCCTGTCCACCTCCACCCGCGGCGACCTGTGCCTTCCTCCCACTCCCACCTCCACTTGCAGCCCAACCGACCTGGCTCCTGGCTCCCCACGCCCCACCCCTCCCCCCGCAGGCGTGGTCCTGTCCACCTCCACCCGCGGCGACCTGTGCATGATGATCATGGAGTCGCTGGGCATCTGCCGCGACTTGCTGCGTGTGGGTGAGTGCAGTTGTGCTTGTTGTCGTCACATGCGGGCACGGCAGTGCGGTCCCTGGGCATCTGCTGCAACCTGCTGCGTGTCGGTGGGCCAAAAAGAGCTTGCGCTTGTACATGCATGATCCCTGCACCTGCAAGGAGCCAAAATTTGCTGAGCTGGCTTCACAACTCATCAGTTGGTTTGCCCCGCACCCCAATCCACTGCAGAGGGAGTTGATGTGATCGACCTGCTGCAGCAGCGCGACGAGGCAGAGATGGCACGGCACGGCACCCTGCGCGGCTCACCCATGCGCCAAAAGTGGCTGCACACCATCCACGTGAGTGCACTCCCGCTGCAAGCGATGCTTGTAGGGCAATGGCAGGGCTCCTGCATACGCGCAGAGCGGGTTGGGCTGCTTAGGTTGAGTTGCCTTCACGTGCAGCGTCTGGATCCTCTGTTACTGCACATCAGGCAACAACAACCACATGGTCAGCTCGGTTTACACCAGCCGCCAGTCTCACCCCTCTCCTCCCCCGCTGCCCGCCCGCCACCGCAGACGCTGCACCTCACCCCGCAGCAGAAGCAGCAGCTGCTGCTGCAGCGGGAGGCGCACCTCGCGCTGATGCGCCGCATCTACCAGCAGCGCCAGCAGCTCAACATGCAGGCGAGGAGTTAATGCTTCTTGTTACCGGCTGCTTGCCCCAGGCTTGTATTTAGACCAACACCCCCCTTCCCTCCTCACCTTGCCTGCTCCACACGCACTGACTCCCTCTGCCGCCAACTGCCCTGTGTCGCAGGCCATGAGTCTCATGCTGCTCAACCAGCAGAGCGCGGCAGCTGCGGCGGCCGACCCCGCCTCCGCTGACAAGGGAGCACGCGGGCAGACCGCCAAGCTGGCCGCCGTGCTCAAACTGGTCAAGGTGCGCTGAGGCGGCTGGGGCTGGGGCTGGGGCTGGGGCTGCGGCTGCGGCTGCGGCTGCGGCTGGGGCTGCGGCTGCGGCTGGGTGTGGGGCTGGGTTTGAACAAACCTTTCTCCTCGCGCGGCCAATGCATGGCCCTGCCGACCTGCTGGCGCTGGCTGCAGCCGCCCCGCCGCCTGCACCGGCCAGGCAACAAACGCGATGCCGCCTTCCTGCGCTGTGCGTGCTCTGCAGGAGAACCTGCGGCGCGAGCAGCGGGCTGCCATGGAGATCAACAGCTGCACGCTGTGCCGCATCCTGAGCCCCGTCCAGGTGGGCCCCGGGGGATGGTAGTGATGCTGGGTTCTGGGTGAACAGGTGGTTCTGGGGGACTTGATCAGCAGGCAGCACTCTTCAATTGTATACAAGCAGCAATGTTCAGCTGTCGAGCCTCGGCTCCCGGCTGTGGCGACTGACCAGCGGCCACCC
>RRZL01000037.1:223116-242093 GCA_006782975.1 Chlorella sp. Dachan
ACCACGCCGCCGGGGCCGTGGAAGAGGCGGAGCGTGGCCTCGTAGCCGCTCAGCCCCTCCTCCTCCAGCAGCGGGGGCTGGCCCGCCGCGGGGGCAAAGGGGTTGGCGGCGATGCGGCGCGCAAACTCCTCGCCCTCGCGTGCCCCCACCTGGGCGAGGAAGGGGCAGCGGTGGACGGCCGCCGCCAGGGGGCAGTCGCCGTGCATGGCTGCCGCGCGCTGCTAGGGCCAAGGCTGCTCTGCTGGGTGGTCTGGGCTGCAAGCCAGCCGCGGGCGGTGCGAGGAAGCTCGACGCGCTGCTGCACTCGCCGCCAGGGGCTGCCTGGCTCGGGCTCGTGCCTCTGTACACAATCAGCAAGCTTGGTTGAGGGAGGGCAGGGGCTGGGCGGCCTGCTGGCGTTGGGTTGTGTGCGAGACTGACGCCAGGGCGCAAGGGGGCGCGGAGCAGAGGCTGCAACGCTTGGCAAGCGTGATCGCAGATGCAGGATTAGGCGCCGCGCCGCGCTGGCAGGGCTGCAGAGGAAAGAACCGCCCCTTGGCTCGCATGTGTTCATGGGGAGAGGCACCCCTCACTTGCACCCTGCATGGTGGCTGCCAGGCAGGCCCGATCACCACAAAGCAAGCAGCCGTGCGAGCTGGGCCCTGCAAGTGCAGTGCCGCTTTCCAAACCCTCCTTTGGCTCCGAGCACTCTCGGGCCAGCCATCGGCTGTCCCAGCTTAACCCTCACTCGACCAATCTTCAATAAACCTGCGCATCCCGCCCTGCAAGCAACCCCGGCGGCCATGTTGAGCCTTCAGGTCGCAGGGCTGGGCCACCCAGCCCTCCAGCGGCGCGGTCCCGCGCTCAGCAGCAGCTCCCGGTCAGCCTGCAGCCTGCAGGCAGCAGCGCAGCCGCACCTGGCATGCTCCCGCCGCCAGCGGCGGCGGCAGTGCGGCGCCCGCGCCTCGGCCTCGGCTGCCGAGGAGACAGACGGCGCCTACTGCATGCCCGCCTACGTGAACGCAGGTGCGAGGGGAGCGTGCGGCTTGGCGGCAGCAGGGAGCGGAGCAGCCTGCTGGCCAGAAGCCTGCCTTGCCCGCCTGCCTGCCCGCGTGTGCAACCCCCTTGCGATGCATGCACGACATGCCCTGCCCGCCGAATCAACCCACGACTGGTGCTCTGGTTTGCATTGCGTTGCACCCGCAGACAACGAGCGCAGCAAGTGCTTCACGGTGCTGGATGTGGAGGTGGGAGACTACCCGGGTGAGGCGGGCTGACTGCATCAACGGGGGTGGTTGGCGGCGGCGCCACATCAGCCGCTGGAGGTCCCAGGGTGGTTGGTTCAGTCAGAGAGGAGGGCTGACTAGCTGCGCTGCTTTCCGGCTGCTCGCTGCACTGTATCGCAGTGGAGGTGGGAGACTTTCCTTCAGGGGAGCGATGGGGAGCGATGGGGGGCTGCACTGAATGCGTGGCACACAACCATCCCCCATGCTATCTCAAGCAACTGACCCCGCATGCATGGGCTCTCAACAGTTGCGCCTGGCTGCTTGGCCCCTGCCCCAGGCCTGCTGCGCGTGATCAGCTGGACGCTCAACGGCCTAGATGTGTGCACCCAGAACGCGGTGGTGCGGACCAGCGAGGACGGGCAGGCGCACAACACGTTTTGGCTGACCAAGCGCGGCACGGGTGGGTTGGGGCTGACGCAGGGTTGCCACAATATTCAGGGTGCAGCAGGGCTGTGGCTGGCTGACGGCGATGCCCCTGCTGCCCTGCACAGCCACCATGCTGTGCTGCGCCGCGCCTGCTGCAATGCAATGCACTTTCATGGCTGACGCGCTGCACGTACAGACGCTGGCGGAGGCTGCCTTATCCCAGAAATCATGCGCGTGCCTTGCAATCGATGCACCTGCAGGCAAGAAGCTGACTGATGCAGAGGCGGAGCTGCTGGCCGATCGCGTGCGCGACTTTGTGACGTGAGTGACAGCGCAGCATCAGGCTGATCCCTCGCATGCCTGGTGGTATTGCCCCTGCCCTGCCTCGTTGCAGCACTGCTGCCGTCCCGCCTGGCCCTTCAAAGCAGCCGTGCTGCACTGCTGCCTCCCCATTTTTTGCTGCCTGCGGGACCAGAGGCAAAACATTTCTGTCCACATCTTTGCTGTGCTGTTCACCCTTTCTGAACCTCCTGAGCGCCCCTCTCCTCCTGAATGCTCCTTTCTGCACCTGAACGGCCCCTCCTGCACCCGAATGCCCCCTGTCCTGCGCAGCTACTGCTCGCCGGACCAGAGCCACACACAGGCCAGCGACTTCACGGCGGGGCCAATCGAGGTTTCCAACTCGCAGCACGAGCACTACACCGTGGTGAGCGGATACCCGCCGCCTAAGCCTTTCTGGCCTCTGTTTGGGCTGGCATATCCATTGGTGTCACAGGCTCGCAGCACGAGCACTACATGGCGGTGAGCAGGTACCCGCCGGCCTGAGCCTTTTTGGCCTTTATTTGGACTGGTGTATCCGTTGGGGTGATCACGGACTCGCAGCATGAGCACTACACGGCGGTGTGTGTGAACTGGATCTGCTGCCCCCTGCCATCCGCTCACGCTACATGTATTGCCGCTCGCGAGCCTGCTGGACAGGCACGGTAGCAGCATGTGCTGCCACACTCAACGATGCCTTGCCATCTCTGACTCGTGCCTGGCTCACACTACGCCCTGCCGCGCTGTGCAGGTGGCGGTGCGGGAGCCGCGGCCCACACCCGGCTTCTTGCTGGAAGTCGCCTCCGCGCTGAGGTGGGAAACAGTTGTCAACTTCAATTAATCAATGATGCTGCCTGTTGTTGATGCCAACGGGCCTTTGTCGTCTCAAGCCCGACACACACGCCTGGGCCCCTGCCCTGCCTGCCCTGCAATGTGTGCACGCCCTGCGCAGCGCGCGCCTCACAGGCAGCCCCCTTTGCCCTCCGCTTGCCTCCCCTGCAGCGGCATGAACGTCCAGATCTACCAGGGCGTGGTGCAGGGCGCGGGCTGCGAGGGCGACCTGCTGGAGGTCGGCGTGGAAGCAGACGTGCGTTTTTGTGTGTGCAGTGCGCAGTCTGCATGCTTCTTGCTTCTGGACATGAGCTGGAGAGGGTGATCTGCTGGAGGTCGGCGTGGAAGCAGACGTGAGAGGGTTGGTTCGCCGGACTGCCGATGCTGTGTGCAGTGGCTGCCTCTTGCTTGCAAGCTGCGAGGGCTGCCCGCTGGAGGTTGGCGTGAAGCCGTTGGGGCGCATTGCACGCCACACTCACGCCTATGCCAACCGGTGCTGCTCTGCACATGGCTGTGGATCTGCGCAGCCTCCTGCAAACCTGCCGTTTGACACCGGCAGCTTGAACCAGTCCGTCAGACGTGGTCAGTGCTGAAGGCATGGCCCTGCTTGCTTAGCACGATTTGACTTTGGCTCCGCACTACCCGCGACCCCTGCAGCTGGACGAGGGCAAGTGCTTGATGGAGGGCGCAGGCCGCATCTTCAAGTTTTGGGTGCGGGACAGGTGAGCAACTCGAAACTCTGTTGCGACAGTTGTTTAGTAACACTCTCAGTGCTTTTGTTGCAATTATCTCATTCATTCGTGGCTTGGTTGACGCGTGCGTTGGGACTGGGCGCAAGGCTTCCCCTCCACTCATCTGTCTGCGCCGCTGTTGCAACCAGCGCTGCGTGTCAGCGCACCGAGCATTGACACTCGAAGCTGCCTGCTGGTTGGCACGTACTCACCCAACGCCTGACCCCCCTCCCTCTTCAGCCGCGGCAGCAAGCTGGACTATGGTGCAATGTCTTCCCTCGTCTACACGCTGTCCTCTGTGCTGGGCTACCGCTCGCACCCCACTGTGCCGCCCGATCAGGAGATGCTGATGAGCGCGCGGTGAACGAACCATGCATAAGCTGCCTGTGCTGGCTATGGTCAGTACAGCGTGATGTGTGGTAGCAGCCTACGGCAACACCATGCCATGCATCTGCTCACCAATTGAAACAAACATCTGCAACTGCTCAACTGCCAAACTGCCGAAGCCGAGAATGACGGCGGGGCGCCTCGAAGGCCCCCTGTCGCCCTCCCTGCCCCCTGCCAACCACAATGCATGCCTCGCCTTCCCCTCTGCTGCTGCCTCCTGCCTCTGCCGTATGTATTTACCAGCCCCTCAATGTTCCCTCCTCATCCTGAGAGGAGCTCACTGCCACTGTAACTCACGAACTGAAAGAGGTCCGAATGCAAAGTGCAGATGCAGGCTTGCAGGTAGGGCTCGGGCAAGGGCTGCAACAGCGGCGGCAGCCTCACGCCTGCGCCGCCCCGCCGCCCGCCCTGCCGCGCGCTCCCGGTCTGCCTGGCGACCCTGCCTGCCCTGCCTTGACTGGAGCCGCGCCGGCAGCAGTGAGGTCCAGCCTGCACATGTGGCTGGTGGCCATACTGCCCATGTACAGGCTGGTTCCAACCTGCGGGGGGTGCAAGAGACACCACAAAAACACAGGCAGTGACGTGTTGGACGCCCACGGGCATGCAAAAAGCATTGCCAGGCGCGCCAAAAGGGCATGAGCATGGCACCCCTGGTCCCAGCCAAGCTGAATGCAGTGACTTGGCCATCCTTTCAAAAGCACCACTGGCAGTGCACTAGCCCTGACCTGGACGGCTGAGCTGATGGTGTGGCAGGTGGTCCCGGTTGGATCGTGAAGCGAGCGCAGCAGGCGGCCATCGGCAGACACCTGTGCACGCAGGATTGTTGATGGATTGCGAGGGTGCCCGTTCTTCCCTGCTGAAAATCCGAGCAAGCTGCTACCTGACGCTGTGCTTGCGCTGCGCCTGCTGGTCCCAGCTGCCGCAGCTAGCGGTCAACAATTCCGGCGGCATGCTGCCGGCGGCACCCCATGCTGCCCCCATGCTCCCCTCGTGCTGTCGCGGCACGGCTGCCCCCCAGCAACGTCAGCAGCGGCCTCCGGGCAGGCACACATCCCCGGCGACACACACAGCCCGCCAGCTCACCTCCAGCACCCAGCCGTAGTGCAGCGCTTTGGGCTTCAGCGCGTCAGGCACCCAGGCCACCAGCCAGCGCAGCAGGCGCGAGCCAGGCAAGCGCTGGACCAGTGCTGCTTCAGAGTGGCGGGGCGGGCAGGAGGCATGAATAGGGAGGACTGTGAAGAAACACATCAACAGGGAAAGCTGAGATGCACAAACCGCGATGGGCGGTGCAGCAGCAGGCACACAAGTTGCGCACGCTTGCCAGGCTTGCATTTTATCCTGGAACCCAAGTTGCATGCTGTGCTGGGCATGCTGCGCACGTGTGGCAGGCGTGACGAGAGCAACCCAGTAGCTGCGGCCGCCGGGTGCGCGCGAAATGCCGTCTGGAAAAGCGGGCAAGCCGTCCAGGAACACCTGCACGAGGCAGGCAGCCTGCAAGTTAGGGCAGCCTGCACAAAGTGGAGCAGCCTGCACAAGCAAGGAGCCTGCCACGTTACGACAGCCCTGCACTAGTCAGGACAGCATGAACAGGGCCCTCCGTTCCACCGCTGCACCTGCGGCTGCAAGCCATACGATCCACATACGCTCAGCGCTGGTTGCTCGCCTCGCTGGTTCCAGCCTGTGGGCCCTCCAGCCAGTGGCGCAGCACCCGCATGCCAAACGTTTCCACCACCAGGACGTACGACTCGTCTTCTGCGGGTCAGATGAATGCACCGACTGGAGGCGGCATGGGTGTGTGTCTCCCAGCCCCAGCCCCGACGACCTTGTGCCGCAATGCCGCGATGCACCGCCCCTCTACACGCGCGTGCAGTCATGGCACCGCAGCGGCATGCTGACGGCACAGCCGACAGCGCTGGCGAACCAAACCTGACACGGCCACCCCGTTTGCAAAGAAGATGCCGTCTGCCAGCAGCTCGGTGGTGCGGGTGTGGGGGTCGTAGGCTATCAGCCGGCCCGTGGGAGCACCCTGCGGGACAGCAGAGCGAGGTGTGGGAGGAGCGGCAACGGTAGTGCCGCCTCAGCCCGACCCTCAGCGCCATTTGAGCCGCCTCAGCGGCTTGCCTTCACATGTCCACTTGTGCCGGGAGCCCGGCGGGAGGCATCCGCTAAACGAGGCACCAGGCGGCAGCAGCAAGCAGCCCAGCAATCCGATGTGTAGCAGCAGCAGCAGCAGCAGCAGCAGCAGCAGCAGCAGCAGCAGCAGCAGCAGCAGAGGCCTCCGGCAAAGTGCAGCAGCAGTTCGTGTTGGGCACCTGTAGGAGGGTGAGCAGCGAGGAGGCCAGGGGGTCCCGCTTGCCCTCCCGGTTGGGCAGCACCGGAATGCGCGATGCATCTGCGGGGGAGCAGCCGAGAGGGGCCACCGGTGGGCATGGATCAACATCAGCATGACGCCCGGCAGCACCGGCAACCCACTTTGAAGCGGGCAGTTAGCGCCCCGGGGCCCTGTGGTCCACACCACATCCACCGCCACTGGGCAAGGAAGCGAGAGAAAACACCATGCCCAGCCCCCGGGCCAACCTGAGAAATAGATTTTGCTGGTCTTGCGGCCGACGTCCACGTCATCGCAAAACATGACCTCTGCTTGCCAGCGCGGCAGGCTGGCATTGGTCAGGCGGGTGGCCAGCAGCTGCACGGCGCCGGTGCGGGGTTCAACCGCCAACAGCCCCTGCAGTGTCAGGGCAGGTGGGGCGGGCGGAACGTGGCGTTTCTGCCTGAAAGGGCGGTCAGCAGCTGCATGGCGCTGGTGCGGGGTTCAACCGCCATCAGTCCCTGCAGCCTCAGGGCAGGTGGGGCGAGCAGAACGCGGCGTTTCTGTTAGAACAGGGCAGCAGCAGCAGCAGCAGCAGCAGAGTAGCAGCAGCGGCGGCACATTGCGCCGCTCTTGCCTTGGTCATGTCGCACACCACCAAGAAGCCGTCTGGGTGCATGACCATGCCAGCGGGGGACACCAGCCACGCCACGTGCTCCCCGCTGCGGTGGCGCCGCAGGCGGGGACGAGTGGATGGTTTGGCAGTTTGCTGTGCGCTGAGCAAATCAACCGGCAGGGAGTGTTCGTGGCACCACCACAATGCCCTGCTTGCTGTTGCGAGTGCACCTTTGCGGCTGCTCAACAGATGATCGTATGAGCTGCCCTGTGGCAGCAGAGGCAACGTACGCAGTGCCATCGTCGAGCACCACTGGCGTCTCTGCAGTTGGGTAAGTGGGGCAGGGCAAGTGCGGCAGGAGTGCAGTGGGGAGGCGGGTAGTCTCCTGAAGTTTGGTCCCTGTTGCGGGCTGGCGCTAAAGCCGTTACAAGTAGACTGGCCCAGAGTAGGAGTACGGAGAGCAGTCAGCAGCCCACCGGGAGTGCAGGAGGCGCGCCAACTAGGAGGGGCAGACGAGTTTGTTTGCAGCGGGACGCATTGCATCCCACGCTGCTGTCCCCACCTGGCCACTCGATGCCTCGGAAGAGCTGCTCTGAGTGGTGCAAAGCGGCATTGGGGGCCAGTGCCGTGTCGGTTCGCACGGTGGCCGGACGGGCGGCGGCGGGCACGTCGACCGCGGGGGGCGCCGGGAAGGGCATGCGCCACAGCAGCTTGGGCGCAGCAAAGCCTGCCAGCAGTGCAAGCAACGCTGCAGCCTGGGGCGGCATGGGAGAAGGCTGGAGGCCGCTGGCAGGGTTGTCCGAGGTGGGGGCGCTCCAGTTGCCCTGCCTGGGAGCTGGAAAGGTAAGGGATACAATGGCCACGAGATCGGTCGCGGGGGCCAGGCGATCGAGGCGTCCATCCGCAAGAAATGAGCCACAGACGCCAGGTCACTCCCCGTCACTCGGGCTTGCCCCAAAGCAGCCCCTGTTGCGAAACCCGAGCTCCGCGATCGCCGTCCCGCTGCTCGGTGCCCGCTCACAGCCGCCAGCCCGCCCACAGGCTCGGCCCGCGACCGCAGCAGCGAGAGGAGGGAGCAGGCGGCACGATGGCTTGGCGCGGCGCGCTTAGCAAGAACCTGCAGGAGCTCAGGTGGGGTTGGAGCGCCCCCGGGCGCCCCGGCCTTCCCTCGCCCCGCCACCGCTGCCCCGCACGCTCACGGCCGCCTCCGCCCCGTCCCTGCTGTAGGATACACTTGTGCCAGACCGGCAAGGGCAGCCAGGGCGCCAGGTGCGGCCCGCACTGCACCGCCGCGGCTGCCTCCCTGCCACCCCCGCCGCCGCCGCCGCCGGACGCTCTGCCCTTGCTGCCCTGGGCTCGACTCAAATCCCCCTGTTCCTCTACCCACCCTGCAGGGACTTCATCCTGAGCAGCTACCAGGAGCTGAAGAAGGCCAACCCCACCTTCCCCATCCTGGTGCGCGAGTGCAGCGGCGTGGAGGCCAAGCTCATTGCTCGCTACGGTGAGAGGGGGAGGTGGCCCAATGGTTGCTGCGCCTTTGTGACTTCTGCACGGGAGGAGCTGGGAGCGGGAGGTCCAGCTCATTGGGCGCTACGGTGATCAGGGTGCCAGTTTACCCTGGTGTTGTGCGGCTGCACGTGCACCATGCTGCTGCGCGCCCATCTGCCTGCTGTGCTGCTGCTGTGTTTGCCTCCATGCTGCTGCTGCCGCCGCTGCCGCTGCTGGCACGGCAGCAGATTGCTGCAGGCCGCGGCAAGCTATGCTGTGGCGATGCTTCTTGGAGGTAGGGCTGGTTGCAGCACCTGTTCAGTTGGGAGAAGGTGCTGCTGGAATTGCGGCTCCTCTTGCTCGCTGCGTGCGTCACGTTTTGGTGCGGTCCTCTCCCCCTTGTTGTTGCAGGCTTTGGCGTGGAGGCGGCGGTCGAGGTGGAGGGAGGGCCTCAAACGTTGATGCCCCCAGCCCCGTTGCTCACCCACTTCAAATGCTGCCCCCGCTCATCGACCGTGCAGATTTTGGCGTGGAGGAGGCGGTCAAGGTGGAGGGTCTGAGCAAGGCGGACATCTCCAAGCAGCTGGAGGCTCTGGTGAAGAAGGGGGAGAGCATGCCGCGGTCAGCCGAGAGCGAGGGCAAGCTCTGAGGGCGCACCCGACGATCGCTCGTCTCACCGAGCCTCTAGAGCCCGTTGGGGCGCTCGTGCTACATGTGCCCACGCCTGACTGCGCCCCTGCACATGTCAACACGTAGCCTCGCATGACTGCCACGCTGCGCTGTTGGCACGCACGCTGAACTGCCTCCCCTTTGCCTTGCCGCTGTTTCCTGCTCCCGCTGCTGCTTCTGCCGTCCCCGCTGCTCCGTCCCCTGTGTCCAGCTCCGCTGGTTCCCACCCGCTTGTTTCTGATGCTCCACCCCCACAGCTGCTGAGCAGCTCAGAGTCCTGAACTCGTCCCCTTGCAGCTGATGTAAACCAATCGCTGCGTCTGCACAAGGTGACAGCGAGCGGCGGTGCGGCCGCGGCCCCGTCGCTGCATGATGCGGTGGCAATGGCAGCGTACAGCACGCACTTCATCCCGGGGCGGGGCACTCCTTGATTAACGTATATCTCAGCCGGCCCCTCCACACAATCCGTTTTGGAGTTATCACGCTGTTCAGGGCTCGTGCCGCTTGGTCGCTCGGGTGGCCGCAGCGCGCGCCAAGCTCGCTGTAGCCCTCTTGCTAAGCTGTGAGACCTTCGTAACAAACTAAAAAACCAAGCGGTCCGTAGGGTCGTGCCGCCCGAGCGGTGTCCCGAGCTTGCAACCCGCCAGGTCTCTTTCGGCACTGTCCGCCGGCGTGATGGTGAGCAGCGGGAAGAGGAGATGCGGTTCTGGTTCTGCCTGAGCTTGAGCAGGCCCCCGCGCCATGGCATCACAGCCCTGCACGCCTTGCGCGGCCGCCGTTGCTGCCGGCTAGTGGGTGTGCCTGACGGCCATTGCACGTAGTGAAACGTTGGCAGCTGCCTGTTGTTGCACCATTGACCCTTCTCATGTCAACAGCAATGAACCTCACCCCACACAACCGCCATTGGCTGCGACCTGCAGCAGCAATCGGCAGCCGCGCTGGTAGCGCCTGCTGCGCTGAGCAGGCCTGCCGAGCAAGTCGTGGCAAAGGTGGGCTGGCAGCGCTGCCACCGCTGCGTGCCAGCCAGCTGTGCTGCATGCAGTAGCCCCTGCGCCATGAAGAGTTGCCGTTGTGGCAGGCCGCTGCAGGCTGTGCAGCCAATGCCCGTGTGCCAAGCCTCTCTGGCCCCCCACCACTGCTGGCTTGCATGCAGGCCAGCCAGCAGCAGCAGGATGAGGATGGGAAGGAGGGTGGGCAGGAGGAGGACGGAAAGGAGTGCGAGAAGAAGGAGCAAGTGGAGCGGCGGGAGACGAGTGGCGAGGACGGTATCGAGTGCGGCTGTGTCGAAAAGGAACTAGACTGCGGGTGCTCGGACGAATGTCTCTTCAAGTTCATACGGTGTGCAGCTGGCGCCGCTATAGGGCGCATTGAGCCCTAAACTTTATCTGTCCCAACCCTCGGGACTCTCGACCCATCATTGTACCTTGCTGCATGCAGCCAAGTTGAAAACACTCCCGCTGCGGTGCCGCTGGCCTTCTGTCCTGGCTATGCTGCAGCGCACCTCCCCGCATCGTTCGTGCACCGAGCTCTCACTTTTTTTCCTGTCACGCTCACCCACTCTGAAACATTGCCTCTGCTCTGTGCCAACCGACTTGAGAAGAATCTGAAGCCGTTCAAGCGCTGGTTCGCACTGGCACAGAAACAGCTGGCTCAGGTGCAGAATGCCAGCTGGGAGGAGGTACTGTGTCACGCCAGCACACAAGGGCAGTCACACAGACACATGCTTCACTGCTCCTGCTGCTGGCCGCTAGCGCCCGCCGCCGCGGCCGCCCGTTCCGCCCTGCGCCGCTTCCGCTCCTCACCCAGCAGGCGGCACATGCGCCGGTGGCCGCCCTCCCGCCAGTCGGCGTGCGAGCAGGCGGTGCCGCAGTACCACACCGCGCGGCAGGCGCTGTGCGGATGTGAGGGCAGAGGAGGGAGGAGGAGAACGATGGGACAGCTGCAAAGCAGCAACCTTTGGCTCAGAGCAGCCAAGGCCAGACCGGCACACGTTCATCCCTCCCGCCCCACCTGCAGCGCATGCTGCCGGCGCCCTGCCCCGCCGCCGCGCCGCCCTCAGCCTGCACGTTGGCGCAGCGCAGGCAGGCGCAGCTGCGGCCGGCCGCCGCAACAGCAAGCTCCCGCTGCGCCGCCTGCGCCTGCTCGGGCAGCGCCTGGTGCTGCCGCACCAGCGAAGCTGCATGCTCGGCCGCTGGGAGCAGCTGCCGCAGATGCTCAGTGCACTCGACAGGGCAGGCAGCAGTGTTGAGAGCAGTAAGCTGCTCTTCTAGCTCTGCTGCTGCCGCAGCCGCCTGCTGCTGCTGTTCGGGTGGGGCGCCGCCGGCTTTGCCCTCAGCTGTGCCCTTGGCGATCCGGCGGGCAGCCATCGCAAGCTTCGAGAGGGCTCCAGTGCAGTTGCCAAGCAGCTGCGCAGCCTGCGCTTGACAGTTTTGTGTGTCTGAGCGGGCAAGTGAGCATGCCTTGCCTACTAGGGGAGCCTGCTGTAGCAGTGGCGGCACAGCAGGCGCCAGAAGCTTGCTCCAGCATCAACCTGCGCACCTCAGTACGAAGATCGCGTGTTCCAGTAGCGGCCAGGTCCGCTGCGCAGCTGAGCGCCGTTGCCAGCAGGCCGGAGCAGACAAGCGGGCAGGCCAGCTGCTGGTGGTCTGATGCTGCTTGGGCCACCCTGGAAAGCAGCTGCAGGCTGGCCAGTGCGTGCATGCTCGTGCCATCCTGCGGCAGAGGCACACAAGGACATGGCTGCAATCACAGGTGGCAGTGCAGGTGTGGCTGCGGCAAAAGAGGTCATGGTTGCAAGCAGGGCACACGAGCCGAACTCCTGGACAGCTGCACCATGGCTGGGCACAGCGCTGGCCGAAACTGACCTGTGCCAGTGGTGCCAAGGCTGCTTGTGCGTGATCCAAGAATGCAAGAAGGCATCCACGCTGCTTGGCAGGGCGCCTGCCACAGCTAGAACCGAGGAAAGCAAGGCTTCCAGGATGGGCGGCAGAGGAGCTGCCTCGCTGTCAGCAGCTGCGCCGCACACTTCCACTCCCTCGGCACCTGCAAATACTGCCTGCAGAGCCGCCAGGTGCCCAGCACACATTTGCGTCCAGTTGGGCGGGTGCTCCGTCCCTGCAAGGTCAGCCGGCAAGACACCGCGTGATACACAGCAGCTACGTTGAAAGAAAGCTGAGGTGCCAGCAGTGACGGCATCAGAGGCAGCGGCAGGCGGGCTAAGCATGGACAGCGTCGGGGCGCTTGCCTGGGAGGCGGCAGGCTGAGATGTTTGCAAGCCAGCAAAGCTCTGCATGCCATGTTCTGTACCCAGCCATACAGGACTGGACCTGGGGTAAAGCCAGGCAGGGTGCCGCCGCCAGCCAGCCAATGGATCAAGCGGCACAGCTGGGTGTGCAGCAGCCACGGCACGGCAGTGAGGCTGGCAGGGGCCAGGGGTTGCGCATCACAGTGGCACCAGCAGCCGCAGGCGGTTGGGAGGGGTGCTGCGGCTGCACGACAGGGATGGTTGCGTAGGTCAGCTGCATCGCCACCGACGACAGCTCTTCAGCTGCCAGCTGCGGGTGTTAATTGTCCAGCTGATGGAAGCAAAGTGAGAGCTGGGACAGCAGCGGCTGAAGCCGAATGCCCTCTGCTGCAGCATGCAGCCACAGGTTGATGGCCTCAGTAGATGCTGGCGGGCCACTCAGCCTCCATGCATCTTTCAGGGCTGCGGCCAGGTTGCAGCACAGCTCTGCTGCGGGCACGTGCAGGGGGGAAACGTTAGTGCCGTGAGCAGCGCCCTGGGCACAGCACCCAGCTGCTGTCTGGAGAGCTGCCGCAGCTTTGGGCACCGCACGCACAAGCGCAAGCGCTAAAGCCTGCTGCTGGCTGCTGCCGATGCCTGCGTCGCCTGCCTCACGCCTGCTGGCTGCTGCCGGCGAGAGCTGTGCCAACTGCAGCAAACGACCAGTGAGGTGCAGGCTGCTGCCCCACATTGCCGTAAGGAGGTTGGGCTCCTCAGCAGCAGACACATCTGCCGGCAGCGCCTGCAGGATACTGCCAACCGCAAGAGCTGCTGCAGCTGTGGCACCCTCTCGCGCCAGCTGTGCCGCAGCCGCCTGCTGCACACCGCTGCCCGCCAGCGCGCATGCCAGGTGGGTGGTCCAGATTTCCATACCAGTCAGCTGGACGTCCTTGCCCGCCTGCCCAAGCCCCGCTGGCTGTGCCACCGTTGCGGCAGCTGGCAGGCAGCGGGTGAGCAGCACACTGGCAATGATGTGTGCACAAGGCGCGTCTGCTTGGACCGCCTGGGCATGCTTGGACCACAGCGGCTTGCGCACCAAGTCAGAAACGTACCAACTGAAGTACAGTATTGCCTTGTGCAGGCACTCGGCCTCGGCTGCGTCTGCAAACATGGAGGAGGTGCAGCGTGGTTGCAAATGCTTCAGCCTGGCATTGGGCATTACTGGCGATGGAGAGTGGCGTGGCAAGCCCACCTGCTTAGGGACTTCGAAACTCGTCGGCAAGGCCAGCAGCCCCTGTGCCGCGGCCCGCAGCCAGGGCAGCAGCACGTCTGGGCGGGCGGTGCTGCCTGCAAGCGCTGCTGCCGCACTGGCCCGCGCAGGAGACGGCAAAAAGCTGCCGCAGACTGTTTGGAGTGCAGCCATGTTTGCGTAGCAGTGACGCGCAACCGCTGCAGGTGCTGCCTGGTGCAGCTCCGGCTGCTGCTGCGCAGCCTGCGCAGCGCTGACGACTTGCAGGAGCAGCTGTGGCGAGGCTTGCAGCAGCAGCTGGGCAGCCGCGGCGATGCGGTACGCATCGTGGTCGGGCAGATCCAGCAGGCGGCCCAGCTGCGCGCATGCCGCCACTGCCAGCCCTGCCGCGACCAGCTGGTACGAGGTGCAGATTGCCACTGGCCGCTCGACGTTGGCGGCGGCGCGAACAAGAGCGACCGCCGCCGGCGTCAGGGCGGACAGGACTGCTGCCAGATCTAGGGCAGCCCTGCAGAGGAGCATGCGTACGGCTGTCTCCCAGCTGGTGCAGGAGGAGCCAATCAGGCGTTCCGTGCCTCACCTCGCCAGCCTTGGCCTGCTTGCAGCCTCCACCTCCCATCCAGGCGTGATGTCCCTGAGCTCCTGAGCCAGCTGCAAGCACTGACTTTCCTCCTCACGGGTGGCTGCGAGGCTGCCAAACCGGGTCGTCAGCTCCTGCAGCAGCTCCAGCACCCTGGCCGTCGCCATGATTGCAGCGCTGGCAACAAGAGGCGATTAGCTGTGCAGGGGAGGCCTCCCGATCAGCTGCCGCCCATGCCCGCCCTCGCCTGCTCGCAGGCGCTCCCCTCGTCCCTTGCCTTGCTTGCCGCCCCGACCCAACGGCGCTCGGCTGGCGGCATTCGCTGGCACAGCTGGGACCCAAAGGCAGTCGGCATGACTAATGCTGGCAAAAAGCAGGCGTGGCAGAGACACACGGCAGCGGTGCTGGCAGCTGCAGTGAGCACGAGCCGCTGCCTCGATGCCCGAGCTTGGCAGCAACAAAGGCGTAACTTCTTAACTTCTACATCAAAGAAGACGAGCCAGCGAGCTGATCTTGGCACAGCTTTGCAAGGCAAGTGTTTGATCAAACAGCGACACACTGTCAACATCAGACGTGAGGGGCAGCCGGCAGAAGCAGATGCGGGGAGGGAAATGGAAAACTTGGGTGCGCTCATTAATTGAATTGAGGTGCTTGCCTGCAGTCAAAACTGCACACAGCTGAGCGCGTTTTGGCAAAGGTCTGTGGGCAAAATCGGGAAACAAGCCCGGGGGCACACCGATGGTCGCGGACACAGCCGCTCAGACTAATGGTTTCGCAGGGATGTGGCATCAGTTCTCGCACCGCGAGGGCTCTATTCGTTGTGTTATCACATATGTTCACGCAGCTGCACTGCTGTCAGGCAGCTCCAGGGCTCCAGGGCCTCAGCCGCCCATGGCACGCGCCGCCGCAAGCCGGTCTTGCTGGCGCTGCAACAAGTCCTGCAAGCAGGGCGACCAAGGCAAAATGGCGCATCTTAGGGACACCATGTGTTGCTCAACCTACAAAGTTACACGGTGCAACGCAGTGATGCAGCCGGGCAGGCGGGGCAGTCCAGCAGCCATCTGCATTGCACATCTGCCCAGCCGCCCAGCTTGCGCACCTGCAACGCCCACAGCTCAATGCCCCCCTCCTCCGCCGCCGCATCCGTCACAATCTGCGCAACGCTGTCCAGCTGGCGAGCCGCTTCGGCCGCTCCCCCCGCTCCGCTGCTGCACAGCGCGACAAAGCTGCCCAGTGCGGCGCTGGCGCCTCCGCGCAGGAACACATCCCAGTCCGGCGCTGCAGCATGCACCTCTGCCGCCGCCTGCCGCATGAGCCGCAGGGCTTGCATGTACAGGCGGTGCCGCCGCTTGGGGCTGGCGGCCGCGGCTGCCTGGTGGGAGCAGTGCAGCGCCAGCTGCAGCAGGCACCACACGTCGCCGGACCGGGCGCAGCAGCCCAGCGTCCACACCGCGTCTTCGCTTGCGGCGCTGCTGGCGCTGGTGCAGCTGCTGCCGCTCCAGCACGCAAGGCAGCCGCTCAGGCTGTGGCTGCCCTCCTGCATGCATGCCGGGGGCTCTCCGTGCTGCTGGGCTGCTGCGGTGAGCGCAGCGGCGAGGGCTTGCGTCTGGACAGCGGGGCCGCGCTCCGCTAGCCGCCGCGCCAGGCGCTGCCTGCGGGGCCGTGAAAGGGGGGAACCAAATGGGCATCTCAGCGCGTCAGCAAATTCTCAAGCTATCAGCAGCAGATGGGAAGCTGGGGCAGGTGCATTGCAGCGGGGAAACCAGCGGCCACGCCATGGGCGGCCCTCACTGCTGGGCTGGGGAAGGCAGTGGGCTTTGGGCGGCAGCCGCCACATCGTCGAGTGAGCAGCCAAACGTGCTGCACAGCCCCGGGAGCGTAAAACCTGCAGTGCGTGCAGCAGGTTTGAACTGAGCGGCTGCCCGTGGGTTTGTCCTACGTCAGCGCAGGGGGAGGCGGCAGCAGCAGCGGCGGCAGAGCTGGAGGTAGCGCAGGCGCGCACGCATGCTTGCATCGCCGCCATGAAGGTCCCCATGTCGTGATGGCGCGGCTTGTGGGGCGAGCAGGCCTCGCTGCTGCGTGCGGGACAGCGGCCTCGCCGCGGCCGGCGACCAGCGCGCTGCTGCCGCCTGCATGGTGACGGCACAAGATTTGTGAAGCAACAACCGCACCGTGGAAGGCTGCCGACACTGCTGTGTTCGCGCATTGTGTGCTGCATGGCAGGCAGGAGCTTCGATTAGCGCCCACACCTGCTCAGACATCTATGCAAGTACTGTGCATCGCTCTTACAAGCTACCGAGTCCTCCGGTGCACGATCGCCGCCGAGCCACTCTCCTGCCGCACCCCTGCTCTCTGTGAGCACCGACTGGCCGCGCCCTAACATTTCATAACTTCGTTGGACACCACAGACACCGCCAGCAATGTCCCCCGAGGCTGCCGCCAGCGGCGGCGCCAGCGCCCCTGCCGCCGCCGTTGCCGCCAGCCCCCTCCAAGTGGGGCTGCAGAGCGGCGTGCGCGGCATGTTCCTGGGCCTGGTGCTGGGCACCATCTGGGGCGTGTGGGAGGTGCGCCGGCAGTGGGCTGCTCCCTGCATGCCGTGCATATTGCGCCTGTGCCTGCCGCCGCTCACATCCTGCGCTTGCTGGAGGGGGGCATGTTTCGGTGCTGCGTTCATGCCACCATGTGCTTGTTTGATCGTGCTGTGTCGTGCTGCTGCAGGAGAAAAAGTTTGTGCTGCGCAACTGCCTGAAAGGTGGGTGGGTGGCGCTGTGAACAGCCCTGCCTGGTGCATCGTGCTGGAGGCTTGGCTGCCGGCAGGGTTGCGACCCATGTGCGGCAGAGCCAACGCTGGCAGCGTCTGCTGCACTCACCAAACATGTTTGCCGCTCCGTCTCCCACTGGCTGTGCTGCAGAGTACCACCAGCGGGAGTGCCCCACCCGCCTGTTTTCCATCATGCGCCGCTCCGTGACCACCGCGCCCGTGGTGGCGACATTTGTGGGTGAGGGGACCGTCCTGCCCTTGCTGGCAGCATCTGCCCTCTGCTGGCGCATTCTAGCGGTGACGGTGGAGCATGGGGTTCACTAAGGGTTACCTGCGTTGCTGCCAAACATGCCCTCCCATTCCTCGGCCCTTGCAGGCGTGAATGCCAGCCTGCGCTGCTGGTGGCACAACCGGCAGCTGGCTGCACGCACACCCGCGCTTGCACCGCAGCAGCAGCATGGGCCACCACATGGGATGCTGCCGCCGCCGCAGCAGCAGCATGGGCAGCAGCATGGGATGCCACAGCAGGCACATGCACAGCAGCAGGCACAGCAGCAGGCACAGCAGCAGGGCCAGGCAGCGCAGCAGCCAGGGTTTGACATCCTGCACCCGGTGATGGCTGGGGCCGCAGGCACAGCGGTGAGTTCGGGACGCAGTAACTGTTGGCGTCTGCCAGGCGTCTGATGCACAGTGCTTGCTGTAGGCGCCCACGCTGCTGTGCAGTCGCCCCAGATTGCTGCCACACCTGCCTCAGTCGGCTGTTGGGCGGCTGGCAGGTTAGGCGCTTCCCGAAACCTCCAAGTGCACGATCAGGAGCTCGCCAAGCCTGCCTATCTCCACCTGAGCCACCTGTCTGCCCACCCACCCCACAGGCTGGCGCTGTGCGTGCTGTGCTCGCTGAGGCCGCCGCCGCCGTCCACCCGCTGGTGCATGCCCAGCGCACAGTGGGTGCCGGAGCAGCGGCTGCAGGGCTGTTTGCCCTGGGCGGCTGGTTAGAGCAGGAGAAGCAGCGAATGGATGCGGCGGCAGAGCGGCAGAGAGCGTGGGAGGAGGAGCAGTGGGGGCGGGAAGAGTCCTCGCGGCCGGCGCCAGGTGGTGGCTGAGCCAGCAGCTCTGCTGCATTTGTCTGCTTGCTGTCCCCACTCTGGAATGGCCAATGGTTGTCCTGTACTGTATGAGAAGGTTTTGTAATAGGCTTGCTCCATGAGCAGAAGGATGGCGCAGCACCGTCACATGCCGCAATGCAACACCGTCACATGCTGCAATGCAACAACCGGTTGCCGCCCCCGCCTGCCCGCCAGTCTCCCTCTCCCGCCCGGCTTGCACAGTTTGTTTTTGGACGTGTGTCATTGCCCCACCAACCATTGGGCACTGGGAAGCAGTTTGGGGGTGTGATCCGACCTGTACACGAAGCAGGCAAGCAGGGATCTGAGCACCTGCCGGCGGAAGATGATGCAACTACGCCTCATGCAGCATGCATGCGCGCCGACGCCATCCGCCCACATCCGCGCCCTCCCGCCCTTGCCGCCACTCTTTGGACTTTCGAGTCTCACCTCGGTGCCCACAAACACCTGTCCCAGTCCACAGAGCGCACAGCAATGGCTCCCTGCACCGCCACCGCCGCCCCCGCCTCCCTGGCGCGCCGCGCCGTCCACGTCGCAGGCAAGTGGCTCTGGGGGTTGCTGCACGGACTTGGGGATTGGCGGCGGGCGGAATGCGTGGCTGTAGAGGGCGCGCCGGTCCCCACAACCCTAAACGCGTTCCGCGCCGCCCCGGCCTCATCCGCTCCTCTGCATTCCATCCCTGCAGTGCTGCCGAAGCGCGCCGCAGCGAGCGGCAGCCTGCGCGCCGCGCCCCGCCGGCTGAAGGCCGTCGCCGCCTACACCGCCGCCGCCGCCCCTCCTGCCGCCGCCATCCGGCAGCAGAGCAGCAACATTGCGCCCTTCCCGCGCCCCGGCAGCGACAGCCTGCTCAGCGTGGACGACCAGGTGCCGACCGCCTTTGTGGCGCCGCCCGCCACGGGCCGCCCCACCACGCCCCTGGTCGTCCCCGTCACGCCCGCTGCCTTCGGCGCCGGCACCGGCGACGCCTGGCGGGCCGGCCCCACCTACGTGGATGTCAACCCGGCGTGTCCGCCTGCTTCTCAGGGCTGGACACCGAGGAGTGGCACCAGGTGGGCGGGGTG
>RRZL01000037.1:250959-280569 GCA_006782975.1 Chlorella sp. Dachan
GGGCGCTGCTGCGCTCCCAGCCTCCCAGCACGATGGCCACAGACGCGCATTGCCCAGCCATCGATCGTTGCAGCGTGCCACAAGTTGTGGGCCGACGGCGCGAGCCTCCCACTTCACCTTGTGTCCGCCCCTCGCCCGCCCAGCGACAATGGCGGCCTGTGCGGCAGCTAGGGCGGCCGATCTGCTGCGGCCAGCGGCCCAGCAACGGGGCAGGCACCCTGCTGCAGCGACGGCGGCGGCGGCACCAGCACCTGGCGCCGCCGCCTTGCGCCGGCGGCAGCCGGGCACGCAGCAGCAGCGCTGGCGGGCCCTGCATCCCCCTCGCGGCTCTGCAGAGGCATCACAGGCCACGGCAGCGCCACCGGCGGCAGCGGTGGCAGCTGGAGAGGTCAAGGCGGTGCTGTTTGACATGGTGCGCCTGCTGGGCTTCGGTTGCAGATCCATTTGCTGGCTATGACTCATGTGGGTGCTGCTCACACCATTGCGAGGCAGTCCGCTGCCACGCGAGTGGCTGGGCTGACAGAACCAAAGGCTGTCACCCGCCCTGGGCCATGCAGGACGGCGTGCTGTGCCACAGCGAGGAGATTTCGCGGCAGGCGGCCTGCGAAGTGATGCGGGAGCTGTACGGCTTGGAGGTGCAGCCGGACGAGTTCCTGCCCTTCACGGTGAGTCATACAGTCTCTAATGGGTTGGAACCAGGCTCAGGCTGGCAAACAGGAGCCCGGGGTGCCCCCACAAGAGAGCTGCAGTCTTGCGGTGCAGCCTGGCGAGTGTCTGCCCTGCACCTGCCGTTTGAGGGTCGGTTGGGGCAGATTGTTCCAGCTGTTTGTGCAGCTGGCAAGGAGTTGGGAGTCCTGCTACTCCTTTCACCGCCACTGAGGATGCACTAAGGATGTAGGGAACCGGCGAGGCCAGCTTCCTGGGCATAGCTGCCCCCAAGTACGGACCGGCGACGCCTGTTGTCCACCCACGCTGCCTGTTGTCCACCCAACCATGCGCAGGGAACGGGCGAGGCCAACTTTCTGGGTGGCGTGGCCCGCAAGTACGGCGCCCCCTTTGAGGTGGAGTCGTGCAAGAAGCGCTTCTTCGAGATTTATCTGACCAAGTACTGCGTGCCAGGTGCGCTCAGTTCCAGGCGCGGTTTGTGCTGCCAGCGTTTGAGCACGCCTGCTGGACGGGGTGGTGGCTGGTGCGGGAGCAACGCAGTGTTTTGTTTGGAGGGGCATGGCTAGCGCGAAGGAGTGTGTGGAGCGTCAGACGCGGGTGCGAAGCAGCGTGCGTGCGCCCATTCCCCCGCCTGGCTGCTCATCTGGATCACGTGCCAACTTTGCTGCTTCAGGCTGCGGCATCGAGCACAAGGGCGCGCGTGAGCTGGTGGAGGCCTGCCGTGCGGCGGGGCTCAAGACGGCGGTGGCCTCTAGCGCCGACCGTGTCAAGGTGAGCAGTGGCGGCGTTCAACTGTCAACTGTGTTTAGACGCTACATGTTGCATGGACGCAACTCCAACCCTGCGTGGTGCAAGCACACACCAACACCTTTCCTCCGAGCTTCCCTGCCGCAGGTGGATGCGCAGCTGACAGCAGCCAACATCCCCCACGAGTTGTTTGACGCCATCGTGTCTGCCGACGTGTTTGAGCGGCTGAAGCCGGCACCAGGTGCGGCTGCTCCGCACGTGATGGCACCCCCGGCAGAGCGGTGTACTGCAGGCGTTGGGGCGGAGGAGTGGCAGAAAGCCTGAGTCGGCGCTCACCACAGAACCTGCTGATCCAGCTGCCCCACCCCTATTCCATACGCCACCTCGACCGCTGCATCGTGCCGCCCTCCCTGCAGACATCTTCCTATCGGCGGCGGAGCAGCTGGGCGTGCACCCCTCCAACTGCGTGGTGATCGAGGATGCGGTGGCGGGCGTGCAGGCAGCGCGCGCAGCAGGCAGGTTGGCGTTGGTGTGATTGATGTTGCAGCAGCAGGCTGGCAGGCGGAGTGAGCGTGGTGGTGGTGGTCGATGACGCTGTGGCGGGCGTGCAGGCGGGCGTGCAGCAGGCAAGCAACCCAAATTTCGCCTGCTGACAAGCTTGCCTGTTGGGCACCCATGTTGCTGTGGATGGATCTGGTGCTTGGGTGCTCAGCTCGCCTGCGGCGCCTCAAGCCGTGGGTGGCGCAACCAGGTCTCTGCCGTGTATTCGCCAACGTTTTGTGACCCACCTTGTTCGACGTTCTGTGACCCACCGGCGCATCCCACATGTGCCTCCCCCTGCACCCTGCAGGGATGCGGGTGATCGGCGTGACCACCAGCCTGGCCCCAGCCGTCATGGAGGTAGCGGCACCTGACCTGATCCATGGCGGCCCTCAGGACATCAGCATTGAGGACATCCTGGGGCTGAAGCTGACGCAGCAGGCACAGCAGCAGCAGGCGCAGCAGGCACAGCAGCAGGTGTGAGGCATTGGTGCGGCAGTCGCTGCTCCATCTGGCTGATGGGCACGGTGCACAAGCCTTGGTTTGGCTGTCTGCTGGCAGATGCTGCGCTGCAAGTTTGTGTAAGGCCTTTAAATTAGCAATTAGGCTGAATGGCCCACGATGCTCTCTCACCCACCCAACCCTGCTGCAGGGCGGTGCGGCGGCCCCCAGCAGCAGCAGCGCTGAGCGGCCCACGGCTGCCGCAGCGCCCCCCAGCCGCAGCGGCAGCAGCCCTAGCAGCAGCAGCGGTAATGCCAGCTGGCTAGACGGATGGGTGGACCTGCCAGCTGGCTACCGCACCACGCGGCGGGACGCCCTGAAATTCCTGTCCCTGGGAGGCGCCTTTGGGTCGCTGTGGGTGGGCATCACCCGCGCCCAGGTGCGGCGCCAGCTGCCTTCTTTCCGCTTGCTGCTTTCTTTCCGCTGCCTCCTGCCTGACTGCTTCCTCAAGCTGCCTCCTGGTGTCCCGGTTGCTGCTGGCCGTGTCAGGTGTGTGGGCATCCTGCTGCTTACTGCTGCGTCACATTCGTGTTTTGTTGGCGGTTTGCACCGCCCGACCCAGCCGCCGCCGCCCCGCCCCGGCTGGCTGCAGCGCGAACCAGAGGTGCGACGTTTCCTGCTGCGGTACCACATACCTACGCTGGTCCAGCTGGCAATCATTGCGTACGTGGCCTCCGGCTGGCAGTACTTTCGCAAGGTGCACAGTCGCACCATCTGGTGACGTGGCCTCCTTAAAGGAGCTGGGGTTGTGGACGTGGTCTCCGTAAAAGGAGCTGGGTGGCATCAGATCAATTGGGCTGCTGCCCCCTCAACCTCATCTCCACCCACCTTTCTCTGTCTGCAACATCAGCCCTCCTCCTGCTGGCCAGCTTACCAGGCGTCCTCTACGCCCACTTCCCGCCCGCAGAGCCTCAGCTACGTCAGCCCCCAGGCCATCCTCAACGCGCTGCTGCCGCAGGCGCAGCTGCCGGCGGCGGCTGCCGAGACGGGTGGCGACGGCGGGCGCGTGGCGGCCTTTAAGCGCTACATTGCAGGTACAGTTTTGGAAGGCAGCGCGGGGGGCTCGGATCGCTGCACTTGCAGGGCAGATGCACTGCTCGGTGCCCTTGCAGCTGCCGCCTTCATTCCCCACTGCAGCCCTGGAGAAGCGGCGGCGGCAGGCCACGGCGCCAGAGCTCCCTGCAGCGCCTGCTCTCGTCACGCTGGCCCACTTCTGCCATCTGTGTCCCTGCCTGCTCCCCCTGCAGACCTTGAAAAGCGCGGCGGCGGCACTGCGGTGCCAGAGTTCCCTGCCGGAGCCGACTGGCTGAATGCGCCGCCGCTGCGCATGTCGCGCGAGCTGCGTGGCAAGGTCACTGTGCTGGACTTTTGGACCTATTGCTGGTGAGCAGGTGCCGAGTGCTTTCGCAGCTGGGTGCAGTCAGTCGCTGGGCTGAAGCGGGGCCCATTCACGGCCGCCCCCAAAACCGCCGCTCTCATCCAGCCACCCCCTGCAGCATCCATTGCCTGCGCACTGCACCCTTCTCGCCTCACTGCCCCACCCGATCGCAAACCATCACTCCCACCCGCCCCGCAGCATCAACTGCATGCACATCCTTCCCGACCTTGCCTTCGTGGAGAGGAAGTACGCCGGCACGCCCTTTGCGGTGGTGAGCGGCAGTGGTGGCTGTGTGGCTGTTGAGCTGGCTAGTGGTAGTGCCGAGTTGAGCTGAGTGGAGAGGAAGTGCGCCGGCACGCCCTTTGCAGTGCTGAGCACTTGCAACAGCACAAGTTGTGGCAGCTGCCATGCCGTGTTCATGCGGGCACTGGTGCCTGTTCCTGCGCCCTTCGTCCTTTGGGGGGCACACATTTTTGCCACACGTTCTCAAGCTCGGTGCGCTGTGTATTGCCTTGCAGGTGGGCGTGCACAGCGCCAAATTTGAGGCGGAGAAGGACTCTGAGGCCATCCGCAGCGCAGGTGGGGCGGGAAGCAGCTGCAGCTGCCAGCATTTTGCATGCTGCTCCCTGTGCAGCTTGCACCCAACATGGTGCTTGCGTGCTGGGCAAGCCGTCGGTACCGCCCGCAATACAAACTCGCCCCCCATGGTGAGCAGCCTTCGCACGGGTTCACCGCTTCCTCGTTACTTAGTTGCTCACCCTCTGCTCCCTCACACTGCAGTGCTGCGCTACGAAATCGAGCACCCGGTTGTGAACGACGGCAACATGACGATGTGGCGCGCGCTGGGCGTGAACAGCTGGCCCACGCTGGCGGTCGTCTCCCCCAACGGCCGCCTGATCGCCATGGTGGCAGGTAAGGGCATGTGTGGCTGTTCGTGGCACATGCTGTTGGCATGTGACCTTGCTTGCCAACAGCTGGCATTTGCCCCTCCCGATGGCCGCCTGATCGCCGTGGTGCCAGGTGAAAGCTGGAGCTAGGCTTTCTGCAGTGCAGGGAAGCTGCAAGGCGGTTCGCCCACTGCTTGTGCCTGATGCTTTTGGGATAAAATCGCTTACTCCCTGCCGGCAGGCGAGGGCCACCGCCAAGACAGTGGCATCTTTGTGGCAGCCCCACTTGCGCCCATCTCCCTGCCCGTTCAACAACCATCGGTTTTATGGCTTGCATTCCGCAGGCGAGGGCCACCGCCAGGACATTGACGACATTGTGGCAGCTGCGCTCGAGTACTATGGCGAGAAGGGGCAGCTGGATGACACGCCCCTGCCGGTTTCTTTGGAACGCGAGCGCGACCCGCGCCTGGCCGCCTCGCCGCTGCGCTTCCCCGGTGGGTGCACCGATTGGTGGCTGGCATGCAAGCTTTGGTTGTGTTGCAGCTGGTGGTTGGGCCCGAATTCAGAATGTCGCAATCAGCGGTCATTGCGCTCGTCCATTGTTTCCTTTGTGCAGGCAAGGTGGCCACCGGCCTCTCGGGCGGCCGCCTGTTCGTTTGCAATTCCTCCTACAGCCCTCACGAGCTCGCATGCCTGTCTCTACCTTGTGCTCCCCACCTCCTCCTCCCCCCGCAGGCAAGGTGGCCACCGACCTGGCGGGCGGCCGCCCGTTCGTTCCTCCTATAGCCCGCAACAGCTCATATGTCTGCCGCTGCCTTGCCTTCGTCTCCCCCTGCAGGCAAGGTGGCCACCGACCTGGCGGGCGGCCGCCTGTTCACTTGCAATTCCTCCTCAAGCCCTGCTGAGCTCAAATGTCTGCCGCTACCTTGCCTTCCCCTCTCCTCCCGCAGGCAAGGTGGCCACCGACCTGGCGGGCGGCCGCCTCTTCATCTCCGACTCCTCCAACAACCGCATCGTGGTGACCGACCTGAAGGGCAATTTCATCGAGCAGGTGAGGTGACATCTTTTGGTTGGAACCCGCTGGCTGCTCTGAGTATGTCTGGTTGGTCGGAGCTGGTCGCAGTGATGGAACCGACCTCCAAAGGGCAGATTCATTGAGCAGCTGGGGCTGGGGTGGTGGGGTGGCGGTGCGGTGGGCATGGTTTGGGTCTGAAGCAAGCGGTGTGCGGCTGCTTGTTGCCTCCAGCCACGACTGCTGCTCGGCTGAGGCGCGCCTGGCTTGGCTGACAGCAGGCACGTTTAGCCGTCTCTTGAGCCTGACTATGACCGCCATGCTCACTCTCCTGCTCTGCACCCCTTCTGCTGTCCCAGATTGGCTGCGGCGCACCCGGCCTGGCGGACGGCAGCTACGAGGAGGCGGCGTTCCACCGGCCTCAGGGCGTGGCCTACAGCCCCAAGGTGGGGGGAGCACACACCTAACTGGGCTCAGCATGACATGACCATGCGCGCTTGGGTGGCAGTTACGACGTGAGGTTGGGCGTGGATGATGTACCAACAATTGCATCCTGCCCCAACCCTCGCTCCTGCAGCGCAACTGCCTGTATGTGGCGGACACCGAAGCGCATGCACTGCGTGAGGTTGATCTGCGCAAGAAGACGGTCAAGACGCTGGCAGGTGGGTTTGCACGCCTTTGCAGCCTCCTTGGCTCACCTTGGATGGCGGCTGCTCGATCTGTGGTGGCGGCGTGACCGTGTGCGAAGCGTGGCCTCAGGCGCCAGGCTGCTTGCAGCCTTCCCTTGGCCCAAGGCTGGCGTCCTTTCTGTGTGAGCGTGCAGGCAGCGGCATGAGGGCAGGGGCGGCACCGGCAGTGTAAATCGCGTGGTGTGTGCCCCAACAGCCGTGTGATCCCCCGTGCTTCTGCCTTCAGGCAGTGGCGTCAAGGGCAGCGACTACGCGGGCGGGCAGAAGGGCGCCGCCCAGCTGCTCAACTCGCCCTGGGACCTGGCCCTGGACAGGTGGGGCAACTTCAAGTGTTTCAGAGTGCTCTGCTTTGGTACCCTGCTAGGACACACCCAGCACTGTGCAGTCCAGTGGTTGTCCCAGCTCTGAAGCCATTCGCAGCTCCCCGTAACTTGGGTATCCATGCTGCCTGCTGTGCAGGGATGAGAAGTTCCTGTACATCGCGATGGCGGGCCAGCACCAGATCTGGCGCATGGACACCGCCACCGGCGTGCTGTGTGAGTGCCTTTTTTTCAACTAACAGCAAGTGTCAGCAGCAACACTTTTTTTCAAACTGGTCTGTGACTAGGTGTGAGCACTGGTTGCTCAGTGGCTGCACAGAAAGGGGCAAAGATGCACCCTCCTGCCCACTGCCCCTGCAGCCAACTTCAGCGGTAGCAGCGACGAGCCCAACCAGCATTGCTTCAGTGCGTGGCACAGCACCAACGCCTCTGCTGCCCCTCGGTTGCCTGCCCCTTCCCCTGCAGCCAACTTCAGCGGCAGCGGCTACGAGCGCAACCAAAACGGCGCCAGCGCGCTGACCACAGCATGGGCGCAGCCCAGCGGGCTGGCGCTGGCGCCCGCCGGTGATGCCATCTATGTGGCGGGTGGGTGGGGATGGGATGATGGGATGGCGATGTGTGGGGGGGTTTTGGATTCCTGCGTGAGAGTGCTTGAGTCTTGACCTGGGTCCGCCCTCTTAGAACCGGTCTCCATCTCACGGCTTCTCACGCTGCTGCAGACAGCGAGTCCAGCTCCGTCCGCCGCTGCTAGACCTGGCCAGCGCGCTGCTTCGCTGCTCCTGGTCTGATCTTGAGGATGTGTTCTGTCCTTGTCCTCCTGTGTGCAGACAGCGAGTCCAGCTCCGTCCGCCGCCTGGACCTGGCCAGCGGCGGCAGCCGCCTGCTGGTGGGCGGCGACCCCATGTTCTCTGACAACCTCTTCCGCTTTGGCGACAAGGTGGGTTTGTGGCTGTTGTTCTGCCCTGTGCATCTCACACTTGCTTTACTGCTGGTGGGCGGTGACCCCATGTCCTCTGACAACCTGTTCCGGTTCGGCGACAAGGTGCGCGGCTGCTTTGCTGCCCTGTGCATCTCACGCTTTCTGTATTGCTGCTGCTTGTGATCCCATGCTCTCCCACAACCTGTTCCGCTTTGCTGACAAGGTGAGGCAGTTTGCGGTTTATCCTGCACAGCGGGCAAGAGCGAGCTGCAGATTTGGCCCTTGCTTGCACAGAGGGCGGCGGCACAAGGCTGCTCTTTCCCGAGGGCTCGACCTTGTTCTCCTCAATCAATTCCACCGTTGCCTGCTCTACTGTCTGCAGGACGGCTCCGGCAGCGATGCCCTGCTGCAGCACCCGCTGGCCGTGCTGACCGCGCCCGACGGCAAAGGTGCGGCTGGTTGGTTGTTTGGTTGTCGCGGCCTCGCTGCTTGCCCTCCCTCTGCTGTTACTCAACTTGCCAACACCAGTCCAGCGCTGCTTATCCCGGCTTGGTCTGCTCCTCTGCAATGATGCAGTGTACGTGGCCGATTCATACAACCACCGCCTAAAGGTGCTGGACCCAGAGAGCGCCGCCATCACAACGGTGGCCGGCAGCGGCAGCGCCGGGTGAGCGCCTGCTGCTTTTGAAGGGTGTGCCGATTGCCCGCCGTCGTGCTATGGTGGCAGCGTGCATCATGGGGACATGCTGCTTTAGAGGGCGTGTCTCAATGACGGTCGCCTGCTGCCGCTGTGATGGTGCCGGCATGATGCATTGTGGGGAGGTGATGGTTCACAGAGGGCGGCCGTGCAAGCACCCAACATGTGCTGCCGACATTACCTAACTCATGCTGCCCCTCCCAACCCCAACCATGCGCAGGTACAAGGATGCTGCTGGCACGGCGGCACAGCTGTCAGAGCCCGGCGGCCTGGCAGCCGGCCCCGATGGTGGGTGGAACCGGGGGTGGAGGCATGGACGGTTTGTGCACAGCCTGCACTGGCGGAGGTGTGACGAGGCACGAACATCAGCCACTGCTCTCGCCCTGACCTGCCTGCTCCCTTCCCGTCCACCATTGCAGGCACCATCATCGTGGCTGACACCAACAACGGCCTGATTCGCCAGTTCGACCCCCGCACCCAGCGCCTCAGCACCCTGACGCTGGCCAATGTGCCGCCGCCGCGCCGCTCCCCCGACGGCCCGCCTGCGGGGGCAGCAGCTGCCGCCGAGCCGCCGCCTGGGGCGGCGCTGGTGCGTGCCCCAGAGGCGGTGGCAGCGAGCAGCGGCGAGCTCCAGCTGGCGGTCCGCCTGCCAAAGGGCTACCACCTCACCCCGGGCGCCAACAGCCGGTGGGAGGCGTCGCTGGTCAATGGCGGCAGCAGCGGCGGCAGCAATGTGCAGTTCCAGCCAGTGGCAGGCAACCTTGCAGAGGACGCCAGCGGGGCAACTGCCACTGCCACCGTCAAGTTCAGCCGGCAGGGCAGCGGTACCAGCAGCAGTGGTACCGACTTGATGCGGGTACTGGCCAAGGTGTACTTCTGTCAGGACAGGGACGTCTGCCTGTTCCAGGAGATTTGCTTCGATGTCCCGCTGGCGCCAGCTGTGCAGGCGGGCCAGCCGGCGGCGGTTGTGCCGCTCGAGTTTGCTCTGTCCGCCTCCGCCCCTGTGGTGCAGCTGCCGGGGCTGTAGAGGAGTGTTGCGTTGCGTGCACACCAGCTCTGTGCACACCAACATCCGTCCTCCATTGGTCCTCGAATCAGCAGCACGGCTGCCCGCTCAGCCCTCCCAACGCATGCACCTTGCTTGATGATCCAAACTGTCTTTCGTTCTGATGCAACTTGTTGAGTATGATTTTGAGCCCCAATTCCGATCCGAGAACACTGCAATCTGAAACTGAGAGTGTAATATCCAGACGCAGAGTGGCTTGGCTATTTACACGCGTTTCTGTGCACACAACGTTGTGGTGCATGCAAGCTGCATGCTGTGCAGTGTGGCAGCACCACCGGCTGCTGATGCCAGGGATCTGTGCAATCGCGCCGGTGCGCCGGCCGCTAGGCATGGGCTATGCAGATGCATGACTGCATCGCAGTTTGCTGATTCATGTGGTGCTGAATCCAAAGCGCTGCATCAGGTCCAGGCTGCAAAAATATCGACATCTCGAGGTGGCGTCAACGCACTGTAGATCTGAGGGCAAACCTGTCTGGACACGCAACAGGCGGGTGCAACGCAGCACGGGCAGATAAAATTGAACAGACAAGACTGGGCAGAGCATGCTGGCTGCAAACACCCAGCTCTGCCCACCCACCTGGCACCGTTGGTCCAGCCAAAGCCATCCACCACCTCGTACTCGCCGCCGCCTCCCGGCACGCCAATCTGTGCAGAGCAAAGGTTTACACCAGTCAGCATATTTGGAGCACGGCCATGCTGACCTGCTGGCTTACAAAAGGCAGATGCAGTCAGATGCTGGGAGTGGTACGGTGGAGGTTGAATTCAACCTTCGAAGGGGCGGCAGGCCCGGGGGGGCACTAGGCGCTAACCCGCACACCCCCCCCCCCCAACCCTGGGGCAGCTGTGCAGCCAACCTGAACGGCGCTGAACTTCTCAAACATGCGCCCGGTCTCGGCATAGGTGGCGTAGACTGTGGACAGGAAGCGGTTGGTGATCTGCAGGGGGTCAGCGGGCGCTTGGAAGGGCGGGAGTCGTTTGGTGCCATGCCTGTGGTCGCAGGTACAGTGTAGTGCCAGCATTGAGCAGTACACATCCGCAGCAGAATCTGGTGCTTGCACCTGCACATGCAACACTGGTGCTGGCTCAGCGGCACCTCAGTAGCTCACCTCGCGTGCCAGCGCATCCCCCGGCTGACCGCCAAAGCGCTCGAATGCGTCGATGATGATCCAATCGTTGGGCGGCCTGCGGTTGGGCAGAGGGAACGCCAGACCATATCGTGGCCATGCAGCCATGGGGCTGCTGCTGCTTGCTGCTTGCTGCAATTTGGGCAGTCAAGCGCCTGGGTGCCATGCAGGCGCCAGCACACTGCGACAACTCGAGCTGACATGGAGCGTGCAGGACAGGCACAGCAGGCACGCAGCGCACCAGACGTTGGGGAAGTCCCACTGCTCGCCTGCTTGCAGCGGAGCATGCGGGAGGGCATGCAGTTTGGTGCATGGGCGCACAGCGCAACTGGTGTGGCAACGTGCATGCCTGCTGGCTGAAGGTGCCTCCGGATGCGGTTTCCAGCAGGCAGTGTGGCATGTAAAGTCACGAGCAGGTCTGCACTAGCCTTGCGCAGCCTACCAGACTCGGTCAGAGACATGGCCACGCCGCCCACCCCAAGCAGGCCCGAACTGTTCAGCGCTTCCACGGCGGCCAGGGCCTGCGAGGGAGGCCGGCAAGAGAGAAGGGGTGTTGAGCCAGCAGGCACACCCAACTTGTTGCATGCATGCTGCTGAGGCGGCAAGTTGCCAACTGACCCTCTTGACAGGCACCACCCCAAGCTGCACACCGTGGGGCACCAGGCAGGTCGAGCCCCTAAAACGCACCTGCGGGCTGCCGGCCTCCACGGCCCCCGCCCACATAGGCACCCAGTTGGAGGCAAAGGGGGCGGTGTTCTGCTCCACGTTGCACACACGGGTCACTGTGAGGAGGGTTTTCATGACATAATCCATGCGGAGATGCAGCGCTTCACCAAGCCATACGCCCGATAGCGACTGGCAGCTGGCTTGCACGGGGAGTGACTGGTGAGTGCGCGCTCGCATCCGCCGCGCAGCACCAGCACCTCAAGCCACCAGACAGGCCGCCCTTCAGCCTACCGATGCCATCAGCCACGGCTTGGTCCTCGGGCGTGCTGCCAGGGTTGCCCTCCACTCCGGCGGGGGTGCAGATCAGGTCGTGCCACTGCAGAAGCAGATGAGGAGGGGCAGCAAGCGGGACGTGAACGCTGGACGACGGCGGGCGGGCACCGAGTGAACGGCGAATCGGCAAGCCAAACGTGCCGAAGTCCAGGGGGCACGCTGTCAGAGTTGCGGGCGATGCATTGCGATGCAGGGCCGTCCGTCCACTGGGCACCTGCTTCCATCATACGCACTCAAGCAGTGAGGCAGGCTCTGTTACCTGGGAGGTCTGCTCGTTCCAGAACAGCGTGTTGAGTGCGTCGCGCCTGCAGCGAGAACACACAGCGGCGGCAACAGTGGGGAAAAAAATGGGGCACGTCTGCTGTTTCCAGGGTGGGGGTGGGCAGCCCTGCGGGGCAGCATCAATATGAAAACAGCACAGTTGCATGCCAGGCAGCATGCTGCAGATGCCCAGCCCACCTGTCGGCCGCCACCTGCTGCTCCAGGGCGTCGCATTCTCACGGCAGCCCAAATCAACGACGTGCTCCAATGCCAGTGCTACACAACAGGCCCACCTGTTGACCGCCAGCTGGCGGTACTGCTGCTCCAGGGCGGTACAGCCCAGCTCGGCGGCAAAGTCGGCGATGTTGGTCTCCATTTGCAGCAGGAAGCCGTTGAGGTCTGCATGGGAGTTTGGGTGGTGGCATGGTGGGCTGCATGAGGTGCGCTACCATTGCGCTTCCCAGTGGCATCCTGGCACGTAGCTGTTTTGTTGCACTAGCCACTCCGTGCGGCCCGGCCCGCCTGCTTGCAACAGAACCCAGTGCTTCTCAAGTCAGGCCAAGCCCAGCCGACAGCTGGCACCCACCGGCGGGCAGGACCTTGGTGGTGCGGATGGTGGTCAGGTTCATTCCGTTCTCAAACCAGCGGGTGGAGTAGTCCCAGCCTGCAGGTGGGTGCATGCAGTGAATGGCAGATGGGTCAAAATTGCCAGACGCTTACTACTGCTGCAATTGCTGTCATCAAGAACCGCCCATCAATCGCATTTCATTTCGCTGACCTGATTCGGCCCCAGAGGCCAGGTCGCGCCACAGCTGCTGGGTGCGGGCATCGGGGGGGTCGGTGGGCAGCCCCGCCTTGCGCGCCGTCTCGACGTCCTCACTGCTCCAGTCATGGGGCAGCAAATGTGATGCTAAAAGCCAGACACAGTCGTGGGGCAGATGATATGCCGCTAAACGGGCACGTTTGCTGTGCATGGGGACGTTCTTCGTGGTTATTCAGCACTTGCCCAACTGCATGACGTAACAGAAACCCAAGCAAGCCTGCGCTCAAGCACAGTGCCATGCATTTGCCACCCGACCCACAGCTCACATGTAGCTCTCGGGGCGCGGCTGCTGCCAGCGCGCGTAGTAGCGGCTCACGTTGAAGCGCTGGCCTGTGGGGCCCACAGCAATGACCTGCGGGATGGAGGAGGGAACGGCGGATGCATGAGAGAGGGAGGCATGCATGCACGGAAGACTTGAGGGTCAGGTTGAAGGCCTGCACCTTGCATTCCTGTGTATCCTGCGCCTGCCCCATGGCCGTCAATGGACCCAGGCGCGGCAGGCAGCGAGATGTTGCAGTTGGCAACCTGCCTGCTTTGGCGGGCTGGTCCAGTAGGCATGCTCCAGCAGGATGGCGGGCAGGTGCTGCCTGCAGGGCTAACAGAGGAGCGCGGCCATGCTGTTATGGGGGCTTTCACAACTCAGCATGGCAGCATAGCATGGCAGCATGGCAGCACGGCATGGCATGCAACGGCTGCGGAATGGTGAGCATGAGGACGGCATGGCATGATGCGGCATGGAACGGCTCGCGTGGCACGGCATGGGGTGGCATGGCATGGCTCCGCACGGCGCAGCATGGAATGGCATGGCCATGGCTTGTGACGGGTGGCATAAATGGGTGTGGCAGCATGGCGTGGCGCAGCACAACAATGTTGCATACAACCTGCAGCCCAAAGCATGTTGGACACGGCTTGGCATGACTTGGTGTGGAGCGGGCGCAACATGCCATGATGGGGGCTTGGCATGGGCATGGCATGGCATGGCATGACATGGCATGGGCACCATGGCGGCCAGCATTACAAGCCATGGGCAGCACCGTGGCCAGCATGTCACGACATGGCACAGCGAGCGGGAGCAAGCCAAGCAGCACCTGAGCAGCGACGTGTCCTGCGTGGCTTCGTAAACGATGCGGACCATCTCGGAGTAGAGCGGCGGCTGGGAGCGGTTGAGGTAGTAGGTACGGATGCCTGCAAGAACACAAACAGGAGCGTGATCACGCTCGAGCGTGCATGGAGGTGAGAGTCGTGGCAAGCAACAGGCCAATGCAGGGGGCAGTGCCGCGCTCCGGCAGCCGCCATTGCAGCACATTGTGGGAGGCAAGGCACACGCAGCCGGCGCACCGTTGGGGATGTGACCGTACGTTTGCATCAGGTGCCGGAAGTTGTCGATGATGTTCTGGCAAAGCGAGTGCACGGCGTACATGATAAGAATGTCACAGTTTCCCTAAATGTTTGGGTTCGCTGCTGAGCGCAGTTCCGCGGCGAAGCTCAACCGCGGCGATGCTCAACCGCCGTGCGCACCTCGGCAAGGGTGGTCAGGTTGGTGGCCAGCAGCCCCTCGATTACCTGCATAAATCAAACCTTGAGGGCATGAGGCTGCCGCAGGCTGCAGGCTTGACCAGTCAGCCAAGAGAGACGCGGGATCGCGGCAGGTGCGGACGGGCCGCGGTGTCGCGCCAGAGACATGCCACACCCCCGCACATGCACATTCCCAAACCGTCCTCGTCTTTCTCACAAACAGGCTATCCCAATAGTAGTCGCACGTAGGAAATGGGGGGCATGTGGAGCAGGAGGAAGGAGGGAATGAGTCAGGAACGCGAGGCAGCATGAGACCGCAGCGCGCCTGGCGCCGCTCTGGCACACGACGCTCAGCTGCCACCACTGCCAGCAGTCCTGCAAAGCTGAGCAAAGCCCCAACAAAGATTAATACATCAGGTGGTACTGAAGAGCTACTCAAATTTCGCGGAAGCGCGCTCCAGGCACCACAAAGGGGTTGGGCACCGGCAGCATGGTGTAGAGCTGGGTGTTCTGGGAGACATCGGGCTTGAGCTGGCGGGTCAGCCGGCCCCAGATCTGTTGAGAAGTATGGGAGAAAAGCCAGAAGAGAATAAACGTTTGCTCTTAGATAGGCTGCTGGAGAGTCGGGCAAGAAGTGCGGCAGGGCAGAATGCACAGCGGGCAGACCGCATGCGGCACAGCCGCTATCTGGCCGCCCGCCACTCAGCCATCCAGTGCCCATGCCTGTGGTCTGAAGGGGGCCGCCAGCGGTCTATGCAGCTAGTTGGCATTAACAGGCTTTGACGCAACGGTAGCATCAAAGCGAGCTCACGTCAAACAGGTCATAGGCCCACTGCCGCACGGCAGGGTCGGGCAGGGTCTGCGGAAAGGTGGGCAGGCGGACGGACGTGATGAGGCCGGCTGTGACACAAGGCAGGCGTGACCATTGTGCCCAGCTGTGTGAGGAAAGAGGCAACACACTGCAAGTCCGGAGGGCAGTTTGAGGCTGGAGCACCAGCACCAGCTTCAAATGTGACAAACACCCCGCTCACCTCAAACCAGGCGGGCGGCTCCTGCTCCAGCACCCCTGTGGCGTTGGTCATCTCCTCGCCGGGGGGCAGCAGCCACTGTGGGCAGGAAGCAAGCGCGTGATAGGCTCATCAGCTGAGGATGCGAACCAGAGGGGAGTGGGGCTGGTCATCTCCTCCTCGCCGGGGGGCAGCAGCCACTGCAGGAAGCAATCGCGTGATAGGCTCATCAGCTGAGGATGCGATCCAGACGAGAGTGGGGCTGGCCATCTCCTCGCCGGGGGGCAGCAGCCACTGCGGGCAGGAGCAAGCGCATGTCAGGCACATCAGTTGAGGGTGCGGTCCAGACGAGAGTGGGGCTGGTCATCTCATGGTCAGGGGGGCAGCAGCACTGACACTGCGGGCAGGGGGAAATGGATAGCAGCGCGACAGGCCTGCTGTGGGGTGCGCCAGCTTGGAGATGGGACGCACGACATGTGCAGCGGGCAGCGCTGACATCATGGCGGCATGGCATGGCCAGGAACAGTGCAGCCGTCCATCAAATGCGCCCTGCCAACTGTCACACCAAACAGCTCCCCACCTGAGAAATGAACTGTTGCAGCGTGGTGTTGCGCTGGGCGTTGTCGGCAGGCAGGCTCAGCGCGTTGAAGGCAGCCGCAACCTGAAGCAGGCGGAGCAGTCCAGAGGAGCAGGTTTGCAGGCAATTTTACAAGCCGCTGCGCTGCAACGTGCAATGCGCATCGCAGTGCCGCAGACCAGCACCGCTGTGCCCCTGCCTCCTGCCCTTGTGGGATGATCAAAGTAGCCAGCCAACCCTCCTTCCAAACCTCCGCACCTCGGCAGGTGGCGCCGTGAGCGGCTGGTCTACAATGGTCTTGGAGTCTCGGTACACTCGCACCTCATCCACCGCCTGCAGTATGTTCCGCCAAGGCAGTGCAAGTGAGCTGACAGCGGAAGCACGGTGGCTGACTGGAATCCTCAATCCACATCCATGGCATATTCTGTCTTTTATCTGGCAGCTGAAGCAGCAGCACGCACACACACACAGAGGTATAGAAGGTGCACTGGGAGGGCTGGGGCACAGGCTGGGCGCGGACCGTAGGGAAGCTTGGCGACGCATCGCCCGCACGCACCATCGGTAGCTAGCTGCCGCTGCCTGCAGCCGCCCCGACCCGCGCACCTTCACCAGAGTGTCCAGCAGGGCTGGGTTGGTGATGCCGTTGTCAGCGGCGGCTTTGAGGGCGTCGCCAGAGGGCGCAGGCAGCGGCGTGCAGCCCGCATTCTCCTGAGCGACGACTGCGGGAGCGGGTGGGCGGCGGCGGCGGCGCACTGATCGGCGGGCTCTCCTGCTCTCAGAACCAGTGCCTCCTTGGCGGATGCAAGCTTTGGCGGCGGGGTTAGGGTGGCGCTGGCGTGCGTCCAAGGCTTGGTGGCGGCCTCACCTGCGGCCAGGGCCGCAGCCAGCAGCGCCAATCCCAGCACCAGCCTCATTGCTTGCCAGCTTCACGGACTGTTAACAAGAAGCTTTCAGACCTTGCGGAGCTGGTCATGCGGGTGTGCTTTCCACCCAGACCGTGTCACAATGAGGCAGCTGCCTTGCCACCCCACCATTTGTTTGCTTGTTCAAGGGCTCCTCAGCGCATGGCTAGCCCCTGTGCCTCGCTCGCAGCTGCCCTGGCCGCCCGCTGGGCCGCCGCCGACCGGCGCAGCTGGGCCACGGCGGCGGTGGGTTCTGCTTGGTTCGGTTGCCAACTTTTTGGCGGTGCAGCTGCCAATTGTCGTTGGCCGGACTGCCAGTGCCATGTGAAATTTTGATCGTCGAGCGCTGCTGGCCTCACATGCTCAGCAGACATGGCATGCCCCCTCCCCTGCTTGCTCCTCCTCCCAGGCACTGCAGCTTCTCGGCCTCTCCCTGCGGCGCCGAGTGCTGCAGCCCGCTGGCCTGCTTTCTGGGGCAGCGCTCGAAACTGCCGAGCTCGCTGCGCTGCTGGTCAGCCTGCGCTGGCCGCAGCGCTATGCCCGCCGCCTGCGCCTCCCCCTGGCTGTTGCCGTCCGCGCCACCATCACTATCCTTCTGCCTTTGACGCTGGATGCGCTGACGTTTGTGCAGCCAGCGGGCCAGTGCAGCGGAGCAGCGGGCGCTGACCCATGCAGCAGCAGAGGCGCCGCTGCGCCCGCTGGGCTCCTGCCCTCCGCTGTCCTGCTGCTGCTCCCTGTCGCCTGGGTGGTACGTTGCAGAAACGTTGTATGATCTTGCTCATCGCATTGAATGTTCGTCCAGCCGACGCAGTTCATGCTTGTGGTTCCACTTTCCCTCCTCCCTGCAGCATGCCTGCCTGGTGGCGGCGGTGGCCTGGCCGCTGCCACCGGCCCTCCACCTGGTGCTTCAAACCGGGGGAGTGGCCTTTCTGATGTGTCGAGCACCCCAAGGTGAGTTAACAATCGTGCAAGACGTCCAGCAGCAAATCCACATGCACGGGGCATACCATCACACCTCACATCTGCACCCATTGCACACTTCCCCTCCTTGCCTGCAGTGCGCCGGCAGTTTGTGGAGAGCACCCCCGCGCACGCCTGCCTGGCCACCCGGGCCTCCCAGCTGCTGCGCCGAGCCGAGCTGCTGCTGTGCCTGAGCGCCAGCGAATCCCTGACCGCTGCGCTGGATGCAGGCAGCCACATGGGCCGGGCTGCAGAGGAGCCGAGTGCTGAGCAGCACTGCACGGCGGTGGCCTGGGCGCTGCAGGTAGGGTTTGGGCGTGGGTATGGAGGGTGCTCCTGAACCTAGTTTGTCGCAACTTGTTCATTCGATGGTGTCTTTCCGCCAACTGCTGCCCACAGCTGTCCCTGGGGCTGGTGCTGCCCACCCTGTTGGTGTGGCGTGCCCAGCTTTTGGCTGCCCGCCAGCTGTGCCACGATGCGCGGCCGGGCCCGCAGAAAGAGATCATGCAGCAGCAGTTTGAACGCAGCGGGTATGCGCGGCTGTGCCGGCCTGTGCTGCATGCCGCGGGCGTTGCAGGCTGGTGGCTGCCCCTGCTCACGGCAGCCCTGGCCGGTTACCTGGGCCGGCAGGCTGTTCACATGATGGGGCGGCGGCGGCGGCAGAGTAGATGCGCAAGGCGGCGGCAGCCAGCATGGGATGCGTTGAAGTTGGTTTGAGGGGGATGCATCAGTGCATGCTCTGCATGTCCAGCCTGCTACATTGCAACACCAGCTCGCAGCTTCAACCACACCGAGGGAGGGTTCGAGGAAACTCGCCGCCACGTGGGCAAGCGCCGCCGCCAGCTGGGCGGCCACCTTCTGCTGCTGTTCGCCGGTCCAGCCTGCTACAATTCGTCTGCAGTTTCTGAATTGACCGGCGCTGGGTGCAGCCATGGCCTACGAGGACGCGAGACCCGACAGTGCGCGCGAAAACGGGGGCCTGGGGGAGGCGCCGCGCGACCACGACACCCCCTACCTCTCTGCTGGCGAGCGGCGGCTGCTGGAGGCGGGGAAAGCGGAGCACAGGGAGACCACCGCCACCGCCAAGCGAGCGCTGCAGGTGCGCCGGTTTGGTCGGGCGGGAAGCGATCCTGCGGGCCCGTGAGTGTTGTGGGCAGACGTGGGCGCCGCGAACGCGGCCGCCGCTGCGGGTCGGGGGCGCCAGCGCCGGCCGCCGCCGCCGCCTTCGGGCACTTACCGCGCGCCGCCGCCCGCTCCCCGTCCGCTCGCAGCTAGCTGAGAAGACGGCGGATGTGGCGCAAGACACGCTGGTGGAGCTGCACCGCCAGGGGCAGCAGCTGGAGAATGCTGAGCTGGGCATGGACCAGGTGGGCCGGTGCGGCACTGCCGGTTCGAAACCGCTTTGTGATTGGTGGCGTTCCGCAGGCACGGGCTGCAGCTTGCAGCAGCCCGATGGCGGTGCGGGCACACAGCACGGCCTGGCGTGCTTGCAGGCGTGTGCTCTCGCTTGCTGGCAGTCGTTGCACCGGGATGCAAGAGTGCAGGCCGCTGCTGGCAACCCTTGCTTGGCAGCCCATGCTTGGCGGCCCGTGTACAGCTCACCCCGTCCGTCTGCCCACTCGCCCACACATTCCTCAGGTGCAAATGGACGTGAAGGAGGCCAACATGGTCCTCAAGTTCATGCGCCGCTGGTGCTGCTTCCAGGTGCGGCCCCTGCTGTGCTGCTGCGCTGGCGGCGTTGAGCCCTCTCAAACCCGCGTGCCGCCGCCGCTGCTTCCTGACTGGTCACGCCTGCCCTCGTGCATTCGCCCCACCCCACAGTGCTGCAACTCTGCACCTTGTTTTTGTGCCCTGCCCTGCCATGCTTTCGTGCCGACCCGCAACTCCCGCCCCGCCCCGCCCCGCCCCGCCCCGCCGCAGTGCTGCGACTGCTGCGACCCTCACTCCGACCTGGAGCGGACGCGGAAGAAGCGTGTGGCGCTGTGAGTGGTTCACTGCCTTTTGGGGAACAGTGGTTTTGGGGAACAGTGTTGAAGCGGCGCACAGTGGTGTGAAGCACGTGCAAAGCACTGGTGGGCAGCTGCCTCCCTCCAGCGGTACAGCAAGCGCTGATACGCCCCTGTCGTCTGGTCCCTCAAACCGCCTTGGTGCAGCACCAAGCAGCAGATGTCGATGCAGCGGGGGGCCGCAGACATGCACTACGGCGCGAAGCAGGAGTCTGTGGCGCGGGTGGCGCGGGAGCACGACCCAGCCTACGGCGGCAGCGTGAGTGCCGTTTGGTTTACCGTCCGTTTGCTGCATGTGGCCCGCTCAAGCATGGTGGCACTGCTGTGCAGCTCCGGCCCGCTTTGTCTGCAAAAGCCGAGCGAATTAGGCCGAAGCTTTAAGCTGGGCCGAAGCCGCCCGTTGGTTGTGGGGCTCAGCGGCTGCCCCTACATGTGTCGCTGGTTGCAGGAGCCGGCAGCAAGGCAGGAGCTGCTGACGCAGGCGGCGGCAATCAAGGCGGCGCGGCGGGGCCCTCGGGCTACCGACATTGGGCTGGGGCTGCCAGGTGGGTGGGGGGAGCACTGGTTAGCGACCGAGGTGGGGTTGGTTGGCAACAGCACCAACCGAGCTGCGCTGCCTCGTCGTTTCTGCTGCATTCCAGCATATGTTCTCCCGTCTTCCCACCCTCTGCCCAAACCGCAGACGAGGACCGTCGGGAGATCCAGCAGGAGACGGACCAGCAGGACGAGATCCTGGACCGCATCGAGGACGCGGTCACGGGGCTGCACGCCATGGCGGGGGTGAGTTGGGCCGCCACATATGCCTGTGGTTGAGCTGTAGTTGGTCATCTGGATGCAGACCCCAGTGGCAGTGGGCATCGCCAGGCTGCTTGCTGAGGCGGGCCTTGAGTTTGGAGCGGCAGCAGGCGCCCAGGTGGCTGGCGGTATGCCTTCTCGCTGTTCTTGTCTCAATGGTGTCCTATCGCGCCCTCTGTCCGCGCCTGCAGGAGATGCAGATGGAGCTTGCGGAGCAGGCGCCGCGCATCGACCGGCTGGGCGACCGGGCTAAGGTGGGAGCCCTGCTGAGGGCGGCTTGCTTGCTTGCTTCACATGTGCCATGCAAGTGGGGTTTTCTTGCAAGCAAGGGTGTCATTGCATGCAAGTTTCGTGCATTGGAGCCCTGTTGAGGGGGGGGCTTGGCTTGTCTCACGTGCGCCCTGCAAGTGCGGAACACGCTTCCCGCGTTCCTGTTCCTGTACCTGCCGCCAAAGAGATGTTTCGCGCGTCGGTTGCCTCTGCACATCTGTCACACCCCATGCCTGCCATCCCGCCCCCTCGCAGACCACGCACGACCAGCTGGGCAACCTGGCGCGGCAGGCACGGCGGATATGAGGCGGCGGCATTGCCTGCACCTCAGCTGCATCTCAGTGTGACCAGCCCGGCTGCTGCCTTGCGGCCGGGCGGCAGCTGCATGTTTGCTTGGCGTGGAGCAGCGATAGGCCGCTGCAAGCTGCTGTGCAAGCAGTTGCAGCTGGCCTGTGCTGCCGAGCCGAGCTCACCACTCCTGACTCACTTGTTCTTGGCGACTACACTCCCCTCTGCACACCTTTGCCAAATTGGTGCACGCATTCTTTGCTCTCCTGATGCCGCGCTGCTTGGCGCCCCACACAGCGTAGTTTTGTCTGTTCCAAGCGCTGGATGTAACTCCCTGACTCGTTTGCGCCTCATGTCACCGTGAAACCAGACAAAGCCTGGATCAGTCGCTGTCCAAGCAGTCGTGCTTGCTCCCGCCCTGGGCTACGGCAGCAGCCAGGACGTGACGCGCAACGCAGTCGCAGTATCTTGAGCCTACTTGGCGAGCCTGCGTGTTTGGGGAGGCCCCTCCTCCAGCGGCAGAGCAGGGGGCATCGTCTGGTGGCTATGGCCTTGAGATGCCGATGTGTAGCTGCTGGTGCGTCTAGCTGCAGCAGCGGCAGCAGGCAGCCTGCTCCACGGTGGCTGCTCAACCTTTGCATGTACCCTTGACCACAGTGCCGGCGATGTGCGAGATCTGCTGCCTGCGTTTGTCGCACGTTGCATGCTCACCAGTTTGACTGACCTGCTCGCACCGACTCGCTGTCTGATCGGCAGCATGTTACTCAGCCCACATGGCGGGCGGCATATGTACAGCGAAGCATGAAAGAGGAGACGTGAGCGGGCAGTTATTGCGTGGCGCAACGAGCAGGGTTGGTCGGAGCGTGCAAGTGCAATGGAGGGCGGCAACACCAAAACCCGACGGCGGTGCTGGCCCACAGGGGAAGCAGTAAGGCGCAGCGGGGAAAAAGGGCGCAGTCGAAGCCGGAATCAATCAACAGGGCAGGGGGCCGCCGCTGTGCTGGGCAGCAGGTAGGCAAAGGAATTGGATCGGACAGCGGGGCGGCGCAGCATGGGCAGCGCACGCAGCGCGGGCAGCGGGTGTGCAAAGGCAGGGGGGCAGTTCTTCTCATTGTGCGCACTCATGCGGCAGACGGTTATCACAAGACAAGCTTGGGGTATGCAGGCGACCAAACAGACAACAACGGGGGGGCCCCAGCGGGCGGCGGGGGTGTGGTGCGGCCAAGCGGCGCACATGTTTGGAGCGGGAGGCGAGGGGAGGAGGTCAGGGAGGCGAGGGGAGGAGGGCATGCCCTGGCCTTTGTTGGGGTGGCGTGCCTGCGTGCCTGTGGAACGGGGCCGTCACTCCGCCATGCAGCCTCCACTCAGTGCCAAGCTTTACTGGAGCAGCTTAAGCTTGAGCTTTCACTCCACCTCTGACACCTCGGCTCCCTCACAGTAGTCAGAGGCGGTGGCGGCGCCGCCGCCTGCGGTCGAGCGGCCCATGCTGGCCGCCTCCTCCAGCGCCGCAAGCTCCGCCAGGATGCGCTGCAGGTCGTCGGTGGCAGCCTGGACAGCAGGGGGCGCAAGAAGGAAGAACTGGTTGGGAAACGAAGGGGCGCGCTTCCTCCTCCAGCGCTGCTGCAAGCTCCGCGAGAATGCGCTGCAGGTCGGCAGCGGCAGCCTGGACAGCACAGCAGAAGGTTGCAGCAAGGGTTGCAGGCAGCGGCGTTGGGAGGGGAGCGCCTCCTCGAGCGGAGCATGACGTGCAACTACAGGCCTGTCCTGCACAGCTCGGAGACCGCCCCATGCGGCAGGCTGTGCGCAATGGGCCCCCAACAGTACAGCATCAAATGATGCAGCAGATCAACCCAAAACCAACAAAACCAACTCGCCTTCAGCTCCCCCGTCTTCTCCTCGATGGCAACCTCGTAGTTTCCGACCATGCCGTCCACACTCTCCAGGTACTCGACCTTCATCTCCCTACAACAAGAACAATCAACCGCGTGTGTCAGCTTCAGGTCTGCCATATGATGCACCAAGCTGTCCACGTTCTCCACGTGTTTGTTCTTCAACTCCCCACACAACTGCACAACTGCACAGTTGCACAACTGCACGGGGCACTGCCAACAGCTCGCTCGGCTCAAGCGGAGGGCCGGACGGCAGCCACATCGAGGCAGCGGGCAGCCGGACGGCAGCCACGTCAGGGCAGCGGGCAGCAGCACAAGCGGCGTCCCCCCGCCAGGCTGCTCTCACAGTGCAGCTGCAGAGCCAGCCGAAGCACCTCAGCTTCCTAAACAGCTGCGTGAGTCCCCGTATGCCATGCCATCCATTACCGTTGGACTCCATGCATTGCCCCCTGCAACTCACAGCTTCTCAAGCTCTTAATCCCCTAATCCGTGCCACCCATCTTCAGACTCCAAGCGCTGCCCCCTGCAACTCACAGCTTCTCCAGCTCTCCAGGCATGGGGCAGGCCGGCGGCAGCGGGCATGAGTTGGCGCCGTAGCTAGCTGCACATGCGGCGGGGTGGGGTCAGGCAGCGGCATCTGAACACCAGTGGTTGGCACTGCACAGGTTCGATGCGACCCGCCTGCTGCTAGGGTGGGGTCCCCGAACCATCGCAGCTGCTCGAGCTGCTTGGATCGGCACGCAAAAGACAGAGGCCCCGGCCGGTGAACGCAAGCCGTTTGGCCGTAGCCCAGCTTGCCTGCTGCACCACCCAGCCTGGCCAACCGGCTCTGCACGGCACCCCGACTGGCTGTGCACAGCACCCCAAACCCAGTCCCACCTGCCATCTCTGTTGCCTCGTCTTCGCTGCTGAGGGCCCCACGGTCCACCTGCGGCATCACACCTGCGGCAACGAGGGCCCAGCATATGCAGCCTGAGATGAGCCGAGCACACAGAGCATGAGGTGCCACAGCAGGCGAGGTGGCGGCCGGTCCACCTGCGGCATCACGCCTGCGACAGTGCAAGGGGCAGCACGCGAACTGCGAGGGAGGCACGAATCAGGCACCAACGCAACGACAAGCGACGTCATGTCCCGCCTGCGACAGCGGCAGTGCAAGTATATTTGCTTCTAGTTGACTCTGCGCGGCAGAAACAGCACAGTGCACAGATTCTGCACTGAGTCACCTAACTGGGTAGCCGCAGCCAAATACGGCGTAACCGCAGCTCTGCCGGCGGAAGCAGCACTGCCCGACCACCTCGCCAGCACTGCCGGCGTGTTCTGCAACACAACCATAGTTACCACAGCTGCACACCTGCTTCAAAGCCGCCATCGTCATAGCTGGACAGCGCCTGGGCAGGTGCCACCTCTCCCTCGGGCGGCGGTGGCAGCTGCGCCTTGGCAGCCGCCGGCGAGGCGCTGCTGCTCTCCTCGCCCTTGTACGCGCGCAGCTGCACCGTACGCCGGCGAGGGTGCGCCTGCGGGGGGCGGGAGCGGGGCAGGGGGCAGCACAAGGGTGAGGCGCTGCCCAGTGCAGCGGGGCGCCCCCCGGGCCATCGCGGCGCGCCATCGGCACATCGGCACCTCCTCTGAGCCCACCTGCTGCTGCTGCCGCCGCAGGGCTGCACCGGGTTGGGTCGCGCCGACCCACGAGCAGTGGGCTGACCACACCGCTGCCATTGCTGCAAATCGGGTGCACAGTGGGCAGCGAGTCGTTCGAGACTGTCGCCGGTCGGGCCGCCACCAGTGCATCTGCAGTGAATCGGCGCCCCCGCTGCAGGCCTGTTCGTGGCGTCGGCCGCGACTGGGGTAGTCGCCTTTCGGTCCTGTTCTACTCGCCTGGCGGCCCCCGAACTTGCTGATACACATGTGTTTTCTGCTTTGAAAATGCGATGTTACCGCTTTCGGTCGAGGCGGATTAGGGTGGGAGGGGGGTCGGTTGAAAAGCGAGGAGCGAGGAAGACGTAGCCGTCTCAACAGGCAGGGGAGAGCCACACACGAGGGCAGCAACAACAACAACAGGGAGGATGCGGGTCAAAACATGGGGGAACCAATAGGTAAGTGTACGAACCAAGCGTAACAAATGAAGGGGGGGACCGAAGAGAAGGCAATTGCGTGCAGCTGCTGGGTTGCGGGTGCTGGCCATGTCTGGGGCCGCAGGCTGCTGCACAAGCTAGGCTGGTCAGGTGCAACGGCGCTCAAGCCGCCTACTGCCCGCCGCAGGGCGTGCCCTTGACTGGCTGCGGTTCGCGCCTCCTCACAGCACTTGCGAACTGGCCAGGGACGGCGGCAGCGACAGTGGGTTGGGGGTGCTGGCGCCAGAAGGCGGCCGCCGAGCCGGGGAGGGCGGCAGCGAACCCGCTGGCGCCGGTTCCAAGCCGTAGACAGCGACCACCGGGTCAGCGCTGCCTGCAGACATACGGGCGAGGGGCAGGCAGGGGCGCCAAGGGGTTCGTTTACTGGGACCCTGCGTGCAGCCTGCTACAAAAATAACCTGACCAGCAGCGAGCGTTGGCAGGTGAAGCTGCTAGGGCAATAGCACACACACAGCCCATGACACACCATCCCCGTTGCAGACCATCACAGCCAAGCGCGCCTGATGCCAGCAGCAGCTCGTAAGGCGCAAATGCGAGGCAGGTGACGGGGCCGATGCGGTGGGCTGCAAGGAAGGAGGAGTGGGCGCGCACCACGCCCACCTGCACACGGTGGAGGCAGTTGTGCACGGTGGTGTGAAGCGGTTGTGTGAAGCCCTGCCCGGCGCACGCAACACAAGCTGCCCTGCGGCCCAGCAGCGCTGCATAATCGGCCATGCCATGCATTACACCTGCACAGCACCCCGGTCCACACCACCACTCCAGCGCACCTGCTCGCCGCCGGAGGTCCACACCTTGACCACCTGCATAGCAGGACGGGACGGATTGCAGGCGAGATTTGATTGCACGCCAGCCTGCAGGAAGCACCCGCCTGGTGGCAGGCAGGCACATGCATCCCCTCAGCTCTTGAGGTGCAAGCTGTGCTACCCGCCTGGTTGCTGGTGGCGGTGGCCAGCAGCGGCGCGTTGGGGTGCGCGCTAAGCGCCGTCATCGTGCCCTTGCTGTGCGCCTCGATCACCTGCATAAATGGGTAGGGTTTGCGGAACACAACACTCAATCCACAGCTGCAAGTGGCCTTGTCCATAGTGTCCTGGCTGTGCGCCTCGATGACCTGCAGCAATGGGGAGAGTTTGCGGATGGACAACACTCAATCCACAGCTGCAAGTGGCCTTGTCCATAGTGTCCTGGCTGTGCGCCTCGATGACCTGTGGAGGGCAAGTTGGAAGAGGGGGGATGACGAGTGTGAGCAGGCCTTTCAGCCGCGACACAGTGCTTTTTGGTGCTACACGAACCATGGCAATTTACACCAAACTCGCCTTCTGCCTAATGCAAGCAAGGAAAAGGACCTTCAACACCTTCCCAAACCATCCTAGCAGCGGCAACATGATTTGGGGCACTCACCTTCCACACCCCGACCTCGATGCGCCGCTGGGTGCCGGAGCCAGCTGCCGCCGCGCCGCCGTTGGCGCCTGCCGCCTCGCCGCTGTAAGGAGGGGGGGACAGAAGCCAGCCAGCACAGTGGCAATGTGGCACGGAACAACAGTGTAGGGGCCGCCATGCTGCAAGTGTCAACGGCCTCTGATTCGCATGCGCCGTGGGCTAGCAAACAACCACGATATGCTGGTGCTGATGACACGCTCGCAATCCGCATCTGAGCATGGTAAGCCAGTTAGGCCCAGCAAGGGCTAACTCTGCCTCAGGGCGCAAGTTGCAGCAAGGGCCATGCCGCTCACACAAGCGATCACTCAAGCAGCAACCAAACCAGCCCACCTGAGCATGCGGCAGTCCAGGAAGGCCAGCTCAGCAGACGGGTAGCCCAGAACCAGCTGGTGCGGGGTGCCACCCGCCTCCGCCACCATGCCTGCGCGAGTGCCGAGCGGTCAGCAAGGCAACGCCATTTCAAACCGGGCCGTGCAGCGAGAGCTGCTGATTGCGTGGAAAGTGCGGCTGTACACCAACCATCCAGCAGCAAGCGCTTGGCCAGTGGATGCAGCACAAGCGCGGCTGGGTGCGCACCTGCCAGCCTGCTGCGCGTGTGCTGCGTGCTGCCCACCAGCTCGCTGCTGCGCAGGTCAAAGATGCGCACTGCGAGCGGGAAGTTGGGAGGGAGGATGGGGGAGTGTGAGAGTGTAGCGGGACGCTGGCTCAGGCTGTCGCTACAGAGAGGAGCTATGTATGCATTCAGTGGGAATGTGGGCACACGCCTGCTGGCAACACGGCGGCCACGCACTGGCTGCAACAATGCACACCCAAACTGAGCGCCCGCGTGGATTCACACAACCTCCCAGCCCCTCCAGGCTCACCAGTGCCGCTGGAATCCGCAGCATACAGCAGCGGGCTGCTGGCCGAGGTGGCTATGTGCTCCACCCCGGGCGCCCCTGCCGCCGCAGCAGCTGCTGCCGAGCTGCTGCCTGCTGACGCAGCGCTGGGCAGGGAGAGCTGGGCGATGCAGTTTTCCCGCTCCAAGTCCCACATGTACACGCTCTCTGCGCACAGATGGGGCAGCAAGGAACGGAATCCTAGTGAAAGCACTGAGCATGAAAGCCTCTGCCGGCCTCGCTCCCACCAACAACCAACCACCTGCCAGCGCCCGGGAAGGGGGCGCTAATCAGCCACCCCTGACCTGGTCAGTACCCAACCAGGTCACAAGCACCGACTCACCTGCGCTTCGCCCGCCTGCCGCAAACAGTGCCGAGTAGCCGGGGCTCCAGTTGTACACCGCCGGCCGCAGCCCCGCTGCACCCGCAGGTGGCACCAGCACCGCCTGCCAGGCGGAGGCCAGCCGCTGCTGCCCGCGCTCAGCGTAGTTGCGCCAGACGCGCACCGCGCCGTCGGCCGCGCACATCATCAGCAGGCCGTTGTGCAGCTCGTTGAGCTGAGGGGAAGGAAGGTGCAAGGGGGCGGGGCAAGCTCAGGTGCACAGGAATGTGGCCAAGGTGACCAGGTGCAGAGAAGCAAACTTTGCGGAGTGGGTTAGGAGGCAAAAGCGAACTCCGCAAACAGCCATGTAGCGCATGCCATAGGCCACATGCTGTGTTCTCGTGTCCGTCCAAAGTGCAGCCCACCTGGTACAGCGCCCGTATCGCCACCGGGCCCTGACCGCCCAGCGCTGCCGCTGCCGCCCGCGCGCCGCTGGTGGCCACAGTCACGCCGCTGCCTGCGAAAGGGCGAGGGTGAGCAGAGGCTGGGAGGGCTCAGCCAGTACTGCGAGCGCCTGCCCTACAAGTTTGCTGGCTAATGGTGCCAAGTCGCGCAGGCCGCTGTGAGCACCCAAACTCTAAGCAATGGCAATGCATCATTCAGCAACGGACGTCATTTCAACTTGTCCTAACCCAGCTGATGGCCCTACACAAGGGGCAACAACAGGTGCACCCACCCGCGTGGAATCGGTTGACCATGGTGCCCGCCCGGTAGTTGGAGACGCGCACCACGCCCTGCACCACAGCACGTCAGTTTGGAGAAGAGAATTACACGGACGGGAGGCAGCGCAATTCGACCGTCCAACTGCAGACAGCTGCCACCATGGCACACGCAACAGCCGCATTGGGCAACACGGCTAAGCGCTGCTGCAGACACCCACCCAGCAAGCGGCCCAGGCACGCCAGCACACACAAAAGCAACTCGCCTCGCTATCCGCTGAGACCAGGAAAGGCCGCAGCGGCTCGACCAGCACCGCAGCCGTGTGCTCTGCTTCTGCATTTGTGCAGGCGGTTGGGCAGCTGGTGAGCGGGGGAGTGCGCAAGCACCGACAGCTTGAAACGGCATGGTCGGCTGACGCAGCGCACCCCTCCCGCTGCACCATAAACCCGCCCCCACTCAATCGCAGCACACGCAACAGAACGGTCTGTGTGCCCCCACCCCCCACCCCCCACCATCCGCCAACAACATCAACTGCATGCAGGCGCCCTATGACCTCCCTCACCCGTGTTCACAGTGGTGACCTGGTCGCGCAGCTTCACTCGGCCGCCCAGCTGGCCCAGCGCCCGCGTGCGCTGCAGCACGTCCTGGCGCTGCGGGCAAGTGTGGGCAAGGCAGTTGGGAGGGCAGCACAGGCGGGTCAGTGGAGTGAGCCGGAGCGGCTCTTACACAGCGTGAGCCTGCCAATCTATTGCAGGCCAGCCCGCGTGTTGGCACTGCAGCTCTGGCTGCGTGGGTTTGAGACACCAAACCCTGGGGTGCACACATCAGTACAAACCGAAGCACGAAGCTTTCAGGTGCAGCAAAGGGGAGGCACGATGAGCTTACATGCTGGCGGCGCAGCTCGACTTTGCTCTCGTCTGGTGACAGCAGCCAGGTGGCATAGGCCGGGCCCGGCTCCTCCTGCACACAGGGGAGTTGAATCGAGGGGAATCGAGGGGAACATGTCGGGTCCACGCAGCCCTTCCTGTTGTTTGCCAGTGTCCTAGGCTGCAAGGGAGTGTGAGGCTGAGCGGCAGCTCATTTGTGGGGCGGCAGGCGCGTGCGAGGCTGAGCAGCAGCCCATGTGCGCAACTGCGGTGAAGTCAAGGTTGTTGTTGCAGCGCCTCTAGCACCACTCCCTACCTGGCTCTGCGGCGCCAGCAGCGGCCATGTGAAGGCGCGGCAGCTGGCGGTGTAGATGCCGCTAGGAGGCAGCGCCGCAGCCGCCACGTGCCCGGGTGCTG
>RRZL01000037.1:282725-297039 GCA_006782975.1 Chlorella sp. Dachan
CCGCCTCAGGCCCCGCCCCCGCGGGTCCAGGCATGCTGCCTGCTGCGCTGGAGCCAGGCGAAAGCGAGGCGGCTGTACCGCCTGCGCCCGCCAGCCCGCCGCTGCTGCCGCCCAGGCCGGCCAGCCCGCCCAAGCCGCCACTGTCAGTGGCCTGAATGAGGGCTCCCAAGGTGAACACCGCCGCTGCACGAACGTCTGGGTTGTCCGCCCCCAGCAGCTTGGCCAGCAGCTCGTGGGTCTGAAGAGGGGGAGCATAGCCGCCTTAGGTTGCTCAGGTTGTGTGATGCCGGCAAACGAGCGTGCTTGCTTAGGCACCTCGGGTTGTGCAATGCAGGCAAACAAGCACGCCTGCTTATGCAGCGGCACGGAAACCAGCTCAGCTTCCCTCTGCCAAGCGGTGCGACACGCCGCCACAGATGCTCGCACACTCACCTGCTCGCGCAGCGCCATGGTGGTGACCTCTGGCGCATTCTCGCTCAGTTTGCCGATGCAGAGCAGCAGCCAGCGCACCAGCAGCGCCATGCTGCAGGGGCAGCGGGGTGACGGGTGGAGACAGGTGAGGCAAGCCCTGCCTTGCAAGGTGCTGGCGCCGCCCAACGCAGGAATGTGCAGTGCAAGCATAGCACAGCAGAACGCCGCACAGCACAGCGCGGCACGGCGCAGCAGCGCACCTCTTGGCGCTGCCGCCATCGGGCTGCGCCCCAGCCGCATACTCTGCATCTGCTGCGGTGGCCAGCGCCGCCAGTGCCGCGGGCAGCTGGCTCATGCAGACCTGTGAGGGGGCGGGCAGGCGGGTACTGACCTGAATGATTACTGAATGACGTGCGTGCTGCTGTTCAGTAGGGCAGAGGTATGCTGGCGGATGGTCCACTCCGCAGCCAGATGTCTCCATCTGCTGCCTATCAGCCTGCAGCTAGACACCAGTGCGATTCAGCCAGCTCGCCACACTATGGCTCAGGGCTGCTGCAGAACGCCACGAGGCGCTCAAGACCCGCCACACCCGCCCACCCAACCGGAGGCCCGCCCATTTGCAGCAGGCCTGACCGCACTGTGCTGTCCCACACCCGCGACATGATGCCACACCAGCAGCCACAAACAAGCAATGCCACACCAGCAGCCACAAACAAAGAATGCCACACCAGCAGCCACAAACAAAGAATGCAACACCAGCAGCAACAAACAAAGAATGCAACACCAGCAGCAACAAACAAGCAATGCAACACCCACCTGCAGCAGGCCCGACTGCGCGCACAGCAGCTGGCCCCGCGGGTGCCGGTCGCAGATGGCGGCCAGCACAAACGCGGCCTGTGGGGGCATCGAGAGTGAAGGTAACTCGATTAGGCGGTGTCATTCAATCATCATGCCGCGGGTGCATGGAGAGGCCAGGTAGAGGTGCGCCCATACAATCTGCACCCCCATCCCAGCAGCCCACCTGGGCTCGGCTCTCAGGCGACACGCCGGGGTTTAAATGCTTCACAAGGCACATGCGCACATCCCAATAAACCTTGGGCCTGACCGCCCGCTGTGCCAGCCCACCTGGGCGCGGCTCTCAGGCGACACGCCCGGGTCTCGCGACTCGAGGTGCTTCACAAAGTAGAGGTGCCCGCCGTCCTTGACCAGGTCGCTCTGGACCTGTTGAGAGCAGGGGGGAAAAGCTGGAAGATGATCAGCTCTGTGCGGACCCGCTGATTCTGCGCATGGATGCTGAGGTGAGCTTCTTGTGCCTCATTGCAGACCAATGCTGCCGATCACTGTGCAAGCTGGGCTTGCAGGCTACTAGGCCATTGTGACTCACACTCGCTGGCATGTTTGTCGCACAGCCTTTCGGAGAACAAAATCAGGCCATGGTCATGCAAACACACCTGGCTGGTGGCGTTCCGAGCCATGACCTCGGCCCAGATGAGCACCAGTGCCTTTGAGCTCAAAAGCCAAACCATAACAAAACCAATTGAGTAGCTACCAGGGCACCTGGCTGTTGGTGTCCCAGGCCATGATTTTGGCCCAGATGAGCACGAGCGTCTGGCGCAGGTCGGTGGCCGTGGTCTGCAGCAGCTTGAGCACGTAGGGGAAGATGCCCACTGCACAGCACCAGCGAGCGTGGGAAGTGGGACCTCTGGTCAGGCAACGAGTGCAGTGCTTGATGGCCACGGCTGCAGCAGCATGGGAGCACTGTGATCATGTGCCACGATGCCCCAACATCTTTCGCCGCTCTCAATTGCCCCACCAGGCAGCGACAGGGTCCGCGGCCCATGCTCCCATGTGCAGGAAGCGGCCCAGCAGCGTGCTGCCACAAGACAGATCAAGTGAAATGACAACCGACCAAGTCGCCGTGCCCAAGTCGTGCACCCGCTGCTTACCAGACAGCGCCAGGTCAACGGCCCATGCGCCCATGTCCAGGAAGCGGCCCAGCAGCACCAAGGCCCGCAGCCGGTGCACCTGGCTCAGCAGCACCTGCGGGCATGCGAGAAAGAGGCCGGAGGGTTGAGTGAAGCAGTGGTGAGAGTGGCACCCAAAGCACCAGCGGGTGCAGGCGGCGCGGTGGACCTGGCTCGGCAGCAGCAGCAGCAGCATGGGACTGGGGCTGCAGCACAATGGGCAGCTGGCCGGGCGGCGTTTTGTGGACCCAACGTGCACCGGCCACAACACAACAAATCAACTGCTTCAAGACACATTCCCTTGCCTGCAGCACGATGGGCAGCTGCTCAGGCGGCTTCTTGTCCGGCCCGCCGTGCTCCAGCCACAGCTCAAATGCGGTGAGCTGCTCGCTGCATCGCGGAACAGGGGCGCAACGGGCAGACGGTAGAGGTGGGTGGGCCAGCCGGTGGGGGCAGCCGCAGCTTACACGCGGCCAGCTGCTCGCGGCACAGGTGAGCGGGAGCAACGCAGAGCAGTGGTGAGAGTCAAGGACCCAGCCAGGGTGAGCTCTAAAACACCAAGGTGAGCTCTGAAGCACACCTGAAGAAGGGGGAGGGCTGGTACTCCTTGGTGCCGTCGCCGCTCAGCAGGTCGGGCAGCTGTAGGGAGGAAGGGGCAGGGAGTTGGGTGGGACTGCGAGCAGGCTGAGCAGGGTCCAGTGACGACACGCTCTTGCCCGCCCACGATGCCACACTTATCAAGCTGCAACGGGCGCATCTCCGCCGCCGTGCCCCATGCCTGCCACAAAATGCTACATCGGCAGCAACTACAATGCCGCAGTGGAGCGCCCACCTGTAGCAGGCACATCTCCGCCGCCATGTCCCATGCCTGCCACATGGGGTGCTGGTGCGTGGGCGGCAGGCGCGGGTACGACACCGGGGTGCAGTTGGCGGCCCGCATGATGCGCTCCGCCAGCAAAAAGTTGCGGAAGAGCGAAGCAACCAGCAGGTCCTACCAAGGGTGAGGCGGTGAGAACATGAGATCGTGTGGTGTGGTTGGCAGCAGCAACCAAGGTGGATCTGGCAGGGTGCACTCAGCAGCAACCAAAGTGGATCTGGCATGGCGTGCTCCGCCACCGGCGAGTTCAGAGCAGGAGGCAGCCAGTGGACCAGGGTTGGATGACCGGCTTCTCCTTGAGCTGCGACGGCAACCACCTGCCGCTGCCGGTCCAAACGATCCCTATGCGCGCACCTGGCGGAACAGCTTCTGGAAGAGCGTGCGCGGCAGCACGTTCCAGGCAGGCAGACGCACAAACCGAGTACCGAGTTGTATGAAAGCAGCTCACCTGGCGGAAGAGCTTTTGGAAGAGAGCGCGCGGCAGCACGTTCCAGGCGATGGTGTCGGTGATGGCGGTGAACACCCAGTTAAGCTCGCCTGCCGCGAGTGGTGATACAGTTGGGGTAATCAGGGGTAATGAGTGTCGGTGAGTGGGAGTGTAGGCACATTCAGCAGAGAAACGAGTTGCCGCTGGTGCACCCAAACTCGCCCAGCGGCATCTTGCCCGTCAATCAGCTAGCTCCCTGCAACTGCCCTCACACCGACCAAGAGCAAGCCACCATCGCGACCCAAGCTCACCCAGCGGCGTCTTGCGGTCCGTCTGCTTGCCCGGTATCCGGTCGATCAGTTCCTTGGTGATGCCCTCATGCCGCAGCAGGGAACGGGAGCAGAACCAGCGTAGCGCCACCTGCGGAGAGGGGGAGGGAGGCATGCACGTCAGACAGGTCACATCCACGCATGCACACGTGGGTGGCACCAGGCGCCAGCTGCGCATTGTCGAGCGACGATAGCGCGCACGGCCCGACACAAACCCTACAACTCAGATCCATAAACCTCCAACTCAGACCCACACACCTTGATGGGCGTTGTCAGGCAGCTGGTGAACACATCGGCCGGCAGGTCTGGATTCTGCGGCAGCAGCTCCGACTCGCCGCAGGCACACAGCAGGATGCAGTCGCGCATGGGGTCCGGCCGCGAGTCTGCAAGTTTGGTTTGGGAGGCATCAGACCTTTGCATGGTTGAGACATGCCAGCCACCAGCACAGCACAGCAGGATAGCTGCTGTGCTTGCTTGCAGGTGACGCCGCGACCCAAGGCCAGAGCAGCTGCAGCTGCTGCCACACCCCGGATTGGCCAACCATCTCCCGCTGACCGCCCGCCAGCTGGCTGGGCAGCATGCTGCCCTTGTGTTGCTGACTCAACTCAAGCCCGACCCAGCAATATAACCGAGCCAGCAATACAAGCCTGACCCTGCAACACCATTCCTCACCAAGGCCGCCCGCCAGCTGGGACGGCAGCACGCTGCTGCCCGCTGCTGCTGCCGCCGCTGCCTGGTGCTGCAGGTAGCCTCCCTCCATCTCCTGCTGCCGCTGGAACATGAATTGCTGCAGGGAAGGCAGCCGGCAGGACCGACAGCATGAGTGCTTCCATACGCAGCTCTCCACATGCAGCGTGTGTGGCGGATGACCCCACCATATGGCCACCGCGCAGCCCTCAGACACACACTGTTTTGTGTTAAAGGCTGGGAAACAGGGCAGGTGCGGCCCTCCGGCATGGACCCGAAGCCTGGCCCCCGCCTACTGCAAGTCGCTGCCCAGGCAAAAGTGCGGTGGCACAACCATTTGCGACCCACGTACACAGCAGCTCACCCGAAAGCTGTACAGGATCTGGCCCGCCGCGGAGCAGTCGAACACGTAGATGGCAGGGGTGCCCACCCACGTCTGCATGCGTGGTATTGAAACAGGCTCCGGTGAGCCTCAATCAGACATGCCGTGCAGGCGTCGGTCCCTCCGGCAGCTGCAGGCATGCATCAGCTGCAGCCCCCGGCTTCCACTGCATGCCCGCGCAGGCAGGCCACTGGACAATAAGCCGCAATTAAGATGCATGTTTCAGCGGTGTTGCCGTGCTATTGCCGACAACCCCACCAGCCCCCAGGCATTCACAGCCATGCCAGGCATTCCACACTGCTCAAACACCCGCCTGCAGGTCGTAGATGGACAGCGGGATGTACTGCGTGTAGCTTTTGTTGAATACCCAGACCTCCCCGTTGGCGGTGGGGCGCGGCACGCCGTGGCCGTTGTAGTGGAACAGCACACGCTCGCCCTGTGGGTGACATGCGGGCGGTGGGAAGCAGGTGTGGAGAGCGGGAAATGCGGCATGTGCAGTGCAGCGGCGGTGCGCGGCTTTGGCCCAGCCCAGCCCAGCCCAGCCCAGCCCAGCCCAGCGCAGCCCGGCGCAGCGCGCAGCAGCGCACCTTGGCTGTGCGGCGGCAGCTGATGGCCAGCTTCTTCACATCCTCAGTGGTGGGGTCCAGGTGCATTTTGTACTTGGCCCGCGGCTGCCACCGCTCGTACTGCGCCTGCAGGTTCTTGCCTGCAGGGGGAGAGCGCAACCGAATTTTAGAATGAGCGAGCGTGAGAATGGACGGTAGCCGGTGGGGGCATGGGATGCCGCCGCTCGTACTGCGCCTGCAGCTGCTTGCCTGGAGGCAAAGCAACACAGGCCGGCAGGGTCAAACCGTGCAGGCTGTGCAACATCCTGCGGTGGCAGCCACCCACCCATGCTGTACACCGAGCAAACAGCCCCGAGCATCCTGCTGCCCCCTCTGCTGCCGCCTGCCCCGTGAGTCATCCTGCACCACAGCACCACGGCAATGCACACCTATTGTGTCCAGCGCTTTCGGGGCCTGCATGGACAACGGGTCGACCCAGCACTCGAGGCGGGCGCAGGGGCTGATCTTAATCACGTCTGGAGGGTCCACGCCTGCAGCCAGGAACGCCAAGAATGGAGGCTCGCTGGGTGCTGCACGCTTGCAGCAAACAATCGCGGCGACAAGGCGACGCCAGCGGAGCCTCCAAGGCGGGCAACTGCGGTGCAAACGCATGGCCACCATCCCCACGCAGCGTAGAGCCTTGCCGCGGCACAGCATGACCACAGCGCAGCGCGGCAGCACCAACCTATGTTCAGGCACATGACGAGCGCCACCGCCGTTGTTTTCAGCCGCTCCTTTTGCCGCCACTTGCTAACCAGGCCCTCCCCGGTGCCCGCCCCGCTGCCGCCCGCCACCAGCGCGCCGCCCGCCTGGCTGCCGCCCGCTGCGCCCTGCTGCTCGGCAGAGGCCGCGGGCTGCGCCTCGTCGTGCCTCGGCTCACAGAAGAAGGTGAACTCGTGAGGAGGGGGCAGGCCGCTGCTGCTGGCTGTCGACAGCGCCAGCGCCGCCTGCGATGTGGTGCACAGCACGGGGCGAGTCTGAGTGTCAGCAGCTCAGGCAGGGGCGCTGTCATGAATGCTTGGGCAGGGCCGCCGGCATGCATGCGGGAACGAGTGATGCAGTGTGCGCATCCCGTGTTCAGAGGGCACCTCAATCCAGCGGCGGAGATGGGTGCCAAGCACGACGCACGCGGCAGCGGAGCCCTGCAAACCCTGCACGTTGCGCGATGCCTGCAGCACGGGGGGCATCCCCCGCTCTCCCTCCAACACTGGGCAATGCACCACGGCTCAGCAAGGCCCTCGCACCTGCGGCTGCGGCGGGTTGCTGTCGGCAACGGCGAGGCGGCGGGCCAGCTCGGCACTGAGCTTGGAGGGCGAGCCCGGCGCGTAGACGCCGTTGGGCTCGACTGCCCCCGATGTGCGCTCCATGCTCATGAAGGAGGCGGTGCTGTCCACCCGGCTCTCTCGGCCCTGCCGCTCGCTGGCGGAGTCGGGCTGCTGCTCCATTCCGGCAGCCAGCGCCCCGGGGGCGCTGCTGGATGGGTTTGGCCCCTGCAACCCTGCTGTCTGAAGCAGAGAGGGGTGTAGAATAACCAGGCTTGGGCAAGGGCTTCAGTGGCGCTTGCGTGGGAGCGGGCCCGGCTGCTGCTCAAACATTGATCACGCAATCAGGGTGTCGCCGGTCCGTTCCGGCAGGCCGATTGATGAGGGGGCTGCCCCATGCGCGCCGAGCCTGGCTGGCAGGCTTGGCGAGGGGCCAAACAAGCGCTGCGATGCTATTCAACGCCAGTGCATCTCGTGTCGAGTTTCTCGACAGCGCGCCGCCTGCGCTGGAGGCCCAGGCCCCAAGTTGTCGTAGCCGCTGCACCGTTCCTAGCTCCTAGCGGCGGCCCAGCCTGTCGTAAACGTTGGAAAGCGTGCCTGTGGCGCCCACACTCGCCCACAGGCCGCTGTGCCCACGGCAGTGACCGCCGCCGCCGCCGCCGCTGGCGGCGCCACTGCACCCCCCCACGGCACAAGCCGCCAGCTGAGCGGAGCAGGCGCAGGCAGCCATGGACCCTTACACGGTACTGGGCCTGCAGCCGGGCGCGTCCAAGGCCGAGATCAAGAAGGCCTTCCGCCAAAAGGCGATGGCCCACCACCCCGACATGTGCGCGAGGCGGTCCCCTGTTTGGTTCCCGGCAGCAGTGCTCTGCCGCCGCCTGCCGTGCTGGGTACGCCCTCCCTGCTGCAGCATCTCGTGCCTGCTGTGCCGCCGTGATGCACACCTCACCATCCGCCGCACGGCAGGCAGACCACCGCAAAGCCTGCCCTTTCAGCAAGAACTGAACCTTGCTGCCCTGGCAATCCCCCACCCCACCTGCCCCGCAGGCACACCACTGCCTCGGAGCACGTCAAAGCCGCCAACGACAAGGCCTTCAAAGCGCTGAATGAAGCGTACCAGTCCCTGATGGACGGTGGGTGCTGCGAGTGCTGTGCCCTGCTGCGCTGCCTGCTGCGTGGGTATGCGGCTGTGCATGCACGCCATGCTGTGGGGCAGCTTGTTGCATCCTGCCGCAGCGTGGTAGCGGCGCCCTGCTGCGCACGCGCCTCCAAGCCTGCCGCGCTTGCGCGCACCGCCTTGCATGCTACGCTCTCACCCTGCCCTTGCCTCACCCCTCGTCAACGCTCCTGCTGCAGGCTCCTACCGCAGCCGGCCGCAGGCCAGGGCCGGCGCCTATGGCCGTGGCGCTTACGGCGCATACACAGGCAGCTACGGCAGCAGCAGCAGTTATGGCGGCGCGGGCAGCCGGGCGCGGGCAGGGTTTGACCCGAACTATAACCCATTCCAGAGCTACTATCGGCAGGGCACCGGCGGCAGCTACTGGGGGTGGAAGCAGTTTGTGCGGCGGGGCGGGTCAGGGCTAGGTGAGTCCACCGTTGGGGGCGTGGGTTGGGTGGGGTGCTGGCCTGGGACTGAGTTGTGCAGCTTTGCAGCTTGCTGCCTGCAGGGAGGCAGGTGCCTGTCGCGTGCGGCGCGGGATCGTCAGGCTGGTCAACCGACATGCAGCCAGCCAGCGCAACCAACCCACGCTGGACCCTCACGCAACCCGCTCATCCCATCCGCCCCGCAGACTTTCCAGGCGTGCTGCGCTCCTTTGCAGGCCTGGGCCGCGGCCCCGCAGCCACCATGGCTGCGCTGGGGCTGCTGGTTGCAGGCGGACTGCTGCTGGCCGAGCCGCTGGCTAGCTCGCTGTGGTCGTCGCACAATGAGGGGGTGAGTGGCATCTGCTGCGACCTGTCGGAATGGCACTTGCTTGTGTGTCAGCTGCGTTCCGGATGGCTCGCTGCGGGCCTCACACAACGAAGGGCGAACGGCGTTGGGTCAGAACTGGAAAGGGAGTGGATACCCATGCATGCCATCCAGGAACCTTGAGTGTTGGCCCCCATGTCCGCCCTGCCACAGAAGCTGTTTGATGCCATCGAGGCGGAGGCAGCCGCCAAGAAGCGGCGCAAGGCGGCTGAAGCTGCGGCCGCGCTGCAGGCCGCGCAGGCTGCTCGTGCGGCAATGGCTGCCGCCCAGCAGCAGCAGCAGGCGGCGGAGATGGCAGCGGCAGGACCTGCGGCTGTGCAGGCAATAGGAGCAGCGGATGCAGCGCAGCAGCCAGCAGCTGCGGCAGCCGGTGGGGCGCATCTGCAGCCGCACATGCAGCCGCAGGCGCCAGCAGCAACAAGGGATGCTGCAGGCTTGGGCAGCAGCAGCGGTCTAAGCAGCAGCAGTCCACGAGCCACCCCTGATGGCGTGCCTGCTGCTGCGCAAGTGCATCCGGCGGCTTTTGCTGCAGCCTCTGATGTACCTGCGGCATAGATTTGCCGCCCCTCAGCCTCTGTACCATCAGCCGATTGAAGCCATTTCATTTGCGGTTATGTCATGCCTGTACCATGTGCAATGCCTCGTGCCTGCTTGCCTGCACAACGCTGTATGCTCCGTTGTGCTTTACAGTCGGCCCACCTTGGGCCGCCGCTCAATAATTGAATTAATATAAGCAAGTGCGCTTGCATCTGTGAATTGGGCAGGTGAACTGCTTCACGCTGCACAAATCAACACGTAGTGGAGCAGTGCCGTTGATTGGGCAATGTTGCTGAGTTGTCGGCAGTCAGCTCAGCTCAGCCCCCCCCCCCCCTCCCCCTTGAGCTGCTGCATGCCGCGCAGCAACAGAGCGGATGCAGCAGCAGCTAGAAGCAAGAGCCTGGGACTGGATTGGGGGAATGAAAGGATGCAGCCGGGCTAGGTCTGGTCCGTCATTCAGGGCAGTGCTGGTCGCTTGGGAGGCAGGCAGTGCCATGCGGATTTCGTGCATGGTGCAAATCGTGCAAGCGATCTGCGATCTGGGACATTCCAAGGGGGCTCCAGCAGCAGGAAACTGAAGCCCGGCTGACGTGGCGCCAAAACTGCCGCTTGACCACCGAACGATTGACTGCCTGTCGTGAACTAGTCATTACCATACGTGAAGCAATACGCACACGTGAGAAGCAATCAACATGACCAAGTGCAGTGCTGGGAGTGGTAGGAAGCACGAGCAAACTATTGGTTATGTTGCGGCCAAGGTTGGTGGTCCACAACCAGCAGCATCACGTGCACCACCTGCCAAGCCGTGAAGGCTGCCAGCAGCAGCTCAGCTGCCGTCCTCAGCAGCGAGGGAGGCTGCTGCAGCAGCAGCTGCCGCGGCACGGCGGAACGGCTGCCCCTTCGTGCGCTGCCGCCGATGCCGCCGCCGCTGGCGCCGCCGCGCTGCTGCTGGCGCAGCTGCTGCTTGCGTTCATCCTCTGTCTGGAGCTCCTGCCCCTCCAGCCGGTGTATCACGATGGCTGGCAGGCACAGTGACAGCACCAGCACCAACCAGAGATGGACTGCCAGACAGGCGGCCTGCGGTGTCTCTGCCGTCGCCGCCGCCGCCGCCGCCGCCGCTGCGCCGCTGCCACCGCGCAGGCTGCTGCCCGGCAGGGTGCCCACCGGCAGCCATGCTGAGGCCTGGCGCATGGTGGCTGCGATGCGTGCCACATGTCCAGCTGCCTCCGGAGCTGCTGCCAGCTGGCGAGAGCAGTGGGCGTGCCCCGTCCACAGCATCGGCGCCAGCAGCAGCGGCTGCGTCCACAGGAACGTGCGCAGCCGCGTGCGCTGCAGGCAGGCGCCAAACGCCTGCAGGTTGGAGGCGGGGCACAGCCATTTGGGGGTGGGGTCCTGGGTCAGAGAGCAGGACAGAGCACCCAAGGGCGTACCAAACAGCGGGGCTGCCAGGCCTGGGACCAGGCAGGCAGTGGCACAGGTCGCGCGTGCAGGCGGGCGGGAGGCCAGTGCTGATATCACGCCACCCTCCCCGCCCCTCTCATTCAACGTTGCGACATCTCAGCCCTGCCAGGCTCACCAGGTACAGCCAGGGCTGGCAGAAGCCCGCAAGGAACACGGGCAGCAGGCCACGCACCCAGCCAGGGGCGCCCTGCAGCGGGCGGGGCGGGCGGGACGGTGGGGTGGGGCAACAGCAGTTGGGGTTGGCACACCGAAGCTGCTGCCGTTGCTGGGCGTGCAGGCCAGGGCGTGCGTGGCAGCTGGGTGGTGTGGTGACCAGCAGCTCGCCGCTGCATTGATTCACACGGCGTTGCGAAGCGACACGCAAGTGCGTGCTGCAGCCCACAGCAGCCGTGTCCCAAACCCATGCCTCCAGACGACGCGCTGACCCGCGGCCGCCGCGTCGCCATCCTCCCGCCCCCCGTCCCGCCATCACCCTGCTGCAGCACACCAGCTCCTCGTTTGCAGCACACCAGCCCCCCATGTATGTGTGCACGCACCATCTTGGCGTGCGACTCGAGCGGCGTGGAGAAGTGTAGGCCGATCCAGTGCTGGATTGCGAGGTGGGCCGGGATGAGCAGCTCGCGCCAGCGGGCGTAGCGTGCAGGGCATGCCAGCGTCAGCGCCAGCGGCCACAGGCATAGCAGTGCCGCGCCCTGGGTGGGGCAGAAGGGGATTGCTGTAACCCTGAGCAGCGCAGGCGTTGTCTCGCCGCCCCGCCCAACCCAGCACAACATACCGGCCCAAAAACACCCGCTGTGCACCCCATGCTGCGGCCCTTCACTCACCAGCGCAATCAGCGCCTCTGGCAGCCTGCTGGCCCCTCCAGCATCAGACATGCTGGACAAGATTTTGCCGGCTACAGCGGCCCATGATGTGGAGCCGACCACGGCCACCGTGGCATCGCGGTGCATCGCCCGCGGCGCGTGTGGCGGCAGCAGCGCCACCCACAGCGACATGCGCGGGCGGCCAGCCTGCAAGGGAGCGGGGAGCACAGTTGGTGGGGATGCGGGGCCGATGATGAAAATATCCGACGTGCAAATGCGCAAGTACGGGTGAGACCTGCGGCTGTCGGGCAGCGGCGGCGGCGGGACGCCTCAACGGGCGCTCAAGGCTGGCCCGCCTGCTTGCAACCGCCAATACACCACATGCACCAAGCGCCTGTGGCACCTGGGACGGCCTCCCTTCTCCTAGGCGTGGCAGCGGTCGGAAGCGAGGGCGGCGCCGCCGACTGGGTCTGTCTTGAGCGGGCGCTTCAGTCAGTTGCGGAACGCTGCCACCGTTTACAGGCGCCGCACCCGTAATTTGCTTCTGGACAGAGAGGCTGCTGAGTTGGCTTGTCTCCATGCCACGGGGCCTTATTTTCCAACCGGCTGGCCGTATCGCGCAAACCAATCGCAAGACACATGCAGTGCATGTGAGCGCGACTGTGAGCGTTGCAAGCTCCACCATGGCGACCGAGTCGTGGCTGCAAAGCTCGTTCTCTTGGCAGCCTGCTACCCTCCAGGCGACGAGACCGGCGCAAAATGTCAAGGAAGCCGCGGCGGCCGGCCAACCGAGGCGCGCAGCGGCCGTCTGCCAGGTGCGGGCGCTGGCGGCGAGAGCGCCGAGGCGCTGCCCCGCGCTGCTGGGTTGGTGGGGGCCCATGCCCGTGTGGGTCCCTTTTAGGGCAGCAAAACACCGACTTGGAGCCTGCCAGGCTGCAGGCACAGAGCTGATGCTCCGGCAGCCCACGTTGTATGCCGGCCGCCGCCCAGGCTTACTGCACGCATGACGACGCCCACAAGCCCAACCCCACTCACCGACTGCCCTCCAGGTGGAGGGCTGCGGCGCAGACCTCACTGACCTCCGCTACTTCTTCCGCAAGCAGCGCATCTGCGGTGGGTGCTGCTGACTGGGTGCCGCTGGTGCCTGCACCCCTCTGGCTGGCGTATATGCCCCATGTCGGCTTTGGGTGTGCCCTCCCGTCATTGAGACCGACCGACCCTGCTCGCTGGACTGCGCTGCATCGACTGCACGCACCTGCCGGCGCAATGCATGTGCCAGCCTGTGCAAACTCAGGCACGCAGCTTGGTGGGGGTTGCGCCCCTCGCCAATGCCAGGTTCTGGCTCCCCAAGGCCGCCACTTCTCGCCGACACCCACCCCCCACCCCCTGCCGCGCCGGCCGGCCTGTCACTCTCGCCCCTCCTGTCCCGTCCCTGCTGCGCCGTGCAGAGCAGCACGCACGTGCCGATGTGGTGACCGATGCCGCGGGTCGCCAGCTGCGCTTCTGCCAGCAGTGCACCCGGCTGGAACCCCTCGCCAACTTCACGGTTGGCCGGCGCAGCTGCAAGGCGAGCCTGGCCAAGCGCCAGGCGCGTGCGCACCGCGGTAAAGGCCGCAGCAGCCCCGACAGCAGCCCGGAGCGTGGGCAGCGGCGGCGCGCCAAGCCGGCGGCACCCAAGCGCCAGGCTGGGAAGCCCAGCTCCAGTTGGAGCGATGACGAGGACTCTGCCACCGCCAGCGGCAACGGCAGCAAGAGCAGCCGGCGCTCGGCGGGCGGACCTGCATCCAAGCGCAGCCGGGGCAGCTCGCCGTCGTGGGATGCTGCGCCAAGACATGCCGGCGGGCGTAGCCCCGGCCTGCAGTCTGCTGTGCCTCTGAGTGACTCGCATGCGGTGCAGGGGCCGCCGGCGAGCCTGGGCAGCTCTGGACGGCGCGACAGCGGCTCCCTGGTCGACGGCTCCCAAGCCGTGATGCTGCTGCAGCAGCAGCAGCAGCAGCAGCAGCAGCAGCAGCAACAGCAGGCGGCGGTCGCCGCCGCCATGCAGTGGCAGCAGCAGCAGGCGGCCGCGGCCGCCATGCAGTGGCAGCAGCAGCAGCTGCGTGCGGCGACGGCGCAGCAGGCGCAGCAGGCGCAGCAGCAGGGGGATGGCATGGACTGGTGTCAGTACTTGGCTGCTGATGAGCTCGAAGAGCTGCTGGCAATCGACCCAGGTGCGCCCCTGCAAGCATGGACTCCACTGCGGGAGGGCCCTGCAGCGGCCAGCTGTCGCCTGTGAAGTGACGGCTTGAGAGCGTACGGCAGCTGAGCAGAGCGTGTCGCCAGAACGCATGTAGCCGTTGCATTTCGTACTGCGTGGCACCGTCGGCCAGCTGCCCACCTCAGGCCGCCCCACCTCTTCACTCCTGCAGACATGCTGGCTGATACACTGCTGGCTGGGGGGCCGTCCGCCTCGGGCCCACCCAGCAACGACATTGCCAGCAGGCAAGCCAGCCTGCTCAGCAACGGAACGCACTGGCCGCCCGGCTCGGCAGCAGCAGGCCAGCCGCCGCTGGGTGCCGCGCCACAGGCCGCCTTGTGGGCCGGCGTTGCGCCCGCGGGCG
>RRZL01000037.1:300280-323510 GCA_006782975.1 Chlorella sp. Dachan
CGGCAAGGGCTGGCCGGCGCAGCCGCGGCGGCGGCGGCAGGCGCCGCCCTCACACGATGCCGCCCTGCTGGCCAGCCTGATGGAGGAAATGCATGTGGGCGTCGAGGAGCAGCAGCCGCCTGCTGCACAGCCACCTGCTGCCAAGCTGGAGCAGCCGGGCAGCGGCGGCCTGACGGGGCAGCTCGTCAAGACCAGCCTGGCTGGTGCGCTGGCGGCCGTGGTGGCGGCGATTGCCACCGTGGCCGTTCGCTTCACACTCATGGAGGCGTGAGGGTTGGTCGCTCGCATTGAGCGGCTGGCCTTCCAACTCCAATGCCCCCTTTCTTGGCTGCCCGCTGCAACTGCCCTCACCCAGGCAGCCCTCAAGGGCACCACTTGCCCAGGTGGCTGCCGCCCACCGCCCCTTGTGTGCTGTGCGGCCCCCTTGTGCCCTGTTTCGATTCGGCTCACCGCTCCATGTCGCTGTCTGTTTAGGTTGGAAGCCTGGCAGTACATACCACACCGACTGCCTCCCCTCTCTCTTTGTACAGAAACCCGCTGGATTGCCTCTATTTCTTGCTCTCACATTGCCGGCTTTGCTCGCCCTTCTCCTCCTTTGGGCTGTGAGGCGGCTTGTTCGCTCGCAGCCGCTCCTGTCAGTTCCTGCCTCCCACACCTCACCAGTCTTCCCACACCATTTATTAGTGGTATTCTCTTCATCCCACACTCGGTGCTCGCGGCATAGTCCTGGCTTTTTGTAGCGGAGGGCCAACAGCATCGCGTCTCACCTCCAACTCACTCACAAGCCACGTGTGCCTGCCTCAGCCGCGCTCCTCTCCTGAGCAGCTCTCCTCTTCCTCGTTCGATTCGACTTGGGGCAAACTATGCTGTTGCACACTGTAACAGCAGCGCTCCAGGCCGTTGCGCAGGCGGTGCATTGACGGAAGAGGCTTGCCATCATCCTGGCAGAACGGCGCGGGTGGGGCGCTGTGATGCGCGGGCATGGGCGGCGGCAGCTGCCCATTCGGGCCAGCACTGGTGCTGGAGACCCCTGATCGGCAGCATGGTTTTCAGCGCTGCAATCATGACCAGGGTGCTGGAGCTGCTGCAGGACCTGACCGCCCGCTTTAGCAGCGTCGCAGCCACGCCTGAGGAGGGGGCGCTGGCCTGGCAGCTGGCTCAGGAGCTCAGGAGCATCACGCCTGGATGGGAGGTGGAGATTGCAAGCCGGCCGAGGCTGGCGAGGTGAGGTGCAGGGTGGTGCCTCGCCCTGGAGGCTCAACAACCCTCCACCTGCTTTGCTTTGAACGAGTTCAATCAGCTGCTTGGTTTGCAGGGCTGTCCTGAAGCTGGCAGCAGCCCTGTCCGCCCTGACGCCGGCATTGGCGAGCGCTGCCGCCGAGGCTTGCGAGTCGGACATTCCAGACCTCTTGCACGACCAGCTAGTAGCGGCAGCGCTGGCCGCAGGAGCTTGCGTGCAGTTGGGGGCACAGCTGGACCTGTCCAGCCCTGATGCATTCCGCATTGCGGTCGCCACCCAGCTGCTTCTGCAAGCCTCACCCCTGCTGCTCCGGCGCCTTGCCGTTGCAGCACATGCTGCCCGCCGTACAGCAGCGCAGCAGCATGCTGCAATGAGCACTCTTGTGGCTCACTGCTTCGCGACTTTGGATGCTGTCAAAGATGTCTGCACAGCCCTGCTGAGGCGGCGAGCATGGGCCGATGTGGCGGCAGCGTTCGCCGGCAGCACTGCCCGCCCAGACGTGCTGCTGCCATGGTTGCACGCAGTGGCTCAGGCCCTGCTTGCCCTGCCGGCAATTTGGGACGACTCGGGGCTGGGTAAGCCCTTGGGCAGTTGTGCAATGGGCCCCACCCATGCTCGCTATATGTTGCCAGGCTGACCTTGGGGTTTCAGCTTCGTCCCTGCTCGCAGCCCGAGATGAAGCTGCGGCCAGATGCCTACAGGCGGCGCTCTTATTCTTCTCAGCCTGCATCCACAACTTGAAGAGCGAATCCCTGTGGTCCAAGCATGCCCAGGCAGTCCAAGAAGAGCCAGCACTCGCGCACAGCATTGCGCAGGTGCTGCTCACGCGCTGCCTGCCAGCCGCTGCTGCAGAGGCGCAGTGGGTGCCGCGCTGCCAAGAGTGCGCGCGCTTGGCCCGCCTGCAGCTCTGGGTCAGCCACCTGGCATGGGGTTTGATGAGCACTGCCATCGACCATGCAGCAATGCTCCACCTTCAGCAGCAGGGTGCCACAGCAGCAGCAGCAACGGCGGCAGTCAGTATTCTGTTGGCTCTGCCTTCTGACATTTCTGCTGCGGACCACCAGGCTTTGGTCGCAATGTGGAGCAGCAGCCTGCACCTTGTCGGCTGGATTCTGCACTTGGCAGGGCTCCACCCAGCAGCAGGCAGCAGGGCGCCAGGCGCCCCAGCCGTCAGCCGTGAGCGGCAGCTAGCGGCCGCTGCATTTCTGAGCGCGCTGCCGGCGGCTGCGGCAGTTGTGCGCGGTGCCGCTGGCTGCACCCAGCAGCCTGATGAGGCGGCTGGTGAGGCGGCTGACCAGCAGGCTGAGGTTGGCTCCAGCTGGCGTTCAGCTACCACCGCCTTGTGCAGCAACCTGGCACATGCATTGAAAGATGCGGCTCGGCTGGGCGAGCCTCTGGGTCCGGTCGAGCCAGACATTGCTTGCAAGTGGCTGGAAGCCGCAGCAGGCGGCATTCGGTTGCAGCCTGTGCTGATGCAGCTGAGCCTGATCGGGCAGCGGCAGCCTGACCCTGAGCTGCTGGCAGCTGTTCAGGGTTTGAGTGGCTTCCTGGTACGGCTCATTCGGAGCAGCCTGCAATTGGTGCCCACCGCAGTGCAGCTTGCAAGCCTGGGGGCCAGGGCAGCCGCGGCCGGCAGCTCAGCTGCCCCCAACCTCGCGGCCGCGCTGGCGCTGCTGCACACACAGCTGTGCCGCCTGATCCATTGGATGGCCAGCTGGCCAGGACCCGGGGCAGGCTGCCTACCAGGCGTTCAGCCTGGTCCCTCGCTGTATGAATGGCTGATGTGCGTGGCAAGCAGGGCGTTCCTAGCTTGGAAATGGCTGAACGAGCCGCCCGCCAGGCAAGCGCCCAGCTTCCCTTGCTCGCCCTGGCTTATGCTGCCTTCGGCCGGCTGCACTGGACCTCCCGTGCAGAAAAGTGACATCATTCGACCCCCATACCCTTGCCTGCCCCTGCAGCCCAGCGGCCAGCACCCAGCTGCGTGCCCTGTGCGCCGCCCACTTGGCGGCACTGCAGGCAGCGGAGGCAGCTGTTACGAGGCCGCCAGGCCCATCCGACCCTGCATACCCAACTGAGCCACCGCATGGTCCGGGAGGCTTGGCTGCTTCCCTGCTGGTTGTGGCACGAGTGCTGCCGGGCGCCGTTGGTGCCGACTTTTTGGATCCAGTGCGTAGAGCGCTGGCACATATGGAGCAGGTTGGTGTGGCAAGGAGCATGCCGAGAGCTTGTGCGCATGCACGGCCTGCCGCACTGCAGTCACTCGTATTAACCAAGAGGCACGTTCGCCCTGGTGCATGCAACGTAACCTTGTGCGTCTCTGCTACAGGATGACGCAAGCGCACAAGCGCTGGCCCGCCTGGCTTTGAGGGTGGCCCAGGCAGCATCATACCACCAGACCCTGGCCTGCGCCTTTGCCTCCTCGTCCCTTACGGAAATGGCGCTGGATTACGCGCACCGCTTGGTGGCTGAGGGCAGTGACGAATCGGCTTCTGAGGTGCACTGAGCCAGCAGACTGTGCGAGGGTCGCCATCCCAGGCTTTCTGTGCTACCAACTATCTGGTGAAGATGCTAATTCAGTGTCTCAATCTGTATCCCTCATTTGCTTTGCAGCTGCTCGAGTGCTGCACTGCAGCCTTCGCAAGCTTTGCAGCGGCTGTGCAGCGGATTGCTGACAACACAGCTGGTGACAACTGCCCGGCGGAACTGAAGCAGCAGGCAGCGGAGGCAGCAACGGAGCTTCAGGCACATCTGGCTGTTCGGAACATTGCGTTTTCACCTGCAAAGCGTGCTGAGCAGCTGCGGCGACTGCTGCCGGCGGCCGCGCGTGTAGCAATGCTGGTGCGGCAGCACCAGGCGCTGCCCGATCAGGCGCAGGCGGCGCAGCGGGAGCTTGCATTTGCGGCGGCGGGCCGCACCTGCGCCTACCTGCGCTGCGCCAACGTGCAGGCTGAGGGCGGCACGGCGGCGGGGCAGGGCGCCGGCAGCATGCGCTGCAGGTGGGGCAGGGAGAACAGGTGGGGCAGGCAGTGCAGTTGGGCGGGCATGGCAACTGCGTTAGCGGCTGCCTGTCCGGAGGTGGTTGGAGACAAAGGTTGCTGCTCTGCCGCCCTCACACCATTTTTCTCCCTCCTCTGCCCTCACTCCTGCGCAGCGCCTGCCGCGCGGTGTGGTACTGCGGCACCGCCTGCTCGCACGCCGACTGGCGGGAGGGCGGCCACCGGCGCATGTGCCGCCTGCTGGGCAAGGAGCGGCAGCGGCGCAGGGCGGAGCAGCAGGACGCGGCAAGCGGTGGCGGCGGCCAGCAGCAGGACGCTTGACCTGCATGCTTTTGATCAATTCCCTTCCTGATGCGCGTTTGATTGTGCAGGTGTGTATGCCGGTTTGCAGTGGCACAGATTGAAGCAAGGCTGAACTGCAGCCAACCAGCGGGCTGGGCGCAGCGGCCGAGGAGCAGAAGAGGCGCAGCTCCTTTCCCTGTTTTTTTCCTGACAGCCCTTCTGCGATGGCTGCTCGTACAAAAGCTTAGCTCAAACAGCGCAGCAGCCAATCTTGAGGCTTGTGTGGTGCCGCTCTTGCAACAACTCTTACAGAAGGGGAGGCGGCCCTTGAGGGAACGCAGGCAGGATTGCAGATGCAAGAAGAGTGTGACCGCACCAAATCATCGCGAAGCACACCGCTCACTGCCCAGTCATCGCAGCCTGCCGCCATACTTGAGCGCTGTGGGTGCCGCCGCCACTGCCGCCCGCGCAACTGCCGCCGCCGCTACATCCTGATCCGCCGCCCATGTGGGGCCCTCGGTGCCGCGCCGCTTGTGCTGGCGCGGTGCGGGGCCCACCAGCCGTGCTGCGCCCCTTGAGACGCCCTTGAGTGAGAGGCCGGCCTCCTCTGTGTGCTGCTGCAGGGCATCGATCTTGGGGGCCTGCTCGTGCAGCTCCTCCCCCATTGCCTGTGGGGATGGGCGGATACGTGGGTGGATGGATGGGGGGTAAATGGTGGGTGGGTGAGCGAGTGAGTAGGCGAAGTGTGGGTCATGCCAAGCGCTCAAGGCGGGCGCAAAGGTGCCAGGCCGGGTTGGACAGGGTGGGCGGCGGCGCAGGAAGCCAAACGAGCAGCACAAGCTGGGCGGCGCGCACACGGCGAGCCAGCAGCAAGCACCTGCTACGATACGATGCATGCGGAGCCCACAGCATGCACACAACCATGGATGCAGCAGCAGGCCAGCACCCCTCACCAGCCCCATGGCTTTCAGCGCATCCACCGCGGCATCCACTTGCTCCAAATACGCCTCCTGTGCCGCACTCTCCACCTGCAGCGCCTGCCGGTCCTTGGCGGGCAGGCCGTACCCCAGCAGCCCCGCTGCGCTGTCCCGCCGCCGCTGCCGCTCCTCTCCCAGCGGCCCCGGCACCGCCGCAATCAGGCCGCCCCAAGCCGGGTCGTCTGCTAGCGCGGCCGCGGCGGCCCTGCTGCGTGCTGCCGCCTGGTCAGCGCCCGCTGCACCTGCTGCGCTCTTGCCGACCGCCTCGCCCACGGCTGCCCGCTTGGCGGCGTAGGTGTAGGCGGAGTGAGCTGCCACCACTGCCCCCTCGGCGCGCTGCCTGCAGGGGCGGTTGGTGGAGAGCCGGGCAGTAACAGCAATATTGGGCAGCTAGCTGGGCGTGACGGCCTGCCCACCAGCTGGCCTCCTTGCGATGACCTGCCGATCAGCTGGCCTCCTCGCTGTGCAGCATCTCTAGCTCCATCCGCAGCCCGCCACAGCCAGTCTCATGTGGGCCTCAAAGCATGGACTCAAAGGCTCAAAACACCCAGTCCATGCGAGCCACCGCTTCTGCCCCACCTGCCAACCTCCTCCCCGTGCCGCGCCTCCCGCTCCAGGTCGGGGTCGTTCCACGAGTTGCGGAAGCAGCAGAAGCGGGACATGAAGGCCAGGATGCGCCCCGCGTGCTGCACATTCTCGTCGATCTGTTGGGGAGTGGGTGGGGGAGTGGGCGGGTGGGGTGGTCAGACGGACATTTATTTGAGTTGCGCGAGCTGCCCCTGCGCCTGAAGTCATGTCAGGCAGGCAGGCTGTCATCTCTTGACAGCGCGCAAGAGTGCCCATGAGCCAAAAGAGCCTGCCCAATCATGCTTGCGTGCCTGCTCCACGCCGTGCGCCGCACGCTCCAGCTGCTGCCCCTGGCGATCCAAGGCTGCCAGTGTGGCGGCTGCCACGTCCCGTGTCTCGTTCACCACCTGCAGCAGAGGGCGGGAAAGCACAGTGACAATGTTTGGAACCAACGTGCATGCCAGCCAGCGGGAGGGGAGCGGCCTCGGGCGGCCGCAGAGGCGGCTCCACTAGTGGCAGCCGGGGTGCAGGTTGGCGATGCACTATTTGCAAAAACAGCAGCCACCAGCTGTGCGCCAACACAGGCTTCACTTGCATGCCGACTCGCTGCAGCTTGGGGCGAGGCGATCAGCAGCACGGGCCCTCGGGGCGCAGGCGGCGCCAAACGGCGGCAGCGGCTGCCCACACCTCTGGCCCACCTGCAGGCACCGTCGAGCGGCCCTGGTTGTTTGCTGGTGTTCCCACTTGGCTGCTTGGATGATGCGGGCTTCATCCGCGCCGTCTGTTGCGCGCAGCTGCTCGTCAGTGCTGTTGGCCGCCGCCATGTGTGTCGATCAATCTGCTAGAGGATGCTGAGAAGTGGGAGAAGCACCCTGAACGACTGAGCGGGAGCGGGAGCGCATGTGCGATGCACATGCACTGCGTGCCACTGTGAGCCGATGTGCCATCGGCTCAGACATCGCGCTCGGTGTGCGCATGTACTTGAGTTTCAGCGCAACTGCGGCCTTGCGCGCGAGCCCTGCCCGCCAACCCAAACCTTCGAGCACGGCTCACGGCCTCTGCCAGCCCGCAGCGCCGCTCCAGCAACTCTCGTGCTCGTTCTGAAGTCATCAGAAACCTGCCAGCGGCATGGCGGCCACGCCAAAGACGCCCCGGGCGCTCCGCAGCGGCGGCGGCGGCGGCGCTGCGGGCCGCGCCAAGCTGAGCCCCTGGCTGGCGCCCAGCCCGGGCAAGCGGTGGACGGAGCTGTTCTTCCTGGCCTACAGCCCCAGCTGGATCATCTGGTGCCTCTGCATCCTGGTGCCCTTCAAGATCTACGACGTGCGCCGGGACAGGGCTGGCTGTGCTTGCCGTTTGGGCGGTTGGTGCGGTTGGCTTGGGGTGGTAGGGCATGATGGATTGAGCATGGGCGGGCGGGCGTCAGGCCGGGGCAGCACCTGACTGCGTGCTGCCATTCACGCTGGCCTCATCAAGTGGGGCTGCCTGTGCCGGCGCATCGTTGCCGCTGATCCCAACTTTTGCCGACATCTCCCCTCTTGGTGCCCTGCAGCGGCTGGGCAAGTGGGGCTACATGAGCCTGGGCCTCATTGCGGCGCCCCCCTGCTTCATCTTGCCATTCTTCTTGCAACCCAAGTCGGAGGCGGAGAAGCCGTTTATGCAGCGCTACTGGGTCAAGGCACGCTGTGGATTGTGTTGCTGCTGCTGGCCGTGTTGCCGCGGCCATACTGCTGCTGGCCGTATTGCCGCGGCCTTGCTGATTGATGATGGCGTGCTGCGGCTGCTCCCGCCGCCGCCGCTGCTACCACGGCGCGCGAGGCCTGTCGCCTTGCTCATGGCACCCTGCAAAATTCTGCCCGGCTCTGCCCGCAGGCCAATGCCTGGATCGCTGTCTTCTCCTTCATCGGCAACTACTTCTGGTCAGTTTGCTTGCACACACTTGGTTGGCATGGACAGCGGGCATGCAGTGAACCCTGTCGGATTGCCAGGAGCCCGTGCTCCGCCCGCTGCACACCAGCGGCCCATTCAAGCTTGCGCCGACTCTCCTGGTGCCTGATGCCGCTCACACCCTGCCCCGCTACTCTTCTCGTTCGCCTGCCCGCCAGGACCCACTACTTTTACCGGCTGCTGGGCGCATCCTACACCTTCCCCGCCCACAACCTGAACCAGGCAAGGGGCGGGCACGGCGGGACCCTTGCGCATTGAGTGGTGTGCGGCAGGCAGCTTGACGGCGGTGCTGTTTAGGCTCCTGCTGCTAGCCACGGCGGCACCGGCCGGGCAGGGAGGCCGTGGCCGGGCAGGGAGGCCGTGCACATGCCCAGCCAATTGGAAATGCAGGTCAACACAACACCTGCACACCGCTGGTGCAGGCCCCCATCTGGCTCTACTTCACGACCCACAGCTGCCGCTTCTACTGCTCTCACTGCCTTTCATCACGCCAAGCTGTGGTTGTTTGCCCCTCCACTGCAGGTCCCCATCACCCTCTACTTCATGACTCACGCATACTTCTGCCTGTACCATGCCCTGTCTAACGTGCTCATCCGGCGCGCCAGGGCGGCCGTGGCGCGCTACGGCAGCACCGCGCAGGTGCGTGGGGCTGCAGGGCAGGCCAGGTAGCAGGTGTGGGCGCTGCTGCTGGGGAGCAGCGCAGCTGGAAGTAGCAGTTTGAGTGTGTCTGATCATGCCGCCGCTGCCATCGTGCCCTCACCCAAGCCGGTCTTCACTCATTAGCCAAGGCTCTGCCTGCCCGCCCCTCCCCCTCCTGGCGCAGGCGGCAGTCGAGGCGGTGGTGGTGTTTGTGCTGGCGTATGCAACCGCCTATGGCGAGACCCTGACCATTGCGCACTTTCCCTACTACTCTTTCAAGGCAAGAGAAGGGGCGGTGGATGGTGGGTGGCGGAGTTGACAGTGCGTCAGCTGCTGCAACCCTTCTGCCGACCGAGGTACGGCGCACCTCGGGCACGTGGCTGTGCACCTTTTCTTATATCTTGCACCTTCTACCCGCTGCTGGTTGCCGCGCCGGCTGCAGGACCGCAGCCGCATGTACAGCGTGGGCTCGCTGTTCTACGCCATCTACTTCTTCGTCTCCTTCCCCATGTTCTTCCGGATGGACGAAAACCCAAAGGTGCTGGGCTGGAACTGCGGTGGCGTGCCCGCCGTACCGGCGGGGTTGGCTTGTTAGGTTTGCTCCGTGTGCGGGCGGGGCTGGCTTCACATGTGCTCAGTGCGCTGGCAGGCAAAGCGTGGGCATGGCCGGCTGACCGTGCCGCTATGCTGCACCCAGCCATCACATGCCGGCGCGCAAGTGCAACCCGCCCCTCGACCCGCCTGCAGGCCAAGCCCTTCACGCTGTGGCGCGCTGTGGTGGACGCTCTTGCTGCCGGCATGCTGGTGAGGAATCAGACATGGGCAGTGTGTGGGACTCGCCTAGCCTCGTGGCAGCAGGCGGTGGGTTGGTGGGCAGCCATGAACGCAATTTCCAGTTCCACGGCTGAAGGCTGCAGTACGCAGCTACTCCACAGCCACACACATGCTCACCAGCCCTGTGCTTTGTTCACTCGAGGTGCTTTCTGGATGCGCTGCAGCGGCCCACTTGCACCAGCGGCCCATGGCACGCGTGCTCATTGCCTCCTGCCCTGCCCAACAACAAACAGGTCACCTGCCTGCTGGACTTTTGGCGCATTGGCGTGGGGGGCATTGTGGAGGGTGCACCCGGCGGCAGCGGGACCGACGGCGGCCTGCCGTGGCTGTAGCAGCCGCAGGCGGCGTGCCCAGCCGCACCACTGGTGTGTACCAAGTGATCGAATGCAGTAAAGTTGGCCAGCCATGTAATGTGCCACACTGTCCACGCCTTGCCACCCCTTCCATGGCTTGACGCATGCCGCACTCGGGATTCCATGCGGCACAGCAGGCAGCGTCCAGCTCCGGCCCCGCCGGCTGGCTGCGGAGAGAGACGTCCTCAAACGACTCATTGGGACACACGCCTTGGGAGCGGTTGTGCACCCTGCTCGCAGGCGCGCCCCCACCCCCGGCACCCCTGCCGGAGCCTGACAGCGCCTGAATCGACGCCCTCCATGCCACCCGCGGCCTGATCCTTGCAGCGCAGACGCAGCCGGTGGCCAGCCAGCGGGGGAAGTGCAAGGAGTCGCATGTACACCCTGGAGCGAGCCTCCGCGGCCGCCGTGCTGCTGGTGTTCATGGCAGGTCCGTGCTGCAAATTGCGTGGCCGTGGGTGCCTGCAGGCGCAGGATAGGTGCCGGCTTCCAGCTTCCGCCGCAGCACCAGCCCGCCTCTCCCGCACCCGTACATGTGGCAAGGTTTCGGCACCCGTGCAGCTCGCGCTGGTCGCTGCTCAGTCTCCCACTTTTCACCTGCAGCATGCGCGGCGGCCGCCCCAACTCAAGCCCGCACAATGGCGGGCACCAACGTACGCCGCGGCGTCAACCGGTGGCAGCCCGGCGATGCCACGTTTGCGCCCGACCGAGTGCTCGTGCAGTTTAAGAGCTCCCCAGTAGCGGCGGCAGCGGCAGCCACCCAGGCAGCGCAGCCGCTGCCGGGCCTGCAGCTGGTACGCCTGGTTGGTGAGCACCACAGGACGCCCGTACCCCCGCCCGCGGCACCTGGGGTGGCAGCGGCGGCGGCAGCCTCTGGCCGCCGCGTGCCGCCCAACGCGCACATGATGTTTCAGATCACCGACGGCATGTCTGTGCAAGCCAAGGTGGCGCAGCTGCGGGCCAACCCAGGTGAGTCGTCGGGAGGCTGGGAGGGGGATGGCTGCCTGCAAGGCAGACGGCCTGTGGCTGGGCCGCATGCATGCAACCAGCTCCATACCCCCGCAGCAGGCCAGCTGGCACAATGCTGCGCACTGCTGGCGCAGCGCTGACCCATTGCCATGTTGGCGCAACCCTGCTCCCCTCTGCAGCCGTGGCGGTAGCGGAGCCTGTCGGCATTTACAAGACTGCCCGGGCGTCGACCGACTCTTACTATGCGGAAAGCTTGCGCAGCAGCGGCATGTGGCACCTTCGCAAGGTCAGCGTTGTTGCCGACCTATGTTGTTGTGCGGACAGGGGTTGAAGATCACAGGCGACACTGGAGCACTTGAATGCCCAGCGTGTGCTTGCCAACTTGTTGCTGCTTGCTGCTTGCCAGGCTGCTGCCGGTGCCCGATCGACAGAGGCTTGATTGGCGAGCTGCTTGACTGGTCGAGGCAGCAGCACTCGTGCCTGGTACCTATCTATCCACTCACTGCGTGCATGCGTGTCTCGTCCACAGGTTGCTGCTGACGTGGCATGGGAGCGGCAGACTGGCAGCAAGTGAGATGGGTGCTACCGTCAGCTGGGATGGAAAGAGGGGCTGCATTGTGCTTGGCTACTGGCTGGGGCCAGGAGGCTGGGGTGTATGCTACCGCTGCGTGTGGCGCGTGCAGCATGCAGCATGACAGCACGCTCACACCGGCCGTGCCCACCCTTCCCCGCTTTTCCAGGAAAATCGGCGTGTGCGTTGTAGGTGCGTGCACAGTGTGTTCGGGGTGCCCTGACACCTGCTGCAAGCATTTACGCTGGTGTTTGGAGCAGACGGAATCAGTGCTGCATCAGATGCTGGCGCTGCCTGGCTGCTTGCATGCCCGCCGCCGCGCATGCCCCCATCTGGCTGCAATGCCATCGCCCACACCTCTCCAACTGCTTGTGCCAAGCAGATACGGGCAGCACGCGCAGCCACAGGGACCTCACTGGCAACATAGCAGGCGGCTGGAACCGGTGAGCGCAGGGGGCAGCCACAAGCGAACGGGCAGGGCAGCTGCGCACATTGCGTTACAGCATGGCTGCACGCTGCTGGGGGACACTGTTATGCTCCACAAGGCAGTTTTGGAAATTCGAGCAGCAAGTTGGGCATGTGCGTCCACACCACGCGCATCTGCACTGAAGGCAGCGTTTCTGCCGGACCTGCGCAGGGCATACAACTCAGAAACCAAGTCACTGCCGGCATACGGGACAGCCGAGTATAATCAATGGGATGGTGAGGGTTTTAGGCTGGATTCGGCAGGCTGCATGCGCACTTTGCGGCTGCCATGCTGTGTGCTGCCTTGCCCAGCAAACGGCTGACAGCCCTCCCTGTCCCCCTGGGCGCTCGTGTGCAGACACATCGGGCCATGGCACCCACACCTCTGGCACAAGTGAGGAGGGGGTCGGTACGCAGGCTTGCAAGCGCTTGTCACCCAGGCCGCAGGCTTGGAAGCGCATGCCATCCAGGGCTGCAGGGGAGGCTTGCACGCACAACGGGGTCTTGATCTTCGATACCCAACCACTGCTGCTCGCAGTTGGCGCTGTCGGCAACAATGGCTTGGGAGTGACTGGTGAGAAGGCCAAGCCTGCCTTGCAGTGCTTGCCCAGCCTGCCCGGCGGGTGTGGCTTGCGCTGCCCTGTCTGGGCGTGGGACCCCTGGGTTGGCTGCTGTGGCACTCCCTGTTCTTGTGCCTTCCTAACCCCCCTTGGCAACCACCGCATGCTGCACCAGGCGTGGCGTGGAACATCAACCTGCACATTTGCCGCGCCGAAACGCCAAACGAGGGCCTGTACTATGATGCCATCTACGATTGCTACACACTGTGTGCCAACACGGTGAGGTGCACGCTGCGCTGTGCCATGCTGTGGCGAACTGGAGCCGCCAGCAACCGTGCCGGCCCCAGGCTTTGGCAGGCGACAACCAGCGGGGTGCTGGTGTGTGGTGCCGTCTGGAAAAACCGTCCNCCCACCCACCCAATCCGCTTTGTGTGGAATCCTGGCTGCAGCCCGGCGTGAAGATTGTGAGCGCCAGCTACGGTGGTCCGTCGGATGCGGCTAGCGGCGCTTCCTACATCAGCATGCTGCGCCAGAAAGGCATCCTGTTTGTGGCGGCCGCAGGTGTGAGCATGCCTGGGCGGTGCTGAGGGTTGGGTCGACGGAAAGGCCGATAGCAGGCTCCCTGACTTGCGGCTCACGCCACATGCTGGCTCACGCCACGCCGCATGCCAAGCGTGCACCTCTTCTGCCCTCATGCAGGCAACGAGGGGCAGGACTTCAATTATATCAAGTACTACCCCGCAGCCTACAGCAGCACGCTGGACAATGTGGTTAGCGGTGAGAAAGCGGGACCAGGGCGTGGCCCCACGTGCACTGCACCTTCGGGCGCAAGGTGGAGTGGCTAGACTGGATTGAACGGCGAACATGCCCATGGCAGACGTCAGTGAGCAGCAGTGGACCAGCGATGCACAGCCGCATGCTTCCTCATGGGTGTGCCGTAGCGCCTGCTGTGCACATCGTGCGCCAGGCAAACCTGCCAACATCCTGCCTATAGGCGATGCCCAGCCCACCTCGATCCCTTCGCACCGCTCCCCCCTTGCACCGCAGTGGGTGCCACCCTGCCGGACGACTCGCTCACCAGTTTTTCGAACTACGGGTCGCCATTTGTGCAGATCGCTGCGCCAGGTGGGCTGGGCAGGGGCCTGCAGGGGGTAGAGCCGGCCTGCTACAGCTGCCTTGCAACGCCACAAACCCTCGCGCCGCCAGACGGCATATGCGTGGAGCTGTGCACCAGGCAACAGTTCCTTGCGCGCCTGCGGGTGTGGCGCCAAATTCACTGCTCACCCTCCTACCCAGTCAATCCGGCACGGCTTCCTGGCCCCCCCACTGCAGGGTCAAACATCTGGTCCACGTCCAAAAGTGGCGGCTACGAAACAATGTCCGGGACCAGCATGGCGACCCCCATTGTCGCGGTGAGCAGGGGCAGCCCATGTGCTGTGTAGTGCTTGGGCTGCGTGCCTGTTGCACTACTATGGCGAGCCAAGCGGAGCCTAGTGCAGTGCTTTGAGCCAAGCAGAGCCACTAGTAGCATGGGCCCCTGCATCGCGGGTCCTGAGATGCACCCTGCCTCCCCTGCTCCCGCACCTCCCTTCAGGGCGCCGCCGCGCTGCTGTGGTCCGCCAAGCCCACTGCCACCTACTTGGAAATCAAGAACGCGCTGTTCAACAGCGCCGATGTCATCCCAGGGCTCAGCGGCAAAGTGCAGGGTGGACGGCGGCTTAACGTGGCACGTGCGCTGCACGCCCTGCTGGGCCTGCCCCCGCCCTCGCCACCCAAGTACACAGGTAAGTGCCGGCGGCAGCCTGGGCTGCACTTGTGGTCGAGGCCGGCTGCTTGCCTTTGCCTTCAAGCTTGTCATGGGCTGACGGTGACTCCCTGCGTTGCATCATCCCTACGTCTCCCGCCCGGCTGCCCTCCGTCTGCAGCCCAGCTGAGGGAGGAGGCAAACTCGTTTTACAACTTCAACATTCAGTTTGCCACCTACTCGCTGACGTGGAAGGACAGGGCCGCCTGCAAGGCCGAGTGAGTGGGCTTGGCGGCATGGAAGGCTTGGGGGGGCTAGGGGGAGCGGAGCGAGGTGGGCAGTGCGCCGAGTTGTGCACGCATGCCGTCGAAGGAGCATGCCTTGGCAGGCCCCGGCTTGCTGCCACCGGTGCTGGGTGCTGTGTCGGGACAACCACCACCGCTCAGCTGAGCCGCCCGCCACCTTGGTCATGCAGGTGCCTGGCAACACCCTGGTGCTACTTTTACGTGTCCTCGGTGGATCCCAACTAGTGAGTCTTGCAGTGGGAGCCGTCACCGCACCGGCCAGTGCCGCTGCGTGCATTCGCAGGATCTGCCCTATAGGCGCGCCTCCCTTACCCCGCTGCCACAGCTCCAGCTTCCCCGCACGCTCCTCTCATGCCTCCCCAGCTGCGCAAGCACCATGCCCGCCACTGTGCAAACTTGCTCCAGCCAGTGCAACCACCTGCCCGCTGCTCTCGCGGCAGCACCTCGTCTCCAACACAGCGTGCCGACCCTCTCTCCCCCACCCCGCAGTATCAAATTCGATGACTACTACCAGGGCAACTGCTTCTGGTGCGACTCCTCCTGCATCGTCAACAGCGTCAACTCTGCCACCGGCTTTGTGTCGGGCCAGAAGCAGTCGGTGCTTCAACCTGCCAAGCCAGCCCAGACCATGACGCCGGTGAGTGAACCTGTGTTTGGGGGGAGGACGGGGCACACAGGAAATGGGCACAGCAATCGGATACACGGCTGGTCCAGGTTCCCCGCGTGCAATGGAAGGGCAGCTATTGGTGGCCACTCACCCTAAACCCTCTCCACCCGTGCGCGCGCAGCCCCGAAAGCAGCAGCGGCGGCCCAACTGGACGGCACCGCTGGTCCGCCGCACCCCGTAGCGGCGATGCGTCCAGCAAGCACGCGCAGCTTTACACACAACATGCCGGCAGCCGGAAGGCTTGCGGGCAGAACGCACCGCATGGCGGGCGTTCTGCTGCAACCAGCTCGCTTGGCCAGACCAGCATGCGCCAGCAGCAGCCGAGGAGCGACCTGCGGCGCCGGCATGAGCAGCGCGACCGGGGGACGGTCGGTCGTCCCTTCCTTGATGCCTGCTTTGTTGCGCATGACCATTGATTACCGCCTTTTCTGACCCAACCCCTGACCTGCCAGCATGGCTTTACCCGCCCTATCCTGCATTTCACTGATTGCCTTCACAGTTCCTTTCTCGTCTTCCCCCCGCCTCCAAGACCCCTCTCTCCCACTCTCGACCGTCACCCCCCTGATTTTATCATACTTTCTGCCTCGATCTGCTATCACTGGTTTGTAAGTGAGCCAGGATTGGACGGGCAGCATGGCCAGATGGGGGGTGTTTGAGAGCAGTGGCGCCGGCGCCCTCGGCGCCCTGGCGGGATCCATGCGGCTGCGGCTGCCCGCCCTGAATGCAGCGTTGCCGGCCTGAACCGCAAACTTCATACACTACCACACCCTACAATCGCACCTGAGCAGCTCGCGACATCAAAACACCAGCTCCCAGCCGAGTGCGTATGCGCAAACTCACTGCCCGTGGTACCGAGACCCTTCGCGCGATGCTCTGCGCACCCGCGGTGACGATCAAGCACCAGGCAAGGCCTGCGGCAACGCTTGCAGGGCCAGTGCCGGTGCGGTGGCAGACCAGCCTCCACACGTCTCGTGGCGCCCGCCCAGCCCGCCCTGCCCACCATCGGCCCACCCCCGTTGACTTGCAGGCGCTCGCCAGGCCGGCGGGCGTGGCTTGGCGGCAGCGGCGGCCGGCGCCGCGCCTTGTGGCGGTGGCCAGCGGCAAGCAGACCGTGTGGAATGGCGAGGGGCCGGGTGCGCGCGGGAGCCTCTTGTTTTTCTGTGCTGCGTGGTCGCAGCAGCACTCATAGACATTACGCACCAGGCTGTTCGCCCTCCGTTCGGCTCGAGCTTCCAAGCGCCAGGGATCCCGCCCAAACTAATTTGGGAGCCGCCCCGCTGTCCCCCTTGGGTTGCTGCCGTCCATGTGAGGCCCCTTCCCTCGAGCTCGCTTCCCTGCCCGTGCTCCTGCAGACTACACCATGCGCGATGTGGAGCGGTTCCATGAGGTGGGCCGCCAGGGGGGTGCGCCGCTTGCCCCATCCTCCCCCCGCTGTTTTCGCGCCATGCCAATCCAGCGCCTGCATGCAAGCCAGCCAGCCAGCCAGCCAGCCAGCCACCGGCCCGCATGCACAGCAGCACCTGGCAGCTGCGCCTCACAGCCCGCTGCCGGCAGCCGCTGATGCACACGGCTGTTGATGGCACCTGCACATCCTTCTGCCGCCCATGCTCACCACGCTGTGGCGCAGGACGAGGCGGCTCGCAGGTTCCACCTCCCCGCCGATATGGGCCAGTGGGACGGCGAGGGCAAGGGTGCGCCAGGGTGGGGCGGATTGGACGGGCCGCTGTCGAGCAGCAGGGCGGCTGGTAGCGGCCCGGAGTGAGGGCAGGGCGCCAAGCGGCAGGCGTGTGCTGGGCCCCACTTAAAGTCTGAGTATCTCTCCCTGCTGGCGGCGTGTGGTGCTACCAGCTAGCCGGGTAGCACCACACGCCGCCTTGCGCAGACTGCAGCTGAGCATGAAGGACGTGGCGACGCCCCCCTTGCCAACAATCCATGGCTGTCCAACACGTTGTGCTGTGCTGTGCTAACTTGTGCCGCAGACTACAGCATGAAGGATGTGGAGGCGTTCCACGAGGCGCAGGCCATGGCGGCCGCGGGGCCAGACGTGTTCAACGGAGAGGGGCCGGGTGAGCACGTGGGGGGTGCATTGGTAGTGCGGGCGGTGCGCTGTTCTATCCTGCTTGCCTGAGCTTGCAAGCAGCCGCTGGTTGCGGACCCGGGCCAGACGTGTTCAACGGGGAAGGTCCAGGTGAGCGCAGTCGATTGGTGACCGCGGCATTCCACCCCCCACCGGCGGACTGCCCTGCAACCTTCACACAGTTGTCCCCGCCGCTGCCGTTGTTGCTGCCACTGCTGCTGGCGTGATATCTGCCCCCACTGCAATTGCTGCCACTGCCCTTGCCGCTGCTGCCCCCTTGTCTTCATGTCCCCCGTCTGCGCGGGTGCGTGCAGAGTATGGCATGAAGAAGCATGTTCCCTTCTGCTCCGTTGCGTGCAGGGTATGGCATGAAGGATGTGGAGGCGTTCCACGAGGCGCAGGTCAAGGCGGCGGCGTGTGGCCCTGACCCCAGGCAAGGCTGAATGGTGGCAGCAGCACACTGGGGTTTGGGGCGCCAGCCTGGGCTGCGTGGGGTGTGCTGCCCAAGAGTACGCAGCTTGCAAGACAAGACAGGGTGCGCAAGCAAGCAAAGCACCACTGCTGACGCCCTGCATTCCCCTCCTCCCTGCCTGCAGCATGTACAACGGAGAGGGCCGGGGTGAGCCGAGGTGTAGGTTTGGACTTGGGTTGGGCAGCGATTGCGCACGTTGAGGTGCAGGGGGTTTGACGTGCCCGTCTCAGCCTGACATCCGCCTTCACCATGGCCAACCATGCAAGGGGTGTGACGTGCCTGTCTCAGCCGAGGCATTGACCCGCTTGGTGGATTGTGGGTTCCTTGCCGACCCGCTGCTGCACACTGCCACGTGAGGGATGGAGGCTGCTGCGGATGCTGCTCAACACTTCTCAACATGCTGGTTTGCATGCCGTGATCTCTGCCTGCAGACTACGACATGAAGGACGTGGCGCGCTTTCACGAGGAGGCTGTGAAAGACGCCCTGGTGCGCCGCAAGTGAGGGTTGCAGCCAGTGGCCGGAGCTGCGGCTCCAAGTAACGAGGCCTGCGGTGAAGGCTGAGAGGAGAGGCCGTCAGTTGAGGCGGATGTGGCCTGGCGCTGGCGGCTGAGGCCAGCTGCCGCGCCGGCAGTTGGCTGCGAGGCTGGGCAGCCGGTCGGCCAAGGAGAGTTAAGGCTGGCCGTGCTACGCCCAGCAGCAGCCGCTGAATTTTAAGCAAGCCGGCAACACATGAGATAACCCGCCATATGCGCAAACCACTATACACGCAACCCCAGCGGACGCCCCCGAGGATCGGCATTGAACACCTGCTTTTTGCACACTAGGCTTCCTGGCAGCCGCACCCCTGCACATTCTGATTTATTGCATGCGCTGTTTTGCTTCGCCCCAGTTTTGAGAGGGGCCTGCCCCATCCATCCGGCTTTTCCAAACCAACGGAACACCCTGCGCTTGTATTAACCCCCTGCGAGCCTGATAATACGCTAAGCTATTGCTGCTGTAGCAAGGGGGCGCGCCCGCTGTGCCCACCAACGCCTTGTTGTAAGATCAGATCTGATTGCTGAGAACGGCGGGAGACCACACTTGACAGCAGCTGCAGCTCAGGCTCAGGAGAGGTCAGGAGAGGAGAATGAAATGCAGAGCATGTTGGCTCACAGGTATTCATCAAATCCTTCCTCCTCTTCCTCCTCCTCCTCTGCCCAGGCAGCGGACTCAGAAACCGCTGCCGGCGCTGCTGCTACCGCTGCCGCTGCTGCCGTCGATGCCGCTGCTGCCACTCCGCCGCTGCCACCGCCGCCGCCCCCAGCTCCTTCTTCCTCCTCCTCCTCCTCCTCCCCTTCCCAGCCCTCTTCCTCTTCCTCTTCCATCGCTGCATCTTCACCCATGCCTGCTGCTGCTGCCTGTTGTGCCCCTTGTGCCGCCGCAGTCGGCTGCTGCTGCCGCTGCTGCTGCGCCTGTGGCTGCTGCACCTGTTGTCGCTGGGCCTGCTGCGCCTGCTGCTGCTGCTGCGCCTGCCCGGCACCCGCTCCAGCCCCAGCCGCTGCCGCAGCTGCACCGGCTGTCACAATTCGGCGGAAGGGCTGGTGGAAAGTGTCGTGCAGGCGGCGGGCCTTGGTAGGGCCAATGCCGGGGCAGGCCTGCAGCTCCTCAGCTGAAGCGTTGAAGATGGCTGCCACCGAGCCAAACCTGCATGATGAGACAGGAGAGCAGCAGCGTGCAGGTTGGTTGATTGGGACGCAGTGCAGGAGCCAGAGCGCAGTAAATGTGTCCATCGGACACATGACACCAGGTGAAGCCGACCGCAGCTGCAGCAGCGCCACAGCATCACGCTTGCCTGTCCCCCAGCCTCTTCAGTTCGGTGCTGTGCCACGTTGCCACAGCCCGGCAGGGGCGCGCCGCTCTTCCAGCACCACGCAGCGCAGTCAAGCAGCACGCGGCCCGCCCCTGCCCTCTCAGCAGCACGCAACGCTGTAGAGCAGCACGCGGCGCGCCCCTGCCCTCCCAGCAGCACGCAGCGCAGTCGAGCGGCACCAAAAGGGCACCCACCTGTCCCCCAGCGTCTTCACGTCGGTGCGGTTCACGCCGCGCACGGTAGTGAGGGTGGAGTTGATGCGGGAGAGGTAGTCAGTGCCCAGGTCCTTTTGGATCACCTCTGCCGGCTTGTGCTCGTAGCTGCCCAGGGAGTTTGGAGTTTGGAGTGGGCATGGGGCTGCTTTGAGGTGTTTTTATTTTTGTGATGCGCAAGGCGCACAGACCCATGAGCAGGCCTCAAACCAGCTTGGCAGCATGACTGGAGTGCATGCGCTAGCAGGCGGTGGTCAACTTGCAGAGCTGCATATCCGTGCCATCGCCCGCACCGCCCCCGCACCTCTTGAAAGTCTCCAAGTAGCGTGCGCACTCCTGGTTGCTCCACCCGCAGATCAGGGTGCAGTCGTTGCCCAGCGCAGCGCGCGTGACCTGCAGGCAGACAACAGGGAGCGCAGCTTCCATTAAAGCCTCGAAGCCGCGACGACTCGGGTGTTGCCCTAGTACGCCCTGACCTTTCTGGGCACATCACAACTCAGCCCAGCGGCTCCACCGTGTCCACGTGGCACAGGGGTGCTGGCACCCAGTTCCAAGGCCAACAAAGAGCAGGACGAAAACCAGCCCACCTGCGCCAGCGGCTCCACCGCGTCCTCAGTGTCCACGTGGCACAGGATGATTCGCAGGCGGAAGGAGCGCTGCAGCTCGCGGATGCGGTGGTGGATGTACTCCGGCTTCAGCAGGTGGTACCTGCAGAGGTGCAGTGAATGACACCAAAACTCGTGGACTGGCATCGCGGCTCATTGACCAGCGTGTTTGTGCGCAGGCAGCAGCCAGGGCCGCTGGCTTGCACCATGCAGCTTGGTGCACGCAGCATGCTACAGTGGCCACTCCCGCCGGCCTTCCTGCGCCGCCCACACCTGAGGCTGAGGAAGAGGCAGGCGGCGTCGCGCCCCAGCAGGTAGTCGGGCACAATGTCGCCAAACTGCCATCGCACGTTCCTGCAGCAGCAAAGTGTGGCGAACGACAGAGGAGCTCAGCGGAAGTAAGGGTATGACAGCAGTGAGCAAGCACGGCGCAGCAGCAGCAGCACGCAGTGCAGGCGAGGCACAGCTCTGCCCCAGCTGACTCATAGCGCCAGGGTGGCAGAGAGCAGCGGCATGCTCCAGCTGCGCACCTGATGTAGCGCAGCACGGGGTTGCCCTCCTGCCGCTTGCTGACTATGATGGCATTGGCCGGAAAGTTTTGCGGGAGTGGCTGCTGCTGCTGCTGCTGCTGCTGCTGCTGCTGCTGCTGCTGGGCCTGCTGTGGGAGCCCCGGCCCGCCAGGCCGCTGCTGCGGGTTTGGCGGTGCAAAGCGCTGCTGCTGCTGCTGCTGCTGCTGCTGAGCATACTGCTGCTGCGGCCCGGGTGGCGGCAGCGGTTGCTGGAAGCCTGGGCGTGGTGCCTGAGCCTGCTGCTGCCACGGCTGCTGCTGCGGTTGCTGCCACTGCTGCTGCCGCTGGGCCTGGGCCTGGGGTGACGAGAAGCGTGGCCGCCCCTGCCCCTGCCCCTGCGGCTGGTACGCTCCCGGCTGCTGCTGCTGCTGTTGCTGCGGTGGCCTCACCGCATATGCTGCCTGGTGCTGCTGCGGCCGCTGGCTGGATGGGCGAGGCTGAGGGGCCCTGCTGTCGGCGCCGGTGCGGCCGCCGCCGATGAATGCAAATGGGTTGACATCGCCGCCGAATGGGCGTGGTGCTGCGGGCCGAGGTGCCGCGCCTCCTGCTGTCCCACTGCCGCTCGCTCTGAACAGGTTGTTGGGCGCCGCTCGCTGCCTCTCCGCCTGCTGCACCTCGCGGAAGGAGGGGATGGCGATGTCGCCCGGCCGCGGGCTGGCGGCGGCAGCAGCGGCGGCGGGTGGGGCGCCTGCAGCGGGAGCCGCCCCCGACTGCTGCTGCTTGCGCTGCAGCCCGCCATCGCCTGCCACAAAGGAAAAGTCGGCCATTCCCTGTGGTCTGGGCGAGAAGTGCTGGAGGCCCGGCCGCGGGGCGCGCCCCGATGTGATCAGGCAGTGCTGCAGGCAACACGAAATGTGCTGCAGCTGCTGAGAGGCCAATTTGGGCATCGCGGCGAGCGTGTGCTGTGCCCTGCTGTGCCGCCCCATTTGAGCTGCGCCTCGCCCCTGCAGGGCAGCAAACACGACAGATCGCTGCCAGCAGCGGTATAGGCTCATCAGCAGCGCCGCACGGCAGCAGAGCAGCGGCGGCCTGGCCGGCAGCCTCGCTCGCGCTGCGGAGGAGCGCAGGCAGGGGCGGCATGGAGGCCGACCCGCTGCAGCACATCTTTGTGACCTCGGACAAGAACGGCGACGGGGGCCTGGATGAGGTGCGAGCCGAGTGACAGCGGCGGGCAGCTGCGTTGAGTGTCCAGGCCCTGGGCGCCGTGCATACCGTTGGCATGCCATCTGGACGCGATCAGGCTGCCCTCAATCCGGCCGCGCCGCCCTGACAGCTGCGCCGGCCGCCTCCGCCGCCGCTCCACAACCCTGCTGCCGTGCCGTCCCCCGCGTGTGCAGTCCGAGGTGGCATGGCTGATCAAGGCGGTCAACCCCGAGGTGCCGCTGGGCGAGGCGGCCCTGGGGATGATCCTAGAGGAGGTAGGCCGGGGGCTGTCGGCGTGCGGCATGGGTGCGGGTTGCGACCTTGGGAGAGGACGGGCCTTGTGCAGCTGAGCTGCAGGCTGAGTGGCAGCACAGGGACACAGCAGGTGCAATGTGCAGCGGGCGGAGCGCATTGTGCTGGCCAAAAGACTCCGTTCCCGGAGCCTTTGCCCCTGCAGGTATGGGCGGCGTTCCCGGCGCACATCAAGCAGCAGGGCCTGACGTATGAAGGCCTGCAGCAGCTGTATGCGCAGGCAAGCTGGGGTTGTGCAGCTGGGGTTGGCGATGGCGACGTAGCGACACGCACATTCGTGTTTAGGTTGCCTTGATGTTGCTGTGGTTCAATGGTGTGGCTTCATGCGCCAGCACAGCACCCACCGCGTCCCAGCACTCCCACCCGTTTCCCACACGCCTCACCTTCACCCAACCCTACCCTCCACAGGGTTACGGCGACCCAGAGAGGGACTACCAGCTGCTCGCGCAGCAAGCAGCCGACGAGGCGGAAGCCGCAGCCGATGGGCAGCCGCTGGGCGGCTCCGCCGCCAAGCGAGCCAAGCTGGGCACCGCGGCGGTGGCACAGGTGCGCAGGGCTGCTGGTGCTAACACTGCATTGATGTCGGCAGGACAATGCACGCAGTCTGGGTGTTGACTGTCCTGGCATGGCTGGAACCAGGGGCCTGCAGGGCACGCCCATCCGACCCACTCACTTTGTACCGCCCACCTCCCCTTCATCCCCCCCGCAGGCCCTGCTGACGCCGGCCGCCGGCGCCAAGGCGGGCGGGCTCACGCCTCGCGACGTCTTTGACGACCTGCAGACGCCCGCCCCTGGCAACGGCGGCGCGGGCGGCGACAGCGCAGCAGAGGAGCTGGGCCTGCTGGCCGCCCAGCACAGCGCGCGCGGCAGTGCGGAG
>RRZL01000037.1:324323-344728 GCA_006782975.1 Chlorella sp. Dachan
CCGCCGGCGCTGTGGCGGCGGGCGTGGCCGCCGGGGCTGTGGCGGCGGCAGCAGCCGGCAGGGCGGAGGAGCAGGCGGCGGCAGTTGAGGGCCAGCCTGGTGCCGTGGATGTGGCAGCCAGGCGGCCCGGCTTCCGCTTGGACGTGAATGACCTGGCAGAGGACTCAGTGTCAGGTGAGTGCTTGTCCGTTGGTGTTTGTACGGCCTGCTGGGTGTGGTGGTCTGGCCGAGGGCTCTGTGCTTGTCTGGTGAGTTCGTCGTGTGTGTGAGGGAGACGACATGCTGGCTTGCAGCGCAGGCTCCCGGGTGGCATGCATAGGGTGCGCGTACTGCCTTTGGCAGGATCCCAGCTTGCACCCCAACTCGCCCTGGTCTCCATCGAGTTGCCTGCTCTGCACCCATCCCTTGCGCCATGCAGTGACTGAGAGCTACACTGGCTTTACAGGCAGCCCCGCCACCGTCACCAAGCCGGCCGCTTCTGGCGCAGCCAGCATGGCTGGCGCACCCGCCGGTGCAGCGGCAGGAGAGCGTTCCCCCCAGGCTGCTGCCCCAGCGGTGTCGCCGGCCGCAGCCGGCAGTGCATCTGTGGGATCGGCGGTAGCCGCAGCGGCGGCCACTGCCTCACCGCTGAGCTTCACGCTGCGCCTGCCGGCCGACAGCTCCGCCAACTTCACAGGCGGCGAGGAGGAGCAGCGGCGCGAGCTGCTGGCGGCATTCGAGCGCGCCCTGCCAGGTGCGTCCGTTGGGTTGTGAGGGGTGGCTCTGGTGTCGCCATGCATGCGTGCAGCTTGTCCGACAACTGGAGATCATGAGTTGGTCCAGACACTGCTTACCCAGGCGCTGTGCAACATAGCCTACATCCGTTTGAAGTCCTGCACCTCCCCTCCTCCCCCCACCCCATTGTGCAGAGGGCAGCGCTGCGGAGCTGGCGCACGCCTCACCCGCCCCAGACGGCTCCCTGCTGGTCACCGTGGCCGCCACCCTGCCGCGCGGCAGCAGCACCGCGGCAGAGGAGGCGCAGTACATGGCCGTCGTACTGCACAGCGACGCTGGGCAGGTGGGTGTGGTGTTGGAGGTGCACTGCTGGGTTTTGGGTTGTGTGGACGGGTCCTGCGGGGCTGGAGCGACGTGTGCCCACTGAAGTAGCTGCTTGCAATCCGGGCATTTCTCACCGTTGCGTTACTGCACCTCTCCCGCCAGGTCTTCACCCCCTCGGTGTTTGGAGACGTCAGCCTGGTGTCTGTGGCGGCTGCCAGCGGCGCAGCAGCCGCTGCGGCTGCTGCCTCTACTGGCAGCGTCGCCCGCTCCGGAGATGCGGCTGCTGCTGAGGACTCGGCGGCTTCAGGCCCGGCAGCGCCTGCTGCAGGCGGTCGGGTGGAAGAGTTCACGGCGGCACAGCGCGCCCAGCGCGGCGGCAAGGGCCCCGCTGCTGCGCCTGCTGATGCGGAGCCAGCGGATGCGGAGCAGCGGGCAGAGGAGGAGCAGGCGGCTCCACCCACCGAGCTTGAGCTGAGGTGAGGCCGGGAGGCTGCATATGCTGTCGCAGGTTGGGGGCGGTTGGTCCCAGCCATGCCAGTGCAGGCATGCAGTGTGCGTTTGCGTACCGGCGCGTATGAGCACAGGCACGCAGTGGCACAGTTCGCCTTTGGTGCCCCTCTCTCTTCACACTGCATGCCTCCGGGCCGTTCCCCTGTCTTCGTCCCATAATGCTGCAGCCTGCCGGTGGTGTGCGAGCTGGCTGCCGGCGCCGCCTCCCTGCCGGCGGACGTCGAGGCGGAGCTCGTGGCCACTGTGTCAGCGGCGCTGCCAGGCAAGCCCAGCCTCCCTTGTGGGAGGTCTGCCTGTGCGGCTGAGCAGATCTTGCGCGCCACATTGGACGTGGCTGCTCGTGAGCAAGCTTGCAAAATGCAGTGCCACGCCCACCCTGCCAAACCCAACTTGCTTTTCTCTTTCTCACTCCTGACCGTCTGTCCCCCGCGCCTGGATCTCGCCCCGCAGAGGGCAGCGTGGTGCATGTCACGCGCGTGGCCCCGGCCCCCAGCGGCCCTGGCCTCATGGCGGCTGTGGAGATCACAGTGCCCGCCGCTGCGGCGCCTGAGGCAGCTGTGCAGGAGGCAGCCCAGCAGCTGGAACAGCAGTACCAGCAGGCGGCGGCTGTGGCAGTTGCCGAGAAGGCAGCTGTTGCTGCGGCGTCTGCCGCGGCACAGGCCGCCGCAGAGGCGGTTGCGGCAGGCAGCGGCGATGCTGCCAGGAGCGCGGCGGCGTCGGCAGCAGAGGCCGCCGCCGCTGCTGAGAGTGCGGCTGAGGATGCCGGTACGCCGGCGGCAGCAGAGGCGGCTCGTAAGGCAGGCGCTGAGGCGGCAGCCGCCAAAGCGGCTGTCACCAGCTTTGAGCGGGCAGCTGCAGCCGCGGCTGCTGTGGAAGAGGCGACCGCAGCCCTTGCCGCAGTGAAGCAGGCGGCCAACGCCAAAGAGGCAGCTGCGGCTGCAGAACGGGCAGCGGCAGCAGCAGCCGAAGCGCAGCAGGCGGCGGAGGAGAGCGGCAAGGCCGAAGCCATGCAAGCAGCTGAGCACATTGCAGCTGAGGTGTCCGCCGCGCAGGAGGAAGCAGCCAACAAGGCAGCCAGTGAGGAGCGGACTGCTGCCAAGCTGGCGACAGCTGAGGCCGCTGCATTAGAGGCCAAGGCGGCCACCAGTGCAGCGGCCGCCATGGCAGCTGCAGAGGCAGCAGCTGCTGCAGCAAACGATGCCAAGGCTGCGGCAGCAGAGGCTGGCACCGAGGCAGCTGCAGCAGCCGCACAAGTGGCCGCTGAGCACGCCGCGGCAGCTCAGCAGGCTGCTGAGGTTCTGCAGCACCAGGAGCAGGCCGTGGAGCAGGCATTGGCTGCAGCGGCAGCCCTGGCTGAGGTGAAGGCCAGCACTGATGCCAAGGCAGCTGGTGCAGCAGTGGAAGCCGCCTCTGCTGCTGCGGAGGCGGCAGCGATGGCAGCCGAAAAGGCGGGCACTCCAGCTGCCGCTGAGGCAGCCGCACAGGCTGCCACTCATGTCGAGGCTGCTAAGCAAGCAGCTGCTGCAGTGGCCAGCTGCGCTGCGGCCGGCGAGGCAGCACAGCGTGCCGCTGAGCTGGCAGCCAGCGCACAGAGCGCTGAGGAGCTCAGCGCGGCTCAGCAGGCAGCAGAGGAGGCTGCAGAGGTGGCCAAGGCGGCCGAGAGTGCAGCTGCCGAGACAGGTGGGTGGCTGAGGGGGTTGGGGTTCTGGCTGGTGGATACTCATTGCTGCACAGGTGTCGAGCGCCTTCCCCAATGCTGCCGTGCCTGGCTGCCCGGCATGGGCTGCGCCTATCCACCATCACAGCTCTGATCCTTGCACTCATCAACAATCCGTCTGCTGCCACCCACTGCCCCCCGTGTGTGCAGGCATCGCTGTGCCAGCTGCCACTACGGCCACTGCCGCCATCGCCGCGGCCGTGGCAGCGCAGGAGCGTGCTGCTACACGTCTGGCTGCTGAGCAGGAGGCTGCTGCTGCTGCTGCTGATGTGGCAGCTGTGGCAGAGCAGGCCGGCCACGCGGCCAGCCCCGCAGAGGCGCAGGCCGCCGCCGACAAGGCGGCTGCTGCGGCTCAGAAGGCGCAGCAGGCGGCAGAGGCTGCCGCCACTCCGGCTGCTGCTGAGGCAGCAGGCAAGGCAGCGGAGCGTGCGGCTGCCGTGGCCAAGGTGGCTGCTGCAGTGGCCAGCTGCGCTGCGGCCAGCGAGGCAGCACAGCGTGCCGCTGAGCTGGCGGCCAGCGCACAGAGCGCTGAGGAGCTCAGCGCGGCTCAGCAGGCGGCGGAGGAGGCTGCAGAGGTGGCCAAGGCGGCCGAGAGTGCAGCTGCCGAGACAGGTGGGTGGCTGAGGGGGTTGGGGTTCTGGCTGGTGGATACTCATTGCTGCACAGGTGTCGAGCGCCTTCCCCAATGCTGCCGTGCCTGGCTGCCCGGCATGGGCTGCGCCTATCCACCATCACAGCTCTGATCCTTGCACTCATCAACAATCCGTCTGCTGCCACCCACTGCCCCCCGTGTGTGCAGGCATCGCTGTGCCAGCTGCCACTACGGCCACTGCCGCCATCGCCGCGGCCGTGGCAGCGCAGGAGCGTGCTGCTACGCGTCTGGCTGCTGAGCAGGAGGCTGCTGCTGCTGCTGCTGATGTGGCAGCTGTGGCAGAGCAGGCCGGCAACGCGGCCAGCCCCGCAGAGGCGCAGGCCGCCGCCGACAAGGCGGCTGCTGCGGCTCAGAAGGCGCAGCAGGCGGCAGAGGCTGCCGCCACTCCGGCTGCTGCTGAGGCAGCAGGCAAGGCAGCGGAGCGTGCGGCTGCCGTGGCCAAGGTGGCTGCTGCAGTGGCCAGCTGCGCTGCGGCCAGCGAGGCAGCACAGCGTGCCGCTGAGCTGGCGGCCAGCGCACAGAGCGCTGAGGAGCTCAGCGCGGCTCAGCAGGCAGCAGAGGAGGCTGCAGAGGTGGCCAAGGCGGCCGAGAGTGCAGCTGCCGAGACAGGTGGGTGGCTGAGGGGGTTGGGGTTCTGGCTGGTGGATACTCATTGCTGCACAGGTGTCGAGCGCCTTCCCCAATGCTGCCGTGCCTGGCTGCCCGGCATGGGCTGCGCCTATCCACCATCACAGCTCTGATCCTTGCACTCATCAACAATCCGTCTGCTGCCACCCACTGCCCCCCGTGTGTGCAGGCATCGCTGTGCCAGCTGCCACTACGGCCACTGCCGCCATCGCCGCGGCCGTGGCAGCGCAGGAGCGTGCTGCTACGCGTCTGGCTGCTGAGCAGGAGGCTGCTGCTGCTGCTGCTGATGTGGCAGCTGTGGCAGAGCAGGCCGGCAACGCGGCCAGCCCCGCAGAGGCGCAGGCCGCCGCCGACAAGGCGGCTGCTGCGGCTCAGAAGGCGCAGCAGGCGGCAGAGGCTGCCGCCACTCCGGCTGCTGCTGAGGCAGCAGGCAAGGCAGCGGAGCGTGCGGCTGCCGTGGCCAAGGTGGCTGCTGCAGTGGCCAGCTGCGCTGCGGCCAGCGAGGCAGCACAGCGTGCCGCTGAGCTGGCGGCCAGCGCACAGAGCGCTGAGGAGCTCAGCGCGGCTCAGCAGGCAGCAGAGGAGGCTGCAGAGGTGGCCAAGGCGGCCGAGAGTGCAGCTGCCGAGACAGGTGGGTGGCTGAGGGGGTTGGGGTTCTGGCTGGTGGATACTCATTGCTGCACAGGTGTCGAGCGCCTTCCCCAATGCTGCCGTGCCTGGCTGCCCGGCATGGGCTGCGCCTATCCACCATCACAGCTCTGATCCTTGCACTCATCAACAATCCGTCTGCTGCCACCCACTGCCCCCCGTGTGTGCAGGCATCGCTGTGCCAGCTGCCACTACGGCCACTGCCGCCATCGCCGCGGCCGTGGCAGCGCAGGAGCGTGCTGCTACGCGTCTGGCTGCTGAGCAGGAGGCTGCTGCTGCTGCTGCTGATGTGGCAGCTGTGGCAGAGCAGGCCGGCAACGCGGCCAGCCCCGCAGAGGCGCAGGCCGCCGCCGACAAGGCGGCTGCTGCGGCTCAGAAGGCGCAGCAGGCGGCAGAGGCTGCCGCCACTCCGGCTGCTGCTGAGGCAGCAGGCAAGGCAGCGGAGCGTGCGGCTGCCGTGGCCAAGGTGGCTGCTGCAGTGGCCAGCTGCGCTGCGGCCAGCGAGGCAGCACAGCGTGCCGCTGAGCTGGCGGCCAGCGCACAGAGCGCTGAGGAGCTCAGCACGGCTCAGCAGGCGGCGCAGGAGGCTGCAGAGGTGGCCAAGGCGGCCGAGAGTGCAGCTGCCGAGACAGGTGGGTGGCTGAGGGGGTTGGGGTTCTGCACAGCATTTTCGCCTGGACAGAACGTCTGCTTGTACGGCTATTTTGTGTGTCCTTTCAAGCTCAACTGACCCCCGCTGCCCGCTCTTGTTTGCAGGCATCTCCGCTCCTGCCGCCAGTGCGGCGGCATCTGCGGCTGTGCAGCAGGCAGAGGAGGCAGCGGCTGCCACCCGCAGTCGGCTGGCGGCTGAACAGGCTGCAGCGGACAGCCTTCAGGCCGTGGAGCAGGCCGCCTCACAGGCAGTTGGCACAACAGATGTCGCGGTGGCAGCTGCAGCAGTGAAGGCGGCTGAGGCGGCGGCGGCAGGAGCCAGCGAGGCGGCCCAACAGGCTGGCATCGCCTCTGCAACAGCCACAGCGGCCCAGGCCGCAGAGAAGCTGCTGGTGGTGCGCCAGGCACTGGCTGCTGCCGAGAGCTGCTCGGCCGCTGTCGCAGCTGCGGAGCAGGCCGCAAGCTTGGTGCAGCAGGCGCAGCAGGCCGACTCGTCTGCTGCATCGGCCGCACTGGTGGAGCAGGCCCAGGCGGCTGCCAAGGAGGCAGAATCTGCGGCGGCGGCATCTGGTGAGCTTGGCAGTAAGGGCCTTGTGTGTGGATTGCTGTGCCTGGTGGGATGTGCTGGTTTTGGGCTTCGCAGCACGTGTGTTTGTTTGCTTGCCTCTCCATTCATCAGCCAGCCCTGCATCCAACCCTCTCGCCGCTCATGCACCCCTCGCCTTCCTGCAGGCCTGCCGGCAGCTGCCGAGGCGGCAGCATCTGCTGTGGCCGCAGCACGGGCAGCACAGGAGGCTTCTGTGGCCAAGGCGTCTGCGGAGCTGCAGGCGTCCAAGGCAGCAGAGGGTGCGGCAGCGGCTGTGGCAGAGGCACGTGCCGCTGCTGACATCGATGCAGCGAAGGATGCGGCTGCTCAGGCCAAGGAGGAGGCAGCAGCGGCCCGTGAGGCAGCGGCCGCAGCAGGCACAGCAGCGGCTCAAGAGGCTGCAGCCAAGGCAGAGGCGGCTGCCGGCGAGGTTGCAGCTGCTGTGGACGCCTGGCTGGCAGCCGCGGCAGCAAAAGTCGAAGCCCTGCAGGCTGCTGAGGCAGCCAAGGCTAGCGGCGATGCTCTGGCGGCCTCTCAGTCTGCTGCTGCCGCGGCTGCTGCAGCCAAGGCAGCTGAGGAAGCTGCAGCAGCCTCTGGCCTGCCAGCAGCGCTTGAGGTGGCAGCTGCGGCCAGCGCCGCTGCACAGGCGGCACAGGCAGCCGCCAGCGGCAAGGCGGGCGCAGAAGAGATGGCAGCAGCGGCGGCCGAGACGGCCGCCCATGCTGCGTCTCAGGCAGCAGCGGCAGACGATGCTGCTGCTGTTCACAAGGCAGCAGAAACAGCGGCATCAGCTGCGGCTGCCGCACAAAGGGCGGCAGACGAGGCCGGCACAGCTGCTGCTGCAGAGGCTGCGGGTCGTGCAGCCCAGGCCGCACAGCAGGCTGCCGCAGCGGCGGCCGCGGCGGCTGCTGCCGGCGAGGCTTCAGAGCAGGTGGCACAGCTGGCAGCTGCAGTTGAGACGGCCGAGAGTGGAGCCATTGCTCTGGAGACTGCGCGCCAGGCAGTGGCGGCGGCAACAGCAGCTGAGGAAGCGGCGGCGAGTGCAGGTGGGTCTTGTTCAGCTTTGCCAGGTGTATAGGACTGGCTCCAGCAGAATCTCAGTTTGCTTTGTCTCGAGGCTGCTCTTGTGGTCGGCTGTGAAGCTTTTGTCATATCGCTCCTGGCCCTGCCAAGCACAAACAAACGCTCTGTGCCCACGCCACCTCCAAATGCAGGCCTGCCGGCCGCAGTCGCTGCAGCAGCTGCTGCGGTGCAACAAGCCCGCGCTGCCGAACAGGCGGCCTCAGCCAAGGCAGCTGCTGAGGAGGAGGCGGTTGCAGCAGGCGCAGCAGCACAGCAGGCAGCCAACGCCATTGCTGCTGCCACTGACGTGGCGGCAGCACAGGAGGCGGCCGAGGCAGCTGTTGCAGCAGCAGCTGCGGCGCGCCAGGCTGCTGAGCAGGCGGGCACTGCTGCTGCAGCAGAGGCAGCCAGCAATGCGGCCGAGCACGCGGCGGCGGTGCAGCAGACAGCTGCTGCCAAGACGGCGGCTGAAGAAGAGGCACTCACTGCCTCCAGCAAGGTGGAGCAGGCGGCTCTGAGCATGTCAGTGGCCTCAGATCTGGCCGCCATTCAGGCAGCTGTTGAGGCCGCTGCCGCCGCTGCCGCCGTGGCCAGCACGGCCGCCAAGCAGGCTGGCACCTCGGCCGCAGCAGAGGCAGCCAGCAAGGCGGCCAAACAGGCAGCAGCAGTGCAGCAGGCGGCTGCTGCCAAGACAGCGGCCGAAGAAAAGGCTGTGGCTGCCTCTGCTGAAGCGCAGCAGGCATTGCAGCGCGTTGAGGCAGCAACAGATCTCGCCACTGCCCGGGCGGCTGTTGAGGCCGCTGCCGCCGCTGCTGCTGACGCCAGCGCTGCTGCTAGCAAGGCTGGCACTGCAGCTGCAGAGCACGCAGCCAGCGAGGCAGCAGAGCAAGCAGCAGCAGTGCAGCAGGCAGTGGCAGCAAAGGCAGCGGCTGAAGAGGAGGTGATTGCAGCCGTGGCGGCTGCAGAACAGGCGGCAGAGAGCCTGAGCACCGCCTCTGAGCTTGCAGCTGCACGCCAGGCGGCAGACGCCATCGCTGCCGCAGCGGCTGCAGCCGCCACAGCCGCACAGAATGCAGGCACGACGGCAGCAGCAGAGGCAGCCAGCAAGGTGGCCGAGCGTGCGGCGACTGCACAGGCAGCAGTCGCTGCCAAGGCGGCTGCTGAGGAGGAGGCGGTGGCAGCCGGCAAGCAGGTTGAGCAGGATGTGGAGAGCGTTGCCACTGCCGCCGATCTGGCCACCGCCCAGCAGGCAGCAGAAGCGGCCTCGGTCGCAGCAGCTGCGGCAGCAGCAGCAGCACAGAAGGCTGGCACGAGCTCCGCCGCTGAGGCGGCCAGCAAGGCAGCTGAGCATGTGGCAGCCGTGCAGGCGGCTGTCGCAGCGAAGACCGCTGCCGAGGAGGAGGCAGTTGCGGCCGTGGCAGCAGTGCATCAGGCGGCAGAGCGCGTTGCTGCTGCCACCGACGTTGCGGCAGCACATCAGGCAGTGGAGGCAGCCACCACCGCTGCAGCAGCGGCCAAGGAAGCTGCATCGAAGGCTGGCACCTCAGCCGCCGCAGAGGCAGCCAGCCAGGCGGAGGAGCGTGCCGCAGCTGTGCAGCAGGCAGCGGCGGCCAAGGCAGCGGCTGAAGAGGAGGCGGTCGCGGCTTGCAAGCAGGCAGCGCAGGCGGCGGAGAGCATTGCAACCGCCCCTGATGCTGCGGCGGCAGCCCAGGCCGCTCAGGCTGCCATCGCCGCCGCTGCTGCTGCAAAGCAAGCTGCTGCGACAGCCGGCACTGAGGCCTCTGCGGCGGCTGCAGACCAGGCGGACCAGCAGGCTGAGGCAGCGCGGCAAGCTGCTTCCGCCAAGGCTACCGCAGAAGAGATGGCGGCAGCGGCAGTGGCAGCTGCGGAGCAGGAGGCTACCGCAGCATTGGCAGCAGCAGAGAAGGCTGTGGCAGATGCGCATGGTGCTGCCGACTTGGCTGCTGCCAATGCTGCTGTTGCCTCGGCCAGCGCGGCTGTTGCCACTGCCCGGCAGGCAGCGGAACGGGCAGGCACAGCCGCAGCAGCCGAGGCTGCCAGCAAGGCAGCAGAGGCTGCAGAGCAAGTGCAGCAGGCTGCTGCCGCCAAGGCGGCTGCACAGCAGGAGGCGTGCGCAGCAGCGGCTGAGGCAGAGCAAGCAGTGGCTGCTGTCACCACTGCAGCAGACTCGGCCGCAGCGGCGGCGGCGGCCCAGGCTGCCACCACGGCAGCCGCTGCTGCTGAGGCCGCAGCGGAGAAGGCCGGCACGCAGGAGGCAGCCACCGCAGCATCAAAGGCAGCCGAGCAGGCTGCTACTGCCCAGAGGGCAGCTGCAGCCGTTGCTGCTGACGCCGAGGCGGTGCAGGCTGTGGAGGAGGCGTCCCGCCAGGTGGCTGCCGCTGCAACAGCTGCTGAGCTGGCAGCAGCGCAGCAGGCAGCACAGCAGGCGGCGGTCATCGCCAACGCGGCCCAAACAACAGCAGCTGAGCTGGGTGAGTCCGGTCGCATGCGGGGCAGGGCGGCATCTGGTGCGATTTTACCCCCCGGCTTGCCTGAGCGTCAAGTACCCTGCACAACTTGGTCAGCTTGATTTGACATCCACCCGGCCTGCCTCCCAACCATGCAGGCCTGCCTGCCAAGGCAGCTCCCGTGGCTGCTGCAGCCATCGAGGCTGCTGCTGCAAAGGCAGAGGGGGCGGCAGCAGCGGCCAGCGCATCAGAGGCCGCCAGCAAGGCTGCCGCCGAGGCAGCCGCAGCGCCCTCCGCTGCTGCTGCCAGCGAAGCGGCCGAGGCGGCTGCAGCGGCGGCAGATGCAGCAGCAGAGGCTGCTCAGCGTTGCGGCACGGCAGAAGCCAAGGCAGCTGCAGAAGCCGCTGCCACGGCTGCCCAGGCAGCCATCAAGTCAGCCGCTGCCGTCAAGCATCGTGAAGCGGCAGAGGCGGCGGCAGCAGCCGCAGCCATAGCTGGACAGGGGGCAGCAGCAGCAGACGACAGCGTTGCTGCGCAGGCGGTGGCTGAGAAGGCTGCCGCCGAAGCAGAGGCGGCCCAGGTGGCTGCATTTGCCTCGGGCCTGCCTGCAGCGGCGGCAGCAGCAGCACAGGCTGCTGAGCACGCTGAGGCGGCCAAGCAGGCTGCAACGGCCATGCAGGCAGCTGAAGCCCAAGCTTCTGAGGCTGCTGCCAGTGCGGCGGCAGCAGCAGAAGCAGTCGCTGCCGCCCAGGATGCGGCGGCTGCGACTGCAGCAGCTGCACAGGCATCGACTGCTGCCGAGGCGGCTGCCGCCGCCGCAGCCAGCACTGGCAGCAAGGCGGCGGCTGCGCAGGCCGCCAAGGCAGCAGAAGCAGCGACCGCTGCCAAGCAGGCAGCAGAGCAGAAAGCTGCAGCTGAAGCAGAGGCACACCACGCCGGACAGCAGGCAGCCACACAGGACAAGGCCGGCGTGGCAGCCGCGGCAGCCATTGGAGCAGCTGCAGTGGCGCTGCCTGTGGCTGCCGCGGCAGGAGCGGCGGCAGCAGCAGGCAGCGGCCGCGTTGAGGAGTTGACTGTGGCAGAGCGGGCCAAGGCGCCTGCCCCTGCCCCTGTCAGCGTTGCCCCGCTGCCCGCAGCAGGTGGGTCATGCAGTGCTGGTGCAGTTTCTCCGAACGCTTGCCAGCTGGCATATAGGTGGCAGCGAGACAGCCCCACAACTCTACAGCGCAGGCTGGTGCAGCGCAGGCAGGTGCACCGTGCCAATGCCATCCCTCATTCTTGCCAGTTGGGCCCCTGTTTTCTCCCTGCAGGCCCTGCCGGCAAGAGCGTGGTGCCACCGCTGGCGGCAGCAGGCACCCTTGCAGCCACTGTCGCCGCCGCGCGTGCAGCCAACTCACCCAGCAAGGCCCAGGCGCGCGCTGCGCCTGCTGCGGCAGCGGCCTCTCCGGCGGCTGGCACCCCTGCGGCGCCGCCCAGCAGCACCAAGAAGCCGGGCCTGTTTGGCCGCCTGTTCAGCGGCAGCAAGGCCAAGCAGCAGCAGGCAGCGGCAGAGGCGGCAGCAGCAGAGGCGGCGGCGGCAGAGGCAGCCGCGGCTACAGAAGCAGCCACGACGGCACAGGCGGCGGCAGCAGTGCCGGCAGCAGCAGGGGCCCCCACCCCTGCGCCCGTGGCTGCAGCAGCGCTTCCTGCAGGCGCGCCGGTATCAGCACGCAGCGAGGCGCCTCTGTCCGCTCGTGCGCCGCTGTCGGCCCGCCGGGCGGGAGATGCGGAGGAGCCAGCCTCCCACCCGGTTTCAGCCGAGGCCTCCACTGCCACTTCTGTCGGCACAGCAGATGCGGCCACAACAGCACATCAGCAGGGGGCGCAGGTGGGCGTCTCTCCTGGCCCCGTGCCCTCGCCCCTCACCCTGGCAGAGAATGCGCTGCCCGAGGCCAGCGCAGGACCCTCGGCTGGCTCCTCCGTGGCGCCGGTGGTTGCAGCGGGCGTGGCGGCTGGGGCTGCGGCCGGCATCGCTGCAGGTGCGGCATCGGCACTCAGCAAGGAGAGTCGGGCGCATGCACACGCGCCTACTGCTGTGCCCACTGCTGCGCCCGCACCAGCAGCTGCGGCGGCAGTGGATGTGGAGCCGGCGACGGCTGGCTGGGCTCAGGGCCTGCCAGACCTGACTGGAGAGATGGAGCGGCTGGCGCTGCAGCAGCCACTGCACGAAGAGGTGGGCTGCGCCGGGGGTGGCGGGTTGATGTGTTTCATGTGTGCTCCAGGGACCGCCACGCATGCATGCAACCTATTTAACCTGCGCGGCTTTTGCACCGCACTGCTACTCCCCACTCAACCTAACAACCGGCCCCATCCCTCCCCACCTTGCCAACCGCCCATTGTACAGTTTGGCGCGCTCAACCTGGAGTCGCGCCTGGAGGCAGCTGCCCTGGAAGCTGGCCTGGGCTCCCCTGTGCTGCTGCATGCCGAGCCTGCTGGTGCAGCCGCCGGTGCCCAGCAGCCCGGCGGCCTGACCCAGCAGACCCCCGGCCTGCTGCACCAGCGGTCCCTGGATGCGGCAGCGGCAGGCGCGCAGCCCGCTGCCCCCATGGTGCCTGTGGCAGAGCTGGGCGGCGCGGCGGCAGCGGGCACGCCTGTGTCTGGCAGCAGCGCGGCATCTGCCCGGGTGTCTGCGGCCCCTCAGGAGCAGGCCTCGGAGGCTTTCTTCACGGCTCGCGAGCAGCAGACAGCAGCCACTGGCCTGGCGGCTGGCCCCACCCCACAATCCACGGCAGCCTCCCGCCCCAAGCAGGCAGCAGCGGCGGCAGCCCAGGAGCAGCCTGGTGCGGCAGGCGCAGCGCCAGTGGCCAGTCTGGGTGCAGCGGCAGCTGCTGGTGCGGCCATTGTAGCAGCCGGCGCGGGCGCGGCGGCTGCAGCCCAGGCACCTGTCCCTGCGGCTGCTGAGGCACAGCCGGCTGGCGCCTCGCCTGCACAGTCCAAGGACGAGTCGGAAGTGTCGTTTGCCTTTCACCGCCCGGCTGGCGCAGCAGCCCAGCAGGACACAGCAGGCAGCATCAGCGCCGCCCCCACCCCTGCGCTGCCTGGCGCTGCGCCGGCAGGCGCAGCAGCAGAGGCGGCGGCTGCGGCAGCCCCCGCATCGGCATGTGCTGGCCAGGCTGCAGGCCCGGGGCCAGAGCTCGGCCCCATGGCGGCCGCAGCAGGCACTGCTGGCGCCGGGCCGGGTGCGGCCGGCAACCTGGCCTCCTACCCGCTTATGGACGACGGACAGGTGAGCGATTAATGGGTGGGCTGTGTGCCTGCAGGTGCTGCATGCACCCGACACGCCAATGCGCGTGCACGTAACTTGGTTGGACCTGCACTCCCTCTCTGTTCGACGTCAAACGTCCCTGCGTCTCCTTTGCTTGGTTTGGCCGCAGGGCTTTGCCGACTACGGGCTGGAGGAGCCTTCTCTGGAGGGGCTGGACCCTGCCGCCGTGCCCCGCATCGACTGGTCCGCCAAGACCGCAGCGGAGATTGTGAGTGGTTGGCTCGTCGGTGTTGTATGCTGTACTCAATGTCGGGTTTGCACGATTCCAGTGCCAAGGCCCCGGAGGCAAATGTGACCTTGACGGCCTGCTGGTTCGGCTTGTCTGCGTGCAGCGGCAGCCGCTGTCCTGCAGGACAAGCGCCTTGGCACGTGTATGCGCCCGCCAGTGCGGTTGTGCCCGGCACGTCTGCCGACTTCCTTGCGCGCTTGCATACCACCCCCGCCGCAGGAGGAGCACATCCAGGCGCTGCTGGCGCAGCTGGACGCCCTGCTGGCCCAGCCCGGTGCGCTGCGGCTGCTGCCGCTGCCGCTGCCTCTGCTGCTGCTGCTGCTCTGGCCTGTTGTTGCGAAGGCCTGCTCACTCTTTTTGGCCCTCCAAAACGCACACGAGGTGTCTGTGCAACGTGCTGTAAGCTGCCCCTGCAAACCCACTCGTGCGCTCCACCCCAGCTACGCCCCTCACCCGCGCCACACCGCCCGCAGTGACGGCGACGGTGGAGATTGTGTCGCTGCAGCGCGAGGCCTCCTCCATGCCCGACTGGGCCGCCTACAAGGCACACATGGACATGGGCTTCCGCCTGTCCGCCAAGCAGCGGTGAGTGGGCAGGGTGTGGTGTGTAGCTGTGCATGAATGGGCAACGTGTGTTGTGTGGCTGTGCATGTCTGGGCTGTTGGGCTGGGCTTCCTCATCATGGGCCAGATCGCAGCAAAAACTGGGTAGGGGTTGTGTTGCTCGCCATGTATCTATCCTTCCAAACCTCTTTCCCCTTGCGCCCTCCATTCACTGCACCGACTCGGAATCAAAGTCACAACCAACAATACCTTGGCGTATACCACCTTTTGCAGGTACCGCGAGGCCGTCTACTCCTTCCAGGCCGCGGTGCGGGTGCAGGCGGCCGACCCGCTGGCCCACTTCCGCATCGGCAACGCGCTGTTTGCGCTGAAGAAGTACGCCGACGCGCGCAAGGTGGGACAGAGTGGCGGCGGTGGTGGTGGCATAGGGTGCTGGTTGGTGAGGTTGTGTCCCGATGAAGTGCGTGCTGTGTGCGGCAAGGGCCGTATCCATGCAGTCGCGTGTTGTGCTGTCGGATGGAACCTGCACAGCTGCTCCCACTGGTTTGCACGTAACCCGCGTCCTCTTCCGCCCCTGCAGGCCTACGGCCGCGCGCTCAAGTGCTGCAAGCCCGGCGTGGACGACGCGCTGCAGCCCAAGGTGGGGGCCCGGTGGCTGGCTGCGGCACTGTAGCACTTGAGTTGTCTTTGCAACTGCTGGCTCCTTGAGGGGAGGGACATCATCCCCCTGCTGGCACAAGCCACTCTATCGGTTACCTGGCCTCTATCAGTCACCGGTGATTTTACCCTTCCATCTCCTTCCCTTCTGCCCCAGGTGTACGTCAACCTGGGCATCACCCAGGAGGCGGAGGGCCTGCTCATGGCCGCCTGCGACCACTACAAGTGAGCGCATCAAACGACTGGTGGTTGGTGGTGTCGGCAGGGCAGCGGGGCGACGCTGTGGTTGTGCATGCCTAATGCATGCCAGTTGTTACCTGATTCGCAGTGCCGAGCAGTCAGCACCCCGCTCTTGGATGCCTGCATCTGCCGACCACTGCCTCTGCTGCTGCCCCACCCGCTTCATCTATGGCGCAGGCAGGCGGTGGCGCTCAAGCCCGACCACTTCCGCGCCTACAAGGTGGAGCACAAGCAGAGCAGGGCTTCATTTGTTTGGGGACGGCGTTTCGCAGCAGCCGGTTGCCCTACCTGAGGGTCACTCATGCTCCAACGCCTACTCTAACAGGTTTGCGCTAACGCCTTTGTACTACCTCATCCCTCCACTTTGCAGCTCATGGGCTCCGCCCTGTATGCGCTGGGCGACTTTGAGGGGGCCAAGGCGGCGCTGAAGCAGAGCCTGAGGTGAGCGCAACCCGCCGCCTGCTTGCCGCGTATGCATGCACCTCCCGGTTGGCTTGCAGTGCGCATTGTGGCTTCCATACTGCGTGCAAGTGGGCAGCAGCTCAACCTGCAAGGCTGGCACCGTCAGTTGGCATGCCTGCTGCGTGGCTGTCGCTGAACCCTGCCCATCCTCCCACTATGTGCAGCCTCAAGCCAGACTATGCGGACGCGCACTGCGACCTGGGCTGCACCTACTGCGCACAGGTGGGAGGCCGGCGCTGAAAGGGCGGGTGTGAGAGGGTGCTATGCTGGCAGCAACCACGTGTGCAGGCCTGCAATGGCAGCAGGCTGCAAGTTGCCTCACTTCACTGCCCTCGTCAACACCACAACCGAAGGGATCATCTGCCTTGCACACTGCCACCTTTACAAGTCCTTGCTGTTGGTTGCCGCAGGGCGACGTGGAGAACGCGAAGAAGTGCTTCAAGAACGCCATCAAGTGCTCGCCGCAGCACCTGGAGGTGGGCGGCTGGCGGGGCAGCAGGGCGGGACTGGGGTGGGCGGGGTCAAGATTGATAGACGGACCGTGTGCCGCCCACCTGTGCGCCTGCCTGCCCACTGTCAGGCGTTTCCTCATGCAGCGCTGGTGCTTACGCGGCTCTGGCCTACTCCCTTGTATTCCCCACAGGCACACTTCAACATGGGCAATCTGTACCGCCAGTGCGCCGAGTTTGGTCGCGCCATCCAGAGGTGCGCCTGGCTGGCTGGTTGGCGGCTGTAAGGGCAGGACGAGCAGCTGAGTGATGGCAGGTGCACATGCGGCCTGCTGGATTGCATGGGTTGCATTTGCTACACGCGCCTCCGGCAGCTGGCCTGCCCCCGCCATCTTCCAGCTGCCGCAACCAACCACTCAGCCAGTTCCCACTCTGCGTGTGCAGCTACGACAACGTGCTGGCCATTGACGCCTCCCACTGGCGCTCCCTGCTCAACAAGGCGGTGGTGCAGGTGCGTGCCGCGGGGCAGAGGCTGGGTGGGTGGGTGGCTGGATGCCACCACGCAGGCCTGCCATGCTGCTTGGGCAATTTGTTGCATCAACCGCCAGGCTGCATTTTGTGCAGCACGCATGCAACCAGAGTGTTTCCCTGTGCAATGCTGAGCGCGCCTGCCTGCCATGTTGCCGCTGCAGACGTGCACGGGCGACAAGGACCAGGCCACATTCAACCTCAAGCTCGCGCTCAAGCTGTCAGGTGCGCGCTGGGCAATGCTGTTGGTGGCTGCACTCAATAGGTGCCTCGCCTCGTTCGCTGGGTTGTGGGCCACCCATGTAGCAGCCGGATGGCATTTCCTCATGCCTTTGTGTGCTGCGCCTCCACATGCCTCCGTGGACTGCAGGCCAGGGCAGCGTGCTGTCTCAGGAGGTGGACCGTTGTACTGCAGCCTTTCTCACGACTCATGCTTTGCCTTTACTGACACTAACACCATCTGCTGCTGCAGGCCAGGGCAGCATGCTGTCTCAGGAGGTGGACCAGCTGAAGCGCATGCTCAAGGCGGGCGCCAACTGGGAGGTCATCTCACAGATGATGTCCTACATCTCCGACAAGGCGGCCCAGGTGGGCTGTTTTTTTGTTGTCAGGGTTTGAGCTGCGCTGAACGGCAGTTTTGTGGGAGGCAGCCAGATGGTGTCCTTCATCTTCGAACAGGTGGCGCAGGTGGGTGTGGGATGTGCTGCGGTGGCATCTGTCACTGTGATTGTTGGGGCGGCTGAGCCGGTGTGCAGTGGCAGTGGCAGTGACAGCAGCCTGACGTCTGATGGGAATCCTGTGAATGCATGGCAAGCTCTTACCAAAGCTGCACTCAACTCACATTCTGTGCAGGTGGAGAGCCTGGCGGCGGACATTGCGGCGGGCACTGCGGGCGAGGCCACCCCCCAGTCCAAGCCCGTCTTCTCCACCCTGCTGGGCGGCAAGAGCAGCAAGGTGGGGGAGGGGCTGGGTGTGCCCCTGCAAGTGTTGGGGGCTGGCAGCTGTTTTGTTGCGGCTGTTTGACACTGCTGGGTGGCAGGAGCTGCAAACTGCGCAGGCGATTGTGCATGTGGGCCGCAGTGGATGGGACGCCCAGCCTGCCTGCCACTCTTTGCCCGCGCTTGCCCGCGCAGTCGCCCATGGACGCGCTGCGTGCCTCCCCCAAGAAGGGCTCCAACGCGCTTAAGCGCCTGGGCGTCAACGTTTCGGAGGTGGGGAGGGGGTGGGTGGGGGTTGTACGAGGCTTTGTTTGCAGGCAGTGAGCGCCTCGTGTCGCGCCTTGCCATCTGTCTGCAGTGGGTCCTGCTGCTGCATGCACGCACATGCAATGCGCCAGCAGGCCCGTGCACCCTGCTTGCACTATTGTTGACCCCCAAGCGTGCTTTGCATCCTCTCCTGCAGGCAGCGCGCCAGCTGGACCTGCCCATGCTGCAGCAGCTGGCTCCAATGGCGGGCGCCAAGGTGGCGGCGCTGGAGGCAGAGGCAACCAACGCAAACTGCTCTCGCGGCAAGAAGGTGCGGATGAAGGGGAGGGGTCAGTGCAGCGTGGTCCGATCAAGGCGGTGGTGGTGGCTCGGGTGCCAGCTGCCGCATCAGCTGCAGGTTGGGGTGGGCAAGCGAGAGGGCGGCGGGTAGCCCAGGCACATTTGTCTGTTGGCGCAACAATGGCCTGCCAGTGTTGCTTGGTGCTGCTGTGCCCTGTCTGATCAGTGCTGCTCCTCCCGCCACTGAGCAGGGCAAGATGATCAAGGCGGCCAAGGCGGAGGCGCTGATCCGGCGGGTGCTGGCGCACACGCCGCCCGGCCTCTTCCAGCACATGATGCGCACCATCAACAGCCAGGTGGGCGGCTGGTGAGGGGCAGAGCAGTGTGGCAGCCCCGCTGCTGGCTAGGATAGCAGGTTGGTTAGGCCCTTGGCCTTGCGCTTGCTTCGCGTTGCTGGCGAGCTGCCCTTGCTTGCAGTATGCCGCCGCATCTTGCTGCGCACCAACCGATTACCTCCACCCACCACCATGCTGTGCCAATGGCCCAACCACTCCACCGCAGGTGCTGGTGCTGCTGGACACGCGGCGCAGCGGCTACGTGGACCTCGCCCTGCTCATCATGTGCCTGCTGGCGCTGTGGTGAGCCATTGCTTGATTCGTGTTGCTGGTGTTGTGGATTGCATGCTGAAGGGTTGGCCTGCTGGCGCCCTGATGAGTGCTGGGCAACAGCTGGCTCGGGCTGTGCAGCGCGGTGCATGGGCCAGATGGGCAAGAGGGGATGCAGACTTGACCCTTGCCACGCTGTTGCTGGGCAAGCAACTGCGCCTGCCCCCAACCTGCCCACCCGCCCTAGTCCACCCACCCACCCACCCACCCACGACACGCCTGCCCGCCTCCCTGCAGCGACGCCCCCGTGGTGGACCGCCTGAGCGCCGCCTACCGCGTGATGCAGTGGCGCAAGGGCGATGACCCCATCACGCGCCGCGACGCATTCGACTACGTGGCCGCCCTGCGGGTGGGTGCTGCTGCAGCAGCTGGACTTGGCTTGCAAGTTGAAGGGCAGTGTGGCAGGGTTGGTGCATGACACAGCGTGTGGTGGGTGGCGATGGTAGCACGATGGCTGCTGGGACGGCCCAGCACCAGTCTCGCGAGGTATTTATTGGCCAGCAGCACAATTGAACTGCTCGCTGACCCCTGCCCCTCCTGCTCCCCTCTATGGCCCCTCAACAGGTCATTTTTGCGCCGGCGCATGACCCGCGTGAGTGGACCGCCCACGCGCCCGAGGCCATGGACGGCCAGTTCATCAACGTGCAGGTGGGGAGTGCAGCAATGGAGGGCATGCAGTTGCAGCAATCTGCAGGAAGCACCGCAAGCGGGAGCAGGCGTGTGGCATGCTTGTGCACCGCCATTCGAAAGAGGATATGCAGTTTCAACCGCCGGCTGAGCGGCATGGTGGCAGTCGTCTGTCTCACCCTGCTGCCCTGCCATCCCCTCCCTGCTCCGCAGCGCTGGGTCAGCATGGTGACGGACAGCCGGCTTGGCTTTGGGCTCTTTGAGGCCATGCCGCACCTGTGCAAGCCGCTGGCATGAGCAGTCAGCAGCAGTGTGTGAACTGCGGCCTCTGGTAGGCTTCAGTAGAGAAGCAAAACATCATGAGCATGGTTCCGAAAGCAGGCGGTAACACGTAGAACTCATGTATACCTGCAACCTGTAACTTACTGTCATTACACAAGGGCCCAGAATGCTCGATTACTCGGTCATCAGCCGTTGTGTCATTGTGCCCAGAGATTTGCCAAGTGTGAGCACAATGTGCTGGTGTTCCGGTGTGCTTGTGTTGGTGAACAGTTGTACCGAGTATGCAGACTTGGGGTACGGTCTTGGTGCCCGAGTGAGCCCTGTGCAAGTGTGGTGGTGTCCCATTGTCCAGTGTGCACTTTGTCTTGCTCTCCTCCCCACGACCCTCGTTGCCCCATCCTCGATTGCCCGCTCCCCCACAAGTTCTCACCCCAGCATGCCCACATCCCCACTTGCCCGCTTGCCCGCATGCCCCAACTCCCTCATTCCTTCATTCCCTCATTCCCGCTCGCCCCTCGCCCTACAGACACTCCAACTATCCAAGATTCCAACATTCCGAGACTCCAACTCTGAGAGACTCAATATCTCAACTCTCCCCTGCTCCAACGCTCCGAAACTCAAACTCTCCGGGTGGGCCAGGCATCCACTTGGATGGTGCATCCGGGAGGCCCAAGCATCCACCTCGATGGTGCGGCCGGGTGGCCCTAGCAACCTCATTCCTGCAACTGCGCATGCCCTCACCCCCGCATCCCAGCATCCCCGCTCCCCCGCATTCCCACACCCCCTCACCCCCTCATTCCCGCATGCCCACATGCCCTCGTTCCCACATGCCAGCATCCCCTCGTTCCCACCATCCCTCATTCCCGCATCCCCTCATTCCCGCATCCCCGCTCCCCTCGTTCCCACGCTCCCTCATGCCCGCAACTCCGCATTCCCTCACCCTAGCATCCCCGCAT
>RRZL01000037.1:369515-388309 GCA_006782975.1 Chlorella sp. Dachan
CAGGCGGCGGCGGCGACAGCGGCGACGGCGGCGGCGGCGACGGCGGCGAGCTGTGACACCCTGGGGATCGCGTGAGGTGACGCCTGGAAAGCTGCGGATCACTCTCGGCAGTTTGTGGACCGCACCGAGCTAAGAGCCTCATAACACATGCAGGGCCTGCTCATTTAGCTAAATAGCGCAAGTTGGGGCCCCCGTCTGTGCAGTTCCTTCAGACTTTCATTGTATCTTCACCCGCCTGTCTCACAGAAGTCATGCAGGCTGCCAAAGGCGCAGCCAAGGCGGTGTTTCGGTGGGTGGCGCCGGTGTCTCGCCCGCCCGCCCGCGCTCGCTAGAGCTCCGCGCCGATCCACTGCCGCCGCTCCGCACCCCCGCAGGTTCGGCAAGAAGGCCGCAATGGCAACTGCCGCCGCCGCCGCCACCGATGCGCCGCCCGAGCTGCTGCCGCCGGCGCCCACCAAGGAGGTACGCTTGTGGCAGCGATGGCTTGCATGAAGAGGCTTACCTTGCTTCACGCATACTCGTCTTGCGCCTGACTGCCTTGACAGGCGGGCACTGCTCCTTAACTGCCTGGCCCCCGCCCGCCTTCCACCTGCCCGCCTGCAGGTGGCGCTGCCGCACGAGCCGCTGGAATCCGAGGTGGAGCACACCAAGACGGCAAGTGCATGTGTGGGAAGTGTCCTGCGTGAAGCTGTGCTTTGTGCTGCGCATTGCCCCCCAGCGCGGCGCCTCATTGCCTTGCCAAGGGCGCTGCTCCTAACCGCCTTTCGCCCCCTGCCCCTGCACCCGCCCTCCCGCACCCTCCCCTTCCGCCCCGCAGGTGGTGGTGCTGACGGAGCCGCCTCCCGAGTACTTTGCGCGCGGCGGCTCCCTGGAGGCCTGGGCGGAGTTTGAGAAGCACACCTTTTTCACCGCCAACAAGGCCTCCTGGCCATCCATCAACGAAGAGATGATGAATGTGGCGCGGCGCGCAACCCGCGGCAGCGGCAGCTGCCCCTACCCTGCAGGCGCCGTGGACGCCGCCCTGAAGCTGCGCAGCGAGGAGCTGCAGGGCCTCTTCCGGCATGCCACAGGTGAGGAGTGCAGGGACGCGCTGCAATCTCCAGTTGAGAGCATGCGCCACCGGCCAAGGCGCCCAGCAGCGCCCGCCCAGCAGCGCCCTCCCTCTTCCTGGGCGCCGCGGCTTGCTGGCTCCGTGTGGGAGCAGACACCAGCAGCAACTCGCCTCCTCTCCACCCTCTTTCGATGCACCTTCTGCTTGCAGGTATCATGGCAACGCTGACCTGCATGGCGGCGGACGCGGCCGAGCTGGAGGCCGACGACCTGAAAGAAGATGTCCCCGCCTTCCTGCGCGGCAAGCAGGTGGGCAGCGGTGGTGTGTTGGGGACGGGGTGGCGGTGCGGATGCACAGCAGCAGCAGCAGCACAGGGTGTAGCACTGCCTGCCCCCTCGCCCACAGCATTCACTCAATCCAGCAGAGCGGCTCTGCACTCACCTTTCTTGCACAGGCCTCCGTCAACAAGGATGTGGAGCAGGCGCGGGAGACGCTGTTCAAGTCTGTGGAGCAGCACCGCCTGTGCGTGGTGGACTTGTATCAAGCGTTCTCCATGAGCCGCACGCTGTGCGGCATGGCCGACGACCAGGAACGGTTCCCGCCCACCCTGGAGGCGGTGCTGGAGGGCGAGGACCGCAGCTTCGCCATCAGCATGCCTGGTGTCATCCGCGGCATTGACCCCGACATCTTCCTGTAGGTGGCCGCTGGGTGGGGGGTGCGGTTGGGGGTGCAGTTGGGGGAAAGTGCGACATCACATCTGGCGGCTGCAGCCATGCTCGTGCTGCGTACCAGCGATCTTACTCTTAATCGCTGCACCCCAATGTCACAGGCCCTGCGAGCTGCACGTGCAGCCCGACAAGCGCCGCTCCTTCACCTTCCTGGGCGCTGCGCTGTGCCGCTACCACCTGGACGACATCCGAGCCCTGGGCGGCGGCAACTTTTTCTACGTGATGAACGCCACCAACATCGACTGCCTGAACCCCGTCTTCAAGCAGCAGCGCGAGCTGCTGGCCCACTCTACGGAGCGGCTGCTGCAGCTGCGTGCTGTCAAGCAGGTGGGTTGGGTGGGGCATGCGGGCACGTGGGAGGGGAGGGTGCAGGACCGACAGTGCAGCGGGTGGCTGCCCACCACATCCACTCGTGTTCCTACATGTGCAGCGTGCCAGCCGTCTGTTTGCTTGCAGATCACTCAATCTTTTTGCCTCAACCTGTCCCGCCCACCCCACCCACCAGGCCATGGATGACGACGTTCATGGCAGCACCGCCAAGCTCATCAGCGGCCTGCTGGACATACTGCCCCACTTGCTCAACGTGCGCTGCCCTTTCCCAACCCCTCATGTGCAGGGCCAGATCGACGACTACTCCAACGTCAGCACCCCCCTGCTGGTGGAGCTGCAGCGCGCTACCGCCAACTACAACGCAGCAGCGGTGCTGGCAGTGGGCGAGAAGGCCGACAAGGCAGCCTCCAAGGCCAACCGGGCGGCTGAGGTGGCCAAGGCGGCTGCAGACGTCAGCAGGATGACATCCCGCCGCATGGACAGGCAGACGCGGCAGCTGGCGGCGCTGGCACACCAGGTGCAGGTGCTGACTGGCAGCAAGCGAAAGATGGCGGTGGCCGACAGCGACAGCGACAGCGAGGGCGAGGCGGAGCGGGCAGCCAAGCGGCGCACGCCCACCCTGCCGCAGCGCTACCAGGTGTGGGCAAAGGGGGCGTGCACGTGCATGCCTCATAGGTGCTGCAGCGAAACGTGCCGGCCCAGTGCCTGCTTGTGCACTCGTTTGCCGCACCACCCTGCACCAAGCTGTCCCTCCCTGCCTCCCCACGCCTCCCCTCACCGCGCCTGCAGGCCACCCGTGAGGCCATGGCGGCGGCAGGCAACTCCGCCCCCCGCTCGGCGCTGCGGGAGCGCAACATCATTTCCATCAACAGCCACCCGCTGACCACGCTGGCGGCTGCCAAGATGAGTGCCCCCGCGAGCCAGCCCGCGCCGGCGGTGGCGGCGGCGGCAGCGCCTGCGCCTGCTGCNCCTGCGCCTGCTGCGGGCGGGCGCGTGATGCCGGGGCCGGCGGGCGTGGCGCCACATGCGGCGGCAGTGGGCGGCAGCGAGGAGGAGGACCATGTCATGGAGGTGTAGGGCTCGCTCTCCAGCCGGCAGGACGGCGCTGGCCCGGCCTGCGGCGGCTTGAGAGATTGTGCCAGCTACCGGCAGCTGTGAAGCGCTGCCCTAGTGCTTGATTGTTTAGCGCTGATTCGTTTGGGTTTACTTCATGGTGGGGCACAGGGGGTGAAGCAAGGGAGATGAAGGGAGTGTAATGGAGGGTATTGGACAAGACGAGGAAGCAAGGCAGTGAAGGAAACGAATGGGCAGGCAGCGCAGGTGGCGGGCGGTCTGCTGGCAAGCCCCTGCTGTGGCTGCAGCTGCCTCGCATCGCCTCCCTCTCCCATGCTTGTTGGTGGTGCGCGTGCCGGCTGCAGATCAGGGTGAAAAGCAGGAGGGGCAGGGTCGATTGTGGGTTGTGGCAGTCACGGTCCATGGCCATGGAAGCAATTGAGAAGGAGCCCAGCAGCCAACAACGAGTATTGCAGCAGCAAGGCGACGACAGCGGCATCTAGTAGCAACAGCAAGCCTGGCCCCACTCGCAGCTGCTTGCTCCTACGCTGGCATACGCACAGAGCCGCCCTGCCGCCCGCCCACCTTTGAATGCTGGGGCGCAGGCCAACGGCCGGCTGCCGGGTCGCCCGCACAGCCTGCCTGCGAGGCGGGATGGCGAGCCAAGCTGCAACTTGGGGGCATGCTTGCAAGCACACAGCAGCACCACCAGCCAGCAGCAGCATCAGCCCCCTGGTGCAGGGCTCTCACACAGCCGGCCTGCCCTGCTCAGCTGCCTCGCCCTGCCCGTTGCTCCTGCCACAACGCTGACCTGGACTGCGCCCGCACATTCAGCGATCATGCGGCTCAGCTAGCTATGCGGCATCCTGCGGGGCACGGGCAAAGCAGCAGCACAGGTATGAGACGACAGGTGCAGGCCGCAGCACCGTGCAGCGCTGCTGCACAGCAGGCACCTGGCATGCCGAGCAGCAGGAATCGAGGTGGTGGGCGGCAGCAAAGGCTTGCGCAGCCAACCATCCCTGTCCATCATGACACATAAGATGCAGCAGAAAAGCACGTGCTCCAACCCACCTCTCGCCACACTCCTTGCCCGCCCCCCGTCCGTCACCGCAGCAGCCTTGCGGGCGCGACAAGCAGCGCGTCGCACTCCATACCGTCTGCAGGGCAAGACAGCAAAAACAAGCATACAACAATAGGGAGTAAGAAATACAGGGACGTGCCAGATGCGGTGTCACTAGACAGGGAACAAGGCGCCAACGCACCAGCACGACTTGCAACAGGGCAGAACAGAGCGCAGGCGCCAGCAGCTGCTGCCGGCACCACTGACTGCTGATGGAAGGTAGCACCGCCTGTGCAGCATGCAAGCTCCCTCTCGCAGCGGCGCAGCAGGATGTTCCAAGCTGCGTGGCAGCACGTGCCTGCGGACCGCGGGGCGCTAGCTGCCCGGCAGGCTGTCACATCTTGCCGTCGGCCTGCACCGCCTGCAAGCTGCTGCTATGCTGGAGACCATTTCAGTGGCCTCAAGGCTGGTGCTGCTGTAGCCTGCCGCGTCAGGTGGTGCATCGTAAGTCCAGCTGCCCACAGGGAGTGGCAGGTCTCCCGAATGCGCGTGCCTCTGCCTGCGTCGCCTGCAGAGCGGCGGTGTCAGCGGGCACGTGAGCGGCGGGTCGATCGGGGCGCGGGTAGCAGTTGCTGCAGTCCTCACAACATGGCTGCGGCCGGCAGGCAGGGCAACGGAGGCGCAGGGCGCCCGCACCTGGGCGTCTGCTCGCAAGCAGCCCTGGAGCTGCTGGCGCGTCTCCAGGAGACTACGCTGAATCTCGATCACCGCACGCGAGGCAGCTGCAGCTTCAGAGACCTGGATGGACGCCCAGCTCCGGCCCCCTGCAGCTGCTAGCCTCCTTGATCTGTTATCGCAGCTGCAACGACCCCTGGACATGTCGGTTGAAGAATAACTCGCTGGCTGCTGGCAGCCCCGTGGTATTCCACCCCGCTGCCGCCGCCGCTGCCGCCACAGCTCGGAGCGCCTCCTCGCATTTTTGCTGCCGGCGGGCATGCCAAGTTATCTGCCATGAGGCTTTCACATTAGATGTACTTGCGGCGCTGGGTCAGCAATCATGCATCGAAGGCGCTGCTCCCGACATTCGGGCAGGGCGAAGGGGGTTGGGGACGACAGCAGGAACAGAGCAGGCAAATCGAAGATTGTAGGAGGTGGCAGAAGCATGCATCGGGGACAGATGAGCAGCCTGCCTAGTGTCGCTCTTGAGATTGAAGCTTGATGGCTGCATCCAGCGCCACCCAGGTGGACAGTGGGTAGGCGGCTAGGCTGATGACTTGGCGCAGCAGGTCGGGCGGCACCCCCGCCATCAGGCTGCCCAGGCTGGGACGGCCGCCGACAGTGTGGCTGGCGCGGTGCAGCGCCAGCAGCAGCATGCGCACTGCTGCCCGGAAGGAGGGCAGGAAGCGGTGGTGCGTGCCGGGGGACCAGGCGGGGTGGTCAATGGTTAGCTTCAGCCACCTGTGAGGACGCAAGTACTACGTCCCACTAGTGGGGGCGGAGGGCGGGGAGTCTGGGTCATTGTGGGTCCCTTGCGTCTGCAGCCAGCAGCAAGCAGAGACTATGGCAAGCAAAACAGCAGCTGTCTGTGCCCATGCCAGCGGGCAGGCATGCTGCTAGTGCGCTGGCAGGCAGTTAAGCCAGCTGCAAGACAACAGGTGGAGCTGTGAGGGCAGTTAGCATAGCACATCCCAGCCGCCCACCTGTTCTTGCCGTCCAAGTCCAGCCACTGGTCCTGGGTCAGCGGGTTGAAGAATGCCTGCAGCCTAGGCTTGTCTCCCGGGCTTGAGCACACCAGAACATCTCTGTACACTGTTGGCTGGTAACCATTTTCCAGGAGCAGCTCCAACACAGCCGGCCATCCCTCAAGTCCACCGGCTTGTAACCACACTGCAGGGCAGCTGACAACGAGAACAACACCATCATGGCACTGCCACATTCCCTGCATACTCTCGAGGCATTCAAATAATCTGAGGCTGCGCAGCGGCGGCCCCAGGGCATGCGTTATGTTGCACCAGCTCACCTTGCGCGTTTCAAGTGCCGCCAGGACAGGGCAGCTGTACTGGAATGCTAGTGCTGGGCAGTCGCGCTGGCAGCAGAGACGCTCCTGCAGCGGCCTGGCTGCAAACGCCGGGCGGCCGGACTGCACCAGAACTTGCAGGGATGGTGCGTGGCGGCAGAGGACAGCCTTCCTGATAACTTCAATGGTGACTGTATGGCCAAACTCCAAAAGCAGCTGCACAACAGCTGGCTGCTTGTATTGCAGAGCTGCCTGCATCACCTCTGCCACTGCGCCCTCCAGCGCTGGACCCAGCAGCTGCGCTGTTACTGTAACGCGCTGGTCCTCTGGCACTGTTGCCGCCTGCAGCACCAGGCGTAGCAGTTTCACGCTGCCTGCTGTGGCAGCAATGCTCAGGTACGTCCTAGCGCAGTCAGCTGCTTCCGCTGCTGGCAAGCTGCCTGCAAAGTACTCAAAGGCAGCTACCGCATCAGTCCTGCATGCTGCCGCTGCCAAATCTCTCAGCCACTCCTGCACATGCGGCAGGTGAATGGCGCCGCCCGCACAGGCCTGCTGCAGGCTGCTGAGCAGCAGGCGGGCTGCCTCGGGCTGCCAGTGTGCCACAAAATTTATCCGACGGCAGCTAGGGGTGGCGTCTGCGCCAGCTGCTAGCAGCTGGCGCAGCACGGCCATCAGCTGGTCTGAGCTGCTCATCTTGCGCTCAGCTGAGAACATCACAGCATCCAGGGCAAATCCGCCGCTATCTGGGTGCAGCCCAGCATCCAGCAGGGCGCTGACCGCATCGGCATGGCCTAGCAATGCTGCTAACGCCATGGCTGTCAACCCACTGCCCTTGAATGGGTAGTACCGCAGGGCGGGCAGCTGGACGCCAGGCAGGCACGCCCAATCTAGAGGCCAGCCCCAGCCATCATATGCCACCGCGTGCTCCGCCGCTGCAACCGGCACGCCTGCAGCGGCCAGCAGCCGCACCATTTCCGCACTGCCCGCCACCGCTGCGGCATGGTACAGGCTGAGCGGCCCAATGACGGACAGAGCCTCGGAGCTGGCACGTGGCAGCAGCGCCTGCAGGCCTGCTACATCGCCTCTCAAAGCTGCACCAAGCAGCTCCTCAGAGGTGCAGGGAGGCTCCTCATGGCTGCTGGGCGAGCGGGTGAAGGCGCAGCCCATGGTGGCGGCGGCGAGGGGCAGCGGTGCTGGCTGGCTGGCTGGCTGCGGCTGGCTGCTGCGCTGGTTGGCTGCCGCTGCGGGTGGACTGCTGGACGGGCTGGCTGGCTGCGGCGGAGGCTGGGAGCGGGCGCTCGGGCGTGCTTCAGAGGCGCGGCAGAGGCTGGCGGCCGGGAATGATCTGATACGGACCGAGAAGAGCCATGGATCGTGGTGTAGAGGCCTCGGCCGGTCATGAGAACATCTTGACTGCCCGCCCGCCGCTGTGCTTCCCGCAGCGGCTGCCGCCACTTCGATTCCCACACACTCAGGTGTCTCGGATGTTACAGCAACAGCCAACATCGTAGCTGGCAACTTTGGCCACTAGCATTGGCATGCACATAATGCACGGCTCAGGCAGTGCGGCCCCACGCTCAGCTGCCATGCGCGGGATGCCCCAGTCACCATGCCGCCGCTATCCATGCTCGAGCGATCGCCTGCCGCCTAAGCCCATTGGATGCCGACGCTTTCCTACAGCAACACATTTCGCGCCGCCTCCAGGCGCGCTGACCGCGCTGACCAAGCTCAGTTCAAGCTCAGCCGCCAAAGGCCTTGGTGACGGGTGCCACCACCTTTCGCAGCGCATCCACCACGCCATGCTCAATGGGATCAGGGATGATCTTGCTGATGAACTCGGCCTGCATGGGAGTCGGGTGTACTAGTAGGGTGGGTACATTTGGGCGTGGGCTGGTCGGGTGGGTAGTCGCTGCGCTCGGCACCCGCTCACCCGCCCATGCCGATGCATCACGACGTTTCATGCTGTGCCTTGAAGGCCCGGCACGGCACCCCACCATTCCCAGCTGTGCCTTCCGCCCTTGCCCTGAGCCCTCGCTCGCCTCTGAGAACTGCGCCGCCAGCCGCTGCGCCTCCAGGGTGCAGGCCACCCACGCCTTGACGCGCTCCCCAGCCTCCACCTGCACCCAAGTAGATGTGCGGCGGCTGGTTGAGCCTCCCGTCATGCGGTCCTGTGCCTGCTGGTAGCAGTTGCAGCATGGAGGCCCCTGCTGGCATGCGACCGAGCGCAGCTGCCAAACAGCATGGCAGCCCCAAATCCTCCTTGCCTGGGTGATGATGGCGCGCGCCTTCATGCGCAGGTGCGGGTCGGCTATCGGGCGCAGGTCTGTTGGGTCGTCATACAGTTCACTGTGGTGGGGAAGTGACGAGGGCAGCAGCATGTGAGAGAAAGGAACTAGTGTGACGCTGCCGAGGATGTACTTGTTGCCGGCTGTATCGAAGCACAGGGTGCATCGCAAAGGGGCTGTGTGGCTTCGCCAGTCACGCAATGCCGCCCCACGTGCTGCCACCCTGCTCATGCACTGCCCCTGCTTGCAAGCTTGCCAGCCGCTTGCCCACCCGATGGCTTCAAAGGAGATGCCAATGCGATTCTCAGCGCAGTACTCCTCAAATTGCGACACACCACTGCAGCAGTGCATGGAAGGGCGCAGGTCCGGCAGAGCAACATCAGCAGCAGAATGTGGCAGGCAATCGATGTGGCAACCGCAGCAGGGGCGGCATGAGGGCCCCCAGAACACAAAGCCACGCTGCTCTGCAGCCCCAGCCACAGCAGGTGCTGCCCAAGCTTGCAGCTGCAGCACGACGGGACGGCGGGGTGCAGCCCCAGCTGCCACTTGCTAGCCCATGCAACAGCCGCTCCCCATCCCTGCCATCTCACAGCTGCAGCGCAATAGGGCGCAGGCCCAGCTCCCACTCGCTGGCCATGAGCCGGTCGCGTAGCGACTCCACCGCACGCAGGTAGCCCTGCCAGAAGAGCGGCGGGCTCAGTTAGCTGGTGAGGCAGCCGGCACAAGTGCGTCGGGTGAAGAGAGAGGCTAGGCGCAGCAGGTGGTGGGCCGAGGTGGCTGGTAATGCAGCCAGCAGGGCATGCAACTCGACTTGCAGGCTCGTGCTGATCACGCATGTGACATGCCAGGCCTGCGTGGCCATACCAGTGCACCCCACTTGCGTGCTGCGCTACATGCGTCCAAGAAACAGTGGTCACCAGCCGCACCTTGGACATGAGCAGCGTGAAGCTGTTGCGGTAGCTGTCCCACGGCTCCTGGGCCTCGTCCCGCTGCACAGGCAAGCAGGGTGGGGAGGAGTGGAGCAGACGGAGAGCTTCACACAGAGCTGAAGAACCGCAGCGGTGCAGTGCCTGCTAGGATTGCACATGCTGCCCACAAATGCCCATATCCACCAAATCCACCTTATTTCCAGCTGCACATCATCATGCTGCGCCTGCGGTTGGCTCCGAGTCATCTGCCAATCACGCTTCCTACCTCCCTCCCCCTGTCCTCCACCTCGATCCCCACCCCACCGACCTTCATCTCCAGCTGCCCATCATCATGCTGCGCCAGCAGCTGGTCCATCCGCTTGTCGTCCCGCAGGATGGCCCGCAGCGCGACCGCCCGGTCCCGCGCCCGCTCCTCCTGCTGGCACAGCTGTGCCTCCATGCCCTCCACCCTGCAAGAGGATTGGGCAGGCAGAGCGCAGGGATGGGCAGAAAGGTTCGAACCCGTCCTCCTGCTGGCACAGCTGCGCCTCCATGCCCTCCACTCTGCAGGGACAGCACGAGTCAGCACCATAAAAATGTCCGAGCTTTTCTGGCGGCAAAGTTTGGCACAGCTGTGCCTCCATGCCCTCCACGCTGCAGGCATGAGCGGATGAGCATGCAGGGGAGCAGGCTGATGTGTGCTCTGCATAGAGCAGCTGCGCACAGCACGGCACAGCGCGCCTCCGTGGCCTCCGTTACGCTGCGAGGTCCAGTAGGTACGAGGCTTCAAGCTGTTCTGCAGCCAGTGGCAGCGCTCGTAATGCTTTTGCGGCAACGTGCAGAGGGTGGCGGAAGGCAGGCTCCGGCAACCCTTACCGATCCTGAAGCTCGTGGCAAGCGTTTATGAGGCGCTCAATGTCAACCTGCAAATCGGGCGATTCCAAGTTGGTTGACTGGAGGTAAGCCAGCATGCAGCTGTTGTTGTAACAACAGCTGGGGGATGGCGCGATTCCCTTCTCGCATACGTCGCGGGCTTTGCATGAGCAGAGCGGCTTCGCAGCTTTGCTTGCCGTTGCAGTCCCACCTGCTGCCTTGCGTCCACCAGGTCCATCTCGCCCGACTTGGATTTACGTTGCCCAAAACGGCTGCCCCCTAGGTAGCCGCCGCTCTCGGCACCACGCTCTTTGCCGCTGGCCGCCGCTACTGCCCGCCGCGGTCGGCTGGGCGCCGCTGATCGGGGCGCTGCCGCGTGCCCCGCCGCTAGCTGCCGCACATGTGTGCTCGCCTGCGCCGCTGAGGCGGCCGCAGGCAGCATTTATCTGCTGCTGCAGGGAGAGGGTTTGAGAGCGGCGCGGATGCAAGAAGCACGTCGGCGACCCGATCACGTGGAATCTTGCAAGCTTGGATGTCGTTGGAGCGACGGCAGGGCAAACGAAGCCAGGCTCACCCTAGTGCTGTGGGCGCTGCCGCCGCCGCTCCTGCCCCCGCCGTCTGCCACCCAATGTTTGAGATGGCGTGGATTTGCCACATCCCTGGATCAGACCGACACCGTGGTTTCACATTGAATCGCGGCACACGAGCAAGCAAATGGAGTCGAGCTTTGCTAACGTCAGCAGATTGGTGTGGTGCATTCACACACGAAGGAAGGTTTCGCAGAAAGTCGTTCATTTATGAGATCACGCCTCGCAACTGATTACCAGTACGTACGAACTCATCCACTCATGTCGCCCTCCTCCCTGCCCGCCCGCCGCCGCAAGGCCATGCCGGCGAGGAAGCGGGCGCGCCTGCCGGTGGCATATGCAGCCGCATCGTCGCCTGATTCGGGAGATGCGCCAACATCGCCGCCGCCCTGCTCTGCTGCCAGCGCAGCGGCGCTGCTGACGGGCCCCAGGTGCTGCGCTGCACGGGGACTGCCAGCAGCCGCTGCCGCCGTGGGCGAGTTGGGGGCGCTGCCTCCCGAGGCCAGTAGGCCGCGCAGCTCCACTGCTGTGGCGGGAGAGGTGCTCCTGGCGACCCTCAGCGCGGTTCGAGATGGTGTGGCGGTGGTTGGGAGGATGGGCGGCCCGCTGCGCGTACGCGCCATCTGCTGCCCCATGCGCACGCCGCTCTGAAAGCCCTGGGCCGCTGCCCGGCGAGCCATCTCCACCTGAGCAACCGCAGCGGTGGCCGCCTCTGCGGCTGCCGCTCTGGCACCATGGCCGGCACGTCCGCCAAACGCAGGGGCGCGCTGCAGCCGCCTGCAGGCAGAAAGTCATGGGGTGTGCATCCCGCATGGTTGGGAAGGAGCCGCAGCTACTGCGGTGCGTCCACCCGCTGCAGTGTCCTTGGGTGGCCATAGCAAGCAACAGCTTGAGCCACGCGCAGACCCACCTGAGCTTGAAGGGCAGCAGCTGCGGCTCCTTCTCTTGATGGAGCAGCGGCCGGTTGTTCAGCCCCCGCTTGTGCACCCTGCGGGCAGACAGCAGAGCGGACAGCAGCCAGTTCTGCCGAGCCCAACAGCCGACAGCTTGCACAGCTGCAATGCAGGCAGACCAAGCAAATGCATGGTCCCATGGCCCGCCCCGTCCGGCCCTGCCCTCACTTGACCAGCCAGCGGTCCGCAAACTTGCGGGCAACAATGTGCTCGTCCTGCAGTACGCAGGGCACGGAAACAGCATCTGCATCAGCATCTGCATCGACACAGGTTGTCAGCAGCATGGGATCCCGACCTGCCCCTGGTTGCATTCCATGCACCCCTACCTGGCAGCACCCATGGAACCATTGGCTGCATGCACGCAGCCGGACCCCCCCACGCACATGCCGATCCATACCTGTGCCATGCAAGCGCGCACGGCCGCCGCAAACTTGTCGGCCGGGGTAGGGCCGCGCAGGCGGTGCCAGGCCCAGCTGGCGGCCCGCCCCAGGACGTCGAGCGAGGTGGGCAGCATGTTGCAGATGAAGCCCGCCACCTGCAGGCAGGATGGGTGGGGCTCATGAGCCAACGAGGGGCAAGTTGGGGGCGAGTGCAGCGACGCTTGGACAGACGTAGTTATGCCAGGTCCGCCAGCGTTGTCCAAACCGGCCGCCACTCAGCTGCCGCCGCACCTGGAACGACAGCATGGCGTACCCCAGCCGGTTGCTGCAGCAGCGGCAGGGGTGGGGGGCAGGCAAGGACATCAGGCGGCATGCTGGCAGGCGCTGTGGCTCATCCACGCCAGAACAGCACTCGCTGCCAAGGGACGGGTCCCCATGCCTGACCCCCGCCCCACAGCAACAGACACGGCCCCCCCCAGGCTGCTCACAGCTCCCGGTAGTGCTCCACCGGCAGGCAGGCCACCCAGATGCCGCAGATGCAGGTGCCCAGGTCGCAGGCGCAGTTCAGGACCTGCAGTCGCGGGGTTGGCTTGCAAGGCATGATGACCAGGGTGAGCAGGCAGGGGCGCGCGGCCGCCGAGCTGCTGCTGGAAAGACGCCGCTGGGCTGCTTGGCAGCATCAGAAGCAAGCTGCCTGTGTGGAACCATGCCTTCAAACCCCATTCCCCTCATCTCCTCACCTCGGCCGCCAGGTCTGGCAGCCCCGCCAGCGGCACAAACAGGCGCACGTAAATGGCGTACGCCGCTGTGAGCAGCAGCAGGGGTATGATCTGCAGCGGAGGCAAGAAGCCGGCAGATTGAGGCATGCTGATGACCGTGACCATGCCGCTTGGCAAGAGGTCAAGAGGTTGAAGGCTTGGGTACCATGCTGTCGGTTCGTTATCACCACGACAGCACCAAAAGCTGCGCATCACCATCCATCAAAGCCCACCTGCCACAGCGCGCTGCTCTTGCTGGCCGTGCCGCTGCCCACGCTGCTGAGCACGGCAGCCAGCTGGGCAAACAGCACCAGCTTGAGCAGCTGGATGCTCGTGCCCAGAGTCTGCAGCGAGGGTTGGAGGTAGGGGCCTCGGAGCTGAGGCTGAAATGGTGCAAGCATCCCCTGCCTGTTGCAAGCATTCCGGCGGTCGGCAGCAGCCAAGGAAGCAGCGCTTGCCAGCGCCGCTCGCGGTACCCAGTCCTCCCCAACCCAACTCTGCCCGTCACTCACATGGGTGGCTTCCCGCACGCGTGCCGTGTGCGTCTGTGCCACAGGCACCAGCTCTCCCCGGTCCACCTGGCCGGTCACCGGGTCGATCCCAAATGTGCCGGGCCTGCAGCAACAGGGTCGGCAAAGAGCTGGGTCTCCACTGCATTCCATGGTGCTGACCAAACTGGGGTTAAGCTGGGCTGCCGCGTTGCACACAGCAGGGGAGCCAGCAGCGCCTGACTGGTAAGCAGAGGAGCCTTTAAGCTCGAGAGCTCACCTGTACTGCACCTCGGGCCCGCGGGCCGTCTCAAAAATCACGCCCCAGCGGGCCACAAAGCTGCATGGGCAAACGGCAAAACAGGACAGGTGAATTGAGGGGTGCGCACACATGCTGTTGGCCGGCATTGGCCCCGAGCAAGCTGGTCAGCAGCCTGTGGCTGGTGATAGAGGTGGTGAGCAGCTGGGCATGTGCCAAGCTGCAGACCACAGCCCTCATGCTGACCTGGCATCGTAGCCCTGTGGCGGCACCCACTCGCCACGCAGTGCGGGGTCGTACCTGCATGCAGAAGGGCAGCAGGCCGACTGAGGGCACGGCATTCCTGTGTGTTGATAAACAGCAGCGGTGCAAACGACCTGTGCAGGTGCATGCATGCCACAGCCGCAGCGCTCCCTGGGACTCACCCAAACACAGGTGTGACAAAGCCGTGCATCAGCCAGCGCTGCATACGCTGAGGCCAGCGCTCCTGCTTGGGCAGCGCCGCTGATGATGGGCGCACCGCCAGCCGCTGCCGCTCATGCTGTCGAGGCGCCTGCTCCGGCTCCGGCTGACTTTCGTCATGGCCCTGCTGCTGCGGCCCCTGCGGCTGCTGCTCCCGCTGCCGCTCCTGCTCCTGCCGCCGCATTTCTGCCAGCTTCTCCAGCTGCCGCCGCTGGTGCTCAATCGCCACTGCTCGCGTCACCCGCCTCTGCTGCTGGGCGCCCGGGGCGGCATCGCCTTCGCCTTTGTCCGCCTCCTCTGCCTGCCCTGTGGCCTGCTGCACATGCTCCGCCAGCTGCTGCAGGGTGGGTTCCGCGCCGTGCCCGCCGTGCGCGCTGTCGTCCCTGGTGGGCAGAGCGTGCTCAGCGGGCTGCCCCTCTTCCGCTCCGCCTGGCACTGAGTCGCCATCGAGGCTGGCACGCTGCAGGCCGCCCGCAGCTGTGGGCGAGCCGGGTATGTCCAGCCCCTGCCAAGGGGCCACCCCCCGCCCGCCCCTGCCACTCAAGCCCACCCTCAAGCGGCTGAGCCAGCTGGAGGCCTGGTGCGGGCCGTGGTGGTGAGAGGTCAGGCGCTGCAGGCGGCGCTGGTGGCGGGTCTTGATTGCCGTGGGAACCAACACATAATATGCCTGCAAGAGGGGGGAGCGGGCGGACTGACCGCCAACTTGTGTGGCAACTTCCTGTGGCATTCCATGTCAACCAAGCGTGGCATGCGGTGAGCCATATGACGCGCTGAGCACCGACCCTGTGCCACTGGACTGCGCATGCGGAGCTGGTTCCATTGGGTCACCTGGTGCGTGCGTGCGCCCGAGGACACGAAGCGCAGGGTGATGTAGAGGGAGGCGGCCACAAAGGCCAGGGGGATCAGCAGGCCGAAGAACACGCCAGCCACAACCGCACTGCCGCTACTGGTCACAAACTCTGCGTGGAGGGAGCGGGAGGCAAGCGGGAGGTCACGGGCAAGTCGGGCAAAGCTGGTTACAATGCATAGCCGTGCTGAAGACTGCTGGTTGCTCTCTGCTCCCAGGCGTGGCCCAAGACTGGTCAGGCTCAGGCTGGCACTGCTGCACTGTACACTGCATCTCACTTGCTCCCTGGGCAGCCAGGATGGGCAGGAAGCACCACAGCAGCCAGAGCTCAGGGCGGGGCCACTGCACCACCAGAAGCGACACAGGAGGAGCACGAGGTGAGGTGGAGCAAGCAGTGCGAGGAGGGAGGACAGTCAGGTGCGGCAGTGCGGGGAGGCACAAGCAGGTGAGCGCAGCAGAGACTGAAGCATTTATTTCCGAGGATTGAGAATCTTTGAGGATTCGAAGAAAAAAAGAAGCAAAGAGCCACACACCTCAAAGAACTGCGGCACGCGCCGCCTGCGCCAGATCAGCACGCCCCTGCGGCAGCGCAGGCGCTCAATGCACGGGGAGTCAGGCAACAATCCGGGTGCCCATGGCAGGGGCGCCCTTGCACCTCGCCCTTGCCTGGTAAGGCTTGGCAGGGGCGCGCCCAGCCTCCAGCCTGGCGGCTTGTGGAGCAACCAGCCCCCAACCTGGAGACCAGCTGCCCTGGAGGTTGGACTCACCGCACGGTGGCGTGCAGCGCCAGGCAGGCGGCCAGGGCAAGCGCGATCCAGAACAGCGTGTTCCACAGGTCCTGGAGCTCACCGGTCTGCAGGGTAGCCGGGCATGCAGAGCAGCGTGTGGTCTTGAAGGCTGCTCATGGCCAGCAGCATACATGCAACTGCTGCTTAAGCACAATTATGGCACATCCGCCCCGTGCCGGCTGCGCACACCTCTCCAAGGTAAAAGGCAGCGTTGAGCTGCTGCACCGTCTCGGGGATATCCTGAGCTGCCTGGTCCGTCATTGCCGGCGTACCTGCAAGAGGCACGGAAAGCAGACCAGCCAGAGGTATAGCTGAGGTCTGTGTGGCAAGCTGCGGCCATCAGCGGCAGTTTTCCTGGCCCGTTGCAGCGGGTGACTTGCGGAGTACGGCTGCAGCACCTGACGCACCTTGCATGCAGTGCAATGCGCCTCCCTCACCTGAGGCATTTGTGGTAGGGTCGGTCTGAGTAACCACGACGTAAGCAATGCCGGCGCTACCACCCAGGTACTGGGCAGCCGAAGCGGTGTCAGGGCTGGGCGCAGGTTGACTGGGCCCGTCTTGCAGCCGCCGCCGGCGCATTGGCTGCGAGGAGGGGGAGCAATGGGGGGAGCGCCTTGCTGCGCTGCACATCGTGCTGCTTCAACAAGGTTGGCAGGGCGCAGCCCAAGCGCAGCCCAGCGCAGCACGCGCTGGAAAGGAAAAAGCACAGCGGGCACAGCACGCCCCATGCACGTGACTGCAGACGCCGACTTGCAGCAGCGGTGGCACGGTGTAGCCGCAGCTGCCCACGGCGCAGTCCCACGACGGGTTGCAGTCGGCGTCTGCGGCCGGCAGGAGGTGGGCAGGCATCGCTCAGCCTGGCACGGCGATGCAGGCGAGTCGGCATGCGGCGTCTCCTTGCCGCTCGCCCACACGGTCCTGCCCTGTGCGGCGCCCCCTGCAGCCCGTGCACAATAAACACGCAGAACGATGCAAGCACAGCCTCACCGCTGAGGCACAGCCATTTCACGTAGTTGTGGCCGGTGTGGGCGTCGTGTTCCTGGCACGTGCCGCCGTCTTGGCACACGCCGCAGATACCACACGGCGCTTCAACCACGGTGCAAGGGCCCATGCCCTGCCCGGCACAGCAAGAGCAAACACATGTCGACCAAGCGACGCAGTAGTGTGCACGCCTCCCAACCTCGCCAGCAGCGGGCTCGCGCACCCCTGTCCCATGTCAAGAAACTGTCAGGCCTCCCTCCCCACTCACCAAGCACTCGCAGGTAGATGCAGCCCCCACAGTGATGCACACGCAGTCACCCTCATAGGGGCAGGGACCGCAGTGACCGGTGCACAGCTCGAAGTTCTGCAGGCGAAGCAGGAACCGGCCGTCAGTTGCGCTTGTTTCCGGTTCAAGAGTGCCTCCTCTCGAGCCTCGCGGCGCCACCACACTCACGCTCTTGCCATCGCAAACGCTGGGCGGCGGCGGCGATGGCGGCGGGGGCGGCGGCGGCGGCGGAGGATGAGATGAGGGCGGCGGAGGGGGTTTAGGCGATGGCGGAGGTGGGGGTTTAGGCGACGGGGGAGGTGGGGAAGGTGTTGGTGGTGGCGGAGGTTTGGGGCTGCACCAACCAGGGGGAAGGGGTGACGTTGACATGACACTGCAGTGTACTCCAGGCAGTGGCTCCTTGCCTACTGAAAAGCATCGCAGGCATCGAATGGCAGCAGCGGCGCACGCCGAATAGCGGCCAGATGATCGCTTCGCACCTTGGCGGGGTCGGCGACGGCGGTTTGGGGCTGCAGCAATCAAGGGGAAGGGTTGTCATTGCCATGACGCAGTGGGGTGCACCAACACCAGCCACGTGCCTCCTTGCCCAACTTATCGTTGCAAAGCATAGCATGCGCAGCATGGCAGCATCGGCGCACGCTAAGCACTCAAAGATGACCGCTTCGCACCTGGGCGGCGGCGGGGATGGTGGCGGCGGGCTGGGGCTGCAACAATCAGAGGAAGAGTTTCGGTTGACATGGCACGTGGAGAGCGTCCAACTCCCGACATGTGCTTCCTTGCTTGATACCACACAGCGCACGTGCACCGCATGGCAGCATACTGCTCCCAAGCTCGCCTCCTCCCCCAGTTGTGTTTGGGCCGCATGTCACCGTCTACCTCCGCGGCCAAGCAGAGGCAGGGTGAGCGTTCCGCACCTTGGTGGTGGCGGGGATGGTGCCGGCGGTCTGGGGCTGCAACCACCAGGGGGAAGGGTTGCCATTGATTGATGTGGCGCCGTGGTGAACTCCAGGCGCGTGGCTCCTTGCCCAGTGGGCACCATCGCATGCAACCCACGGCAGCAGCGGCGCACGCTGAGCAGAGACTGGATGACCGCTTCGCACCTTGGCGGGGGCGGCTTAGGCGGCGGGTGAGGACTGGGCGACGGCGGTTTAGGCGGCGGGTGAGGGCTGGGCGACGGCGGTTTAGGCGGCGGCGGATGTGGGCTGTAGTGTGAGGAGTGGCAGATGATGTGCGCCAGTTGTGGGGTGCGTGCTGGACGCACTGCATGCCTGGCCTCCATCGCAGCTGCATGCCAATGTGCCCTTCAAGATCCCACCTGGGAGGCGGTCGAGGTGGCGGAGGATGAGGCGAGGGTGGTGGAGTATTATTCAACTGCAGTTGGTGGGCAGATGCAAGGTCAAACACTCAGACACGGTGTGCCTGGCAGGTACTGCAGCCGACTGCTGCAATGCTCCCGGAGTAGCGGCGATGCACGGCCAAGCAGGCCACTCACCGGGTTGGGGGGCGGGCTCGGGGGCGGCCTAGGACTAGGGCTAGGTGGATGAGGAGAAGGAGGCGGCCGGGGGCTGCAGTTGCAAAGGCAGACACATGCAGCGCTCAAAATTGGGTCATGTGCTGCCACTGGTGGCTGACTGTGCCATGCAGGGCTGGGCAGCAGCGCGGCGAGCAGTTTGCTCACCTCGGCGGCGGAGGCGAGGGTG